>JAPJBO010000079.1:362500-436817 GCA_030068145.1 Diplonema papillatum | reverse complement strand
GGCACAAGCGTGTTCTCGGCAAGAACACACGTGTGCAGCCACAATTTGGACGGAGACGTCAAAGTTCTGTCACTTTGAGAGGTGCACACGCGTGATCTCGGCCAGAACACGCTTGTGCCTCCACCTGACTAAAATGGAAAAACGTCCAGCTGCCGGGATTGAACCCGCGTCTACAGCACCAAATTGCGTCCAACAAAATTGCGACCGGCCAGAATACGCTTGTGCGACCAGCTCGCACCCGGCGGCACAAGCGTGTTCTCGGCAAGAACACACGTGTGCTGCCACAATTTGGACGGAGACGTCAAAGTTCTGTCACTTTGAGAGGTGCACACGCGTGATCTCGGCCAGAACACGCTTGTGCCTCCACCTGACTAAAATGGAAAAACGTCCAGCTGCCGGGTCTACAGCACCAAATTGCATCCAACAAAATTGCGACCGGCCAGAATACGCTTGTGCGACCAGCTCGCACCCGGCGGCACAAGCGTGTTCTCGGCAAGAACACACGTGTGCTGCCACAATTTGGACGGAGACGTCAAAGTTCTGTCACTTTGAGAGGTGCACACGCGTGATCTCGGCCAGAACACGCTTGTGCCTCCACCTGACTAAAATGGAAAAACGTCCAGCTGCCGGGATTGAACCCGCGTCTACAGCACCAAATTGCATCCAACAAAATTGCGACCGGCCAGAATACGCTTGTGCGGCCAGCTCGCACCCGGCGGCACAAGCGTGTTCTCGGCAAGAACACACGTGTGCTGCCACAATTTGGACGGAGACGTCAAAGTTCTGTCACTTTGAGAGGTGCACACGCGTGATCTCGGCCAGAACACGCTTGTGCCTCCACCTGACTAAAATGGAAAAACGTCCAGCTGCCGGGATTGAACCCGCGTCTACAGCACCAAATTGCGTCCAACAAAATTGCGACCGGCCAGAATACGCTTGTGCGGCCAGCTCGCACCCGGCGGCACAAGCGTGTTCTCGGCAAGAACACACGTGTGCTGCCACAATTTGGACGGAGACGTCAAAGTTCTGTCACTTTGAGAGGTGCACACGCGTGATCTCGGCCAGAACACGCTTGTGCCTCCACCTGACTAAAATAGAAAAACGTCCAGCTGCCGGGATTGAACCCGCGTCTACAGCACCAAATTGCATCCAACAAAATTGCGACCGGCCAGAATACGCTTGTGCGACCAGCTCGCACCCGGCGGCACAAGCGTGTTCTCGGCAAGAACACACGTGTGCAGCCACAATTTGGACGGAGACGTCAAAGTTCTGTCACTTTGAGAGGTGCACACGCCCGATCTCGGTCAGAACACGCTTGTGCCTCCACCTGACTAAAATGGAAAAACGTCCAGCTGCCGGGATTGAACCCGCGTCTACGGCACCAAATTGCATCCAACAAAATTGCAGAATACGCTTGTGCAACAAGTTCGCACCCGGCGGCACAAGCGTGTTCTCGGCAAGAACACGCGTTTGCAGCCACAATTTGGACGGAGACGTCAAAGTTCTGTTACTCTGAGAGGTGCACACGCGTGATCCCGGTCAGAACACGCTTGTGCATCCACCTGACTAAAATGGGAAAAACGTCCAGCTGCCGGGATTGAACCCGCGTCTCTGGCATGCTCACCATCCAGCAAAATTGCGAGCGGACCGGCCAGAATACGCTTGCGCAACCAGTTCGCACCCGGCGGCACAAGCGTGTTCTCGGAAAGAACACGCGTGTGCAGCCACAATTTGGACGGAGACGTCAAAGTTCTGTTACTCTGAGAGGTGCACACGCGTGATCTCGGCCAGAACACGCTTGTGCATCCACCTGACTAAAATGGAAAAAAATGCTCGGAGCAGGAATCGAACTGCGGGATTTTTGCGAAAAAAATGCCAGGAGCAGGAATCGAACCGTCGGATTTTGCGAAAAAAAGCGAAGAGCAGGAATCGACTCCGAAAATCTCAGAAATTGGGGGGGGGGGGGTCGGTTTTCGTGGAAAATGTCTACCAAAATGTTAATTGTGGCTCCCCCAACGACTCTCAAACTTTCTTACAGGTACTGCTTTGGAGAACCCAGGGGCAGTCCGCAAACCCGAAAAAATTAGAGGAAGAATTCGACATACTGTACTCACACTCTTGTGGCTTCCCCCTTTTGCGCATCGCTTCATCGATTCATTGCTTCATCTATTGCTTTGCGTTCTTTGTTGACTTCTTGTGCAGCAAGCTGGACCCTAAGTGCAATGCAAACAACACACCTTTCGTTCTGCCACTGTTTGTTGTAGGTGCTGTTGATGCTGTTGATGCTGTTGATGCTGTTGATGCTGTTGCTGCTGTTGCTGCTGTTGCTGCTGTTGCTGTAGGTGCTGTTGGTGCTGTTGGTGCTGTTGGTGCTGTTGGTGCTGTTGGTGCTGTTGGTGCTGTTGGTGCTGTTGGTGCTGTTGGTGCTGTTGGTGCTGTTGGTGCTGTTGGTGCTGTTGGTGCTGTTGTTAAACTTGGGCAATGGTATGTGTTTGTTTCTGCTTCCTGACTCCTGCTGACGCTCCCCCCTCATCTTCTGATTCTCTATCTGCTGCCCCTGCTGCTGCCAGCTGTTACCCTGGCTGCCCCTCCTAGCTGATGCTCATCTTGCTTATTCCCCTGTTGATGCAGCTGCTGCTGCTCCTCTATCTGCTGCCCCTCTAGCTGCTGCTCCTCCAGCTGCACTCATCTTGCTTCGTCCCTCTTTGCGGCTCCTCTAGCTGCTGCTCCTCTAGCTGCTCCTGTCTTGCCTCCAGTGGTTGCTCATCTTGCTTCCTTCTTGCTGCTGCTCCTCGAGCTGCTGCTCATCTTCCTTCTTCCCTCTTGCTGTAGCTCTTCCTCCTGCTTCTGCTCCTCTATCTGCTGCCCCTCTAGCTGTTCTATCCTCTAGCTGCTGCTCATCTTGCTTCTTTCTCTCTTGCTGCAGCTCTTCCTCCTGCTTCTGCTCCTCTTTCTGTTGCCCCTCTAGCTGTTTTATCCTAGCTGCTGCTCCTCTAGCTGCTACTCATCTTGCTTCTTCCCTCTTTGCTGCTCCTCGAGCTGCTCCTCATCTTGCTGCTGCTCATCTTCCTTCTTCCCTCTTGCTGTAGCTCTTCCTCCTGCTTCTGCTCCTCTATCTGCTGCCCCTCTAGCTGTTCTATCCTCTAGCTGCTGCTCATCTTGCTTCTTTCCTCTTGCTGCTGCTCCTCGAGCTGCTGCTCATCTTGTTCCTGCTCATCTTCCTTCTTCCCCTCTTGCTGTAGCTTTTCCTCTGCTTCTGCTCCTCCATCTGCTGCTCCTCTAGCTGCTCCTTTCTTGCCTCTAGCTGCTGCTCATCTTGCTTCTTTCCTCTTGCTGCTGCTCCTCGAGCTGCTGCTCATCTTGCTCCGGCTCGTCTTCCTTCTCCCCCTCTTGCTGTAGCTCTTCCTCCTGCTTCTGCTCCTCTACCTGCTGCCCTTCTAGCAGTTCTATCATCTAGCTGCTGCTCCTCTTGCTTCTTCCTCTTGCTGCTCCTCCTCTATCTGCTGCCCCTCTAGCTGTTTTATCTTCTAGCTGCTGCTCCTCCTGTCTGCTGCTCATCACGCTACGGCTCGATAGCAAGACCTCAAATTCCCAAAGAGTCGCGTCTGAATGATAAAGAGCGGCCCAAGAACGACTGCAAATTGGCCGATAATCAAACAGCGGCGCAAGAACGACTGCAACTGTGGGCGGCAATGACAGATGACAGATGAACGGAGCTAGACCACAAATGTCCAAAGAGCCATGCCCGACTGACAGCAAACGGCCAAAGTGCGGTACGAGAACGACTGCAAATGTCCATAACACCTGTCTTTTTTTCCTTCAAGGACAGCAGATGACCGCAGAACGGTACCAGAATGACAGCCAATGTCCAAGGAGCGGCACCAGAACGACTGCAGATCGCCAGGGATTGCCCCAAGAATGACAGCCATTGACCAATGAACAGCGTTAGAATTACACAAATGCCCATGAGCCACGCCTGAATGACAGTGAACGGGCAAAAGAGCGGCGCTAGAACGACTGCAATGGCCAAACTACGGAACGAGAACGACTGCAACTGGCCGGAGATCGCCCAGGAAGGACAGCCAATGACCAAAGAGCGGCACCAGAATGACAGTGAACGGCCATAGAGCGGTACCAGAACGACTGTGCCAGAATGCCAGCCAATGGCCAAGGAATGCGCCAGAACGACTGCAGATTGCCAGAGATCGCCCCCAGAATGACAGCCAATGACCCGCAAGCGGCACTAGAATGACTGCCTATGACCAACGAACGGCGCTAAAATGACCACAAATGCCCATGAGTCACACCTGAATGACGGACCAAGAGCGGCGCTGAAACGACTGCAATGGCCAAACTGCGGAACGAGAACGACTACAACTGGCCGGAGATCGCCCAGGAAGGACAGCCAATGACCAACGAGCGGTACCAGAATGACAGTGAACGGCCATCGAGCGGTACCAGAACGACTGTGCCAGAATGCCAGCAAATGGCCAAGGAGCGGCGCCAGAACGACTCCCAATGACCAAAGAATGCCGCCAGAACGACTACAAATGCCCATAGAGCCTGAATGACGGCGGTCGGCCAAAGAGCGGCGCTAGAACGACTGCAAATGTCCAAAGAACGGCGCTTGAACGACTGCAAATTGCCCAAGAGCAGCGCCAGCATGACTGAAAATGGCCAAACTGCGGCGCGAGAACGACTGCAACAGGCTGGAGACCGCCCAGGAATGACAGCCAATGACCAAAGAGCGGCACCAGAATGACAGTGAACAGCCACAGAGTGGTACGAGAACGACTGCAAATGTCTAAATCACCTTGCTTGAGGGACGGCAAATGACCGCAGAACGGTGCCAGACTGACAGCCAATGACCAGCAAGCGGCACCAGAATGACTGCCAACGACCAAAGAACAGAGCTAGAATGACCACAAATGCCCAAAGAGCCGCGCCTGAATGACAGCGAACCGCCAAAGAGCGGTACTAGAGCGACTGCAAATGTCCAAAGCACCTTTGTTTGAAGGACGGCAAATGACTGCAGAACGGTGCCAGATTGACAGCCAATGGCCAAGGATTGGCACCAGAACGACTGCCAATCGCCAGAGATCGTTCCAACAATGACAGCCAATGAATGACCAGCAAGCGGCACCAGAATTAACGAACAGCGTGACACGTGAATGGTATCGTTTGGCTGAACAGGAAACTGTCCAAACCTGTCAAAGAATCCTGATCAATCATCAGGCAAAGACAGTTGGATAAACAACAAAGACTGCCTGCGTCGGCCGCGCTTGCAGCGCGTTTCCGAGGAACACCACGAGGAGGTGCAGGTCAGATTTTTGTCCCTCATGTCAAAAACAAGCAATGAGCCATCGTCTGGACTTCGAAGCGGAGGATGATGAGGAATATGTGTGACTCTTGATCCCTTTGAAGAGTTTCCTGCAGTTCACAGCGCCACCTTGCCAAAGGAGCTCTCAACAATGCGATGAGTGCCCCTGATGTCGAAATGGGGAAGAAGTTCCGATCTTCGAAAGAACGTCGTTCGTCTGTACTTCGAATTCCTGTGAGGGTTTCTTCAGATGCATCGGTCAAAACCATCATCAATTTGAGCTCTTGCACTTGTTCACTTAATCGCAAAAAAAATGGCATACTTCATTGTTTCCGGTGGGCGCCAAAACAACCGGCATTGAACCTCGTCACCCCACCATCTTTTATTTTGGTGTCATGTTCTTCCGGTTGTTTTTATTACCTTTTTTGTCGTTTCAATTTGAATGGTTTCAACTTCTTCTTGCTCGAGTCGGGCCTCCCATAGATGAGAGGCCCCCTTTCCTGGACAAGACGGCCGCCTTCTTTCAAAGGTTCGGGATTCACGAGGGGGCCCGCTAGGGCCACCGAGTGCGGGTTTGCGGGCGGGTTTGTTCTGACACCTGGAGGGTAGCCATGGGAGGGCTCTCCTGGGTCAATTCCACCTCTTTCGCCTCTCGTTGCGGCTGCCTTTCTCGTAAGGCTGTGCCTGTGGCAGTCGGCGGTCGTTTTCCTTAGTGTCTTCCGCGTACTTCCTGTGTTCAGCTCCTCGCCTTCGGAAAAGTTGACTCACACCAAGGACTCTCAGGAAACACAGTGTGATGAACAAGAACGGCAAAGAATTCCGCCTGAAATTTTGATGAAGCTGGGGTGGTAGGAAGCACTCCCAAGCAGGATAGGGTAGTTGAGGGAAGAGTGTAAACCTTAGTGGCATAACGGAACGGACAGCCGGTGAAAGTTGCAGGTACAACGTTTTCGGGTAATAGTGTCCAACAATACTTCATTTGAGAGTGAAAGCGCTGCTCTTCGCACATGTACCACTCACAGGATAACGTTTTGTGTATTCATGCACCTGAACGAAAGGCAGACTCGTGGATATGGGCGTGTATTCATGTTATGGAGAACGCAAGGAGTTCACTCATGGGGGAAGATCTGGATGAACCACAACTTTCAAGGGACTTCCGAAGGAAAGGGAAAGGAGGTCTGCTGTGTTTATTCAAAACTGCTAGATTTTTCCTCGAAGTTGCTTCAGCTCATCTTCAAGTTGTCTGTGAGTGAATGTAGATGATACAAGTAAGGAATATTCGATCAACTGAGGGCTATTTAGCTGGGTTCATGTAAACAGGCCATTTTTGGTTCCTGGGCTGTGAAAGCAAATCCCCAAAGAGGGGTGGGGTTTTTGGTCCCCGTTCAGTAATTCACCAAGGCTGAGGATGGTCCCACGTGATACTAATCAGGACACCTCTGTCCAGGTGGCCCCCGATGCTAGCTGATTGCCAGTTGGATGTGGGCAACTGCAATTTAGTACCACCAACCCCCTCAGGGTGCTTCCAGGTTAACACACAATCGGGGGTATCAAAAGCTCGCACCCATGCGGTGTTGACTGTGGCTGGTCTTTACAAGGGCTGCCTTGATGTTACTTTGATCAAACTCACACTAAGCCGAAACTACTATTCTAGTTAAAACTAAGGGACCCCTAAGTACACAGGGAAGGTGACCTCCCCTCCCGAGTACAGACTTCGAAGTACGTGCGCTCGGCTAAAGGCCGGCGCGGGGCGACTGGAGGCAGCAGTTAAAGCTCGGGAAACAGTAAAGTTCGGGCGAAGCTAAGTTCGGGCGCAGCTGAGTTCGGGCGAAGCAAAGTTCCAGTGAACCAAACTGGGTGAAGCTAAGATCTGGTGAAGCAAAGCAAAATTCGGGTTCTGGTGATGCAGACTCGGGCGGAGCTGAGTTCGGCGTGTGGTAGCAAGTTTAGCCTGTGATGGCAAGTTCGGTGCCAGTACCAGGGCAAAGCAATTCGGGTTCTGGTGACGCTGAGTTCGGCATGTGCCAGGGTGTGGTAGCAAGTTTAGAGCCAGTACCCGGGGGGGAGACCCCCGACTCTGTTTCCCGTGGTGCCCAAATACCGCGAGATAATGAGAAACTCCGCAAAAAACGCAAATTTCGGGCGCTATTAGTTGCAATAGACCCCGAAACCCAACAAACCTCGAAAACAATCTCCGGAAAGTGTGAGGGGCGGGGTTCGAACCCGGGCCGACCGGCCTGAAGGCCGGCGCCCACTCACTCTGCCAACCCTGTGCATTTGTCAAAAGGGAAAAAAGCTTGCTCTGAACTATTATCCAGTCCAAAAACAATACAGTTTCATAATTGTTGCAAGAAAAGCCGGGTTGGCTCGAATAGAGGCTATTCACATTGCATGTTCATAGGACCTCTAGTCTCGAACTAGCCATCACAAACTGAACTTAGCATCAAGTGCCACTGGAGAGGTTCTGTTCACACAGCTCACATGGTCGGGTTGCACAAACGTGTTTCCTCTAGACTCGCAAAGGTTGTGGCATGGCAACCTTGTAACGATGTTTTTTGCAAAAAGTCACTCGTGTGTATGGTTCGTCAAAAAGAATCCAGCTGATATGACTTTCCAGTGCTGAATAATGTTAAGCCCACAGGGGCTTTCTGGGCTCACGGGGGGAAAACAGGAGATTTTTCGAGACTGGTGCTCCTAGGAACATGCAATGTGAATAGCCTCTATTTGAGCCGACCCGGCTTTTCTTCATGAAAAAAGTGTATTGTTTTTGGAAAGCTCTGAGCTAGCTTTTTCTCGCAAAAGGTATGCGGGTGGCAGAGTGAGGGTGGTGTCGGTCTTCAGGCCGGTCGGCCCGGGTTTGTCGATTCATTGTGGGAATGCTAAGCGCGTAACGAACCACTCTCTAGGAAGGTGTTGGGCACCGGATTCAAAGGAATCGGAAAACACGGCAGCAAGTCCCTTCCGAAAGGCGACGACGGGTTTGGTGGTGTGACCTCCTGGGCTAGCCTGTTTCTCTCACCATTCAGCGGCTATCTCGGGGGGTTACCCCATCGTAAGTGCAATTCGTTTAGTTTTCTTCCTTTCACATTCAATTCATTGTCAGTCAAGATCGTCACCGAGTGAAGCGCAAAAAGCATTCCGAACCCCGCCCGCGGTCGAAGATTGTTTTCGAGGTTTGTTGCGTTTCGGGGTCTAATGTGCCCGAAATTTGCACGGTATTTGAGTTGCCCCGGGTGCAGTCAGGGAAACAGGGCCCCCCGGGTACTGGTGCCGAACTTGCCATCACAGGCCAACTTAGCATCACTCGAACTTCGCTTCACTTTTAGCATCGCCTGAACACCAGAACCTAGCTTCACCCGAACGCTACTTTGCCCAACTTTGCATCGTCCGAACTTGCTTCACCAAAACTCAGCTTCGTGCAAACTTAGCTTCACCGAACTTTGCTTCGCCCGAACTTTGCTTCACCAGAACTTAGCTTCGCCAGAACTTAGCTTCGCCCGAACTTAGCTTCACCACAACTTAACTTCACCCGAACTTTGCTTCACCCGAACTTTGCTTCACCCGAACTTAGCTTCGCCCGAACTTTGCTTCGCCCATATTTTACTGTTTCCCGAACGTTAACTGCCTCCAGTCTCGCCTCGCGCCGGCCTTTAGCCGAGCGCACATAATCATTGTGACCCCTCCCCACGGTGCCACCCCTGTCCGGGGTTTTCTGCACCTTTGGAAGCTACACAGAACCAGACAGTTGTCTGGTTCGTGTATCTGCCCCAGTCTGTCAGTTCTGGTGTGTTGATTACTGTCAACCTCGACGTTCGCAGCGTCGATATGCTGCCAGATAGGTGCCGTGCACATGGTGTCCGAAGAGTCGAAAGTACACTGCTTCATGTGTGAAGAGGTAACCCAGGGAGCCTCTCCAGTGAACGAGCTGAGAAGCAGTGTTCGATGCAAGGACGCGAGGTGAGTGCAGCCGATGCCCATCCCAGAATGTGATCACTGGCGAAGGGACTGCTACTGATCAGGAACACGCAGATCCTTCCACCATCTGTGCTTCCCGTGTCTGCAGGCTGCTTTCTTTTGATTTGAAATCGGCGCCCGACCAGGATGTCCACTGGTATTGCGCTTGTTTCCTTCTGTCATAATCATTCCCCGACCCGGGCCAGCAGGATGCAAGAAGGATTTGCCTTTGGAAGGACATTGTCAACGATCAGATGGGAAGTGCACTTTCGGTCATCAGGGAACAGCCGACTACCTAGAACGGGTCCACATGCACACTGCTTTCACAACTCTCTTCCCCACTGTGTACAAGAGATTCATATACATACTTTATGCGCTTCTTTGCAGCATCGAGTGTCAGTTCTTGCGGTTCCCCAGGCAAAAAGTCATTTTCTTTCATCCAATCATCATCAACAAACTTGGTCAAGTAGTTGCGAATGCCATCAGAGAAGACAACTACACATCGCTGTCCCTTCTTTAACCTCTTTGCAGCTTTCGCAACACCAGCCTGTGTTTTTAGCAGTTTTTGTCTAAGGACATTAGCATTTACTCTCTTCTGCAGAAAGAGTAAGTAATCATCATTGAACAAAACAGTTGTTATCTTTTTTATAAACTCGTCCTGCTGCAGCATTCAAGCCAACAAAAACAGGCAACTTTTGTAAGGAATTGCATACCATAGCACTACCAGATGAACCACCCACCAGCAGCCCTTCCAGACGGATTATCTTTCTAGCAAGGTCGAATGACTCAACATCATTTGTCTTCACCCACTCATCGACCAATGAGCGGTCAAGGACATCAGGTATAAAATCGTAACCAATGCCTTCCACCTGATAGAGTGGACCTGCCGCACCACCGCCTTCAGCAAGAATGGAACCAACAGGGTCAACACCAACAACAGTGATATCCTTGTTATGCTCTTTCAGTTTCTTGGCAATACCACTGAGTGTGCCTCCTGTTCCAGTCCCCATGACGATCATATCCAAATTTCCACTGCATTGCTGCAGAATTTCCGTTGCAGTGCCCTCATAATGTGCTCGAGGGTTGGCTTCATTTGTGTACTGATCGAGAACCTTTGTGTGCACAGGGTCATCAATTGCCATCTGTTTTGCGATGCCGATGTGGCTGTTTGGTGCATCCCAAGCGGCATCATTTGGTGTTCTAATGACCTCAGCACCAAGGGCCCGCATCACAGATATTTTCTCTTTGCTCATCTTTTCTGGCATGGTAACAACCATTTTGTAACCTTTTACAGCACTGGCAAGTGACATTCCTATTCCGGTGTTGCCAGATGTGGGCTCAACAAGTGTGTCTCCAGGGTGTATCTTCCCGTCCCTGTCTGCTGCCAAGACCATCTCCTTTCCGATTCTGTCTTTAACTGACCCGCCTGTGTTTTTGTTGCGGTTTGTTAATTGAGGCCCAACTGCAGCAGGAAAACATTGTGCAACAAAAGAGCAAGAAGTGCAGTTTTTAGAAGTAACTGTTCAAGTATGGGTATGGTACTGCAGAAGAACACAGGCACAAAGTTGGATACTTCTACCCTGTCATTAACAATGCCTCGTCTCTTCCATTAGCCACACAATTCACATGCACACCTGGATTGAAAAACTCGCATTTCGCAAGTACTTCACACTCCAGACCAAGCAGCTTTGGTAGGCGATTAAGCCGGACGAGCGGTGTGTTGCCAACAAGATCTAGTACATTGCCAGTTATGCCTCTGTCACGCTGTTCGCATGTTGTCATTGTTTTTTGCTATGTGAGTATCCTATGATTGCTTTTTGTTAGAATTCACTGTTCATCTGAATCGTTTTTGCAAACTGGCACTTGTGAGACCCCTTCTGATGATCATTCTGGCAAGCCACACCAGTCGCCGCTCGTGTGAGCCGCACTTCTTGGAAGCTGCTCGAGCGGCGCTTGTGCGAAACCCCGTGAGTGTGGTGTGGTGATGGCAACCTCGGGGTCTGTACCCACAGGAGACCCTGGACCGCCCCCCTCTCCAACATCAGGCTACACAGTGAGGTCCAACCTCAGAAGCTGGAGTTCAGAGGGTGTGCCCGAGTCACACCCGAAAAGCATGAGAGAACCCGAGAAAAAAGGGTCACACAGGAATTGACTTGCCGATGTTCAGAAGAACCCGCCTGGTCCAGACGAAAAGATCGGGGAGTATCGGGGAGCTTCGGGGAATTTCGGGGAGTTTCGGGAGTTTCGGGGAAATTCCTTGGTGGCGATCACTTTCCCTGCAGCCGGCCTTGGCGAAGGCGGGGAGGGGGCTACGCATTATGGCCCTACCTTGCGCAGAGCGGTCCTGTGTTTGAGAAGGAAGGACAGACTGGGAGACACAGGTAGCGACAGGATCCGCTGTGGTAAGGAGAGCAGGAACCGTTCCACCATAGGTCTAGTGTGCTTCGGACGCGGATCTCTTAGCCGTCCGTGTTCCTCCTCCGATCCTCTTCCTTGGCCACCTCGACAGCTCGCAGGGCGTTTCTGAGCACCGTGCGAGAGAACTCGGATGCATCTACCAACTTTAGCTTGGACTCCTGGGCAGTTGTTGACGCTGCCTGCGGATTCGGAGGGCGTCAAGGCGAACCAGCAGTTGCTGGAAAACCTGCAGGACCTGCCTTTGAGTCCTTGGACACAAGGAGGAGTCTGAGTGCCTCGGCAGCAGCGCGCAACCGACGCTTGCCAATGCTTGCTCTCTTCGCATTTCACTTTGTGATGTCTCGTGCACACTCTCTCGTCCTTGGTAGTGGCCTGGGCACACCTACCTCCATGCGCTGGGTCTCCGCCGCCCACTAAATTTACCCTCTTCTGCCCTTCTTGCCGGAGGTGCCGTCTTCGAAGGCGTCCCACCAGCACATCCGATCCTTGCCTCCCCATACGTGGAAAATACATCCATCCCCCAGACCACATCATTGAAGGCGTGCCTCCCCAGCTGCGACTCGAGCACGAGCATCGTCTCTGTACCCGCACGCACACCTACCTGCACACCTCACCCGCCCATCCACGCACCCGTCTACCCAACTACCCACCTGTTCATCCATCCACCGACCTGCCCACCCCTATCCACCCTATCTGTCCACACAACTACCAGTACACCTGCCCACCCACCAGCAGCCCCACTTTTTCCCCCACAAAAATCGGGCTGAGTATCGGGGAGTTTCGGGGAAGTGTCGGAGGATTCAGGGAACTTACCAGGAGCCCGGACCAGGTGGAGAACTCGTCTGTAGGTCAGGAATGATGACTACTGGAAACGAAAGGGAGAGCTGAAAACAATGGTGTGGTTGCTGCATGATGGGCTGGTTTCTGACAACAGCTATCGTTGGTCATTGATTCAGCAAACGGAAGTGATACTGGCTAGAGGGGAAATGATAACATCTCAAATATGCTGTGTCGCTTCAAACCACTGCGCAAGGGAGTCTGATAATGCAGTTGGGAGCTGTGGTTAGTTTGTTGTGTTTACTGTTTGCAAGTTGCTTAGTGCTAATTGTCCAATGTTTGGTCATTTGCTCAAGCCGATGTTCAACCACCTCAGCCCATGCTGAGGTGGTTGGACATTCTTATACTCACGAATCTGCATAAGAAGCACAGCATACCTGCTGAAGACTGTTGACAACAATGTAGAAGGGAAAAGGAAACCCTTCCATGAACGGGGTCATGCGCAAATCGCCACTCGGCAAGAAGTCAACATCAATCATCTGCAAAATCGATTCGTACTGTCGCTTTTCTCTCTCGGCCCGCTCTTGCTTCCTGTTGATTGCAAGTTCATGTATATATGCAAGTGCCCCGAGTAAGCTTGTGGTGGCAAACCGGGCTAGTTTTCTATCGTTTAATTCCAGGATTGTGCGTCAGAAATTTCCAACTTTAGTTCTACCAAGCCTGCCCATGTTTGTTGGAGGGTCGTCTGGAGGTAACCCCATATTCTATGTTTTCACTACTGTTTTTTCCAGTCTTTTAGTTTCACTTTTAACAATTGGGGGAGCAGTTTTCGGGTCGCTGTGGTCCAGCAGTCGTGGCCCACTCACTGTGTGGGTCGGCGAGTTCAGTTCTCGAGTTCTGCATTCTTGCCAAATTTCACCAGAGAACCCCCGTCTCTCGAAGGTGTACACATTGGAGCTATCTTGGCCAAGCTGCTTTTTCGTGAAGACAACTGGAATACCTTTGCCGCATCTGAGCTGCAGGGGTAAGTTTTGTTGCATGCTCGACTTCCGTTGATTGAGGTTCGATGTCTTTCTTTGCGCTTTCATCGTCGAGGATTACGAATACTACCAACTGATTTTGTTCCTGTGTTCATTTTTACAAAAATAAGCATTTGGCAAGATAACTTCTGTTTTTGCCGAGTTGGCTGCCTGAGAGGCCCCGGGAGCGAAGATAGGATTGAGTGCTCGCATTGTGATGCACTTGCCAATGTGACATGATGGTAACAGTTAAACAGCCGGCACGAAAGGTCAAGTTTTCTCTACTACGAGTGCTACGAAGTAAAACAATGAGCGATACCTGAGCCTTGTTCACCAGTCGTCTAATGTCTTCACGGTATTGGCGTTGTATCTTTCCATCAGACATAATGAACATAAGCTGCAGAAGGTCGGATGTTTGACGACCTGAAGGTCCACGTTCTAGTTTCGCTTCGTCCAGTACGTTCAAGGCTTTTTCCATGAGCAAACCAACATTCGTTTCTTTCTGCTTGAACGTGAACTTGCCGAGAGTTCGTGCGACACCATCAATAGTCAGGGCATCGTCAAAGGTTTGTATAAATTCGACATCTGAACCGAATTTTGCTACAGCAACTTTCCCAGCTTCGATCATTGCAAGAGCTTTTGTGATCACTGCTAAAGCAGACAACGCACTTTTGCCAGCAGAGTTAAACGACATGCTGTACGAGTCGTCAATGGCAACTACAATCTGATATTCACGAGCAGAGGGCTTTGTTCGACGCATCCAGATCTTATCTCGTTTGTAGCCGCTAGCAATGTAGCTGATCACCTTTTTCATGTTCAGCCTTTTGCCAGTCTTGTAATCACCTTTCAACCTATCCATCCGTGTGGGCTCCAACAAGAGACGGAGCTGTTGGGCAAGCTCGTGGGCGAGAGGTGTGACTTCTTGTTCGATCTCCAAGTACAGTTGCTCTCCTCGTTCTGACACGATTGCCTCATCTTCTTCGTTTGCATCTTCCTGGAATGTGTGTTTTTACGGTCTCAGAGAAGGGCTGGCAATGTTCTGCACTCGTTGCTGGCTGGAAAGATGCAGAGGAAATGAAGGACTCCTTCAGTTTCTCGAACTCGGTTTCAATCAACGGTCAAGTCCTCGGAAGTAGATCTCATGACATGAACACAATATAGAAGCTTGACACTTCTCGATTCTACCCGGGTGCACAGTTTCCGCTTTGCTGTAGAAAGGCATAGTATGCGAGCAAGCAAATAATAAGCATTTATTCGGCAAGATAATTTTCCGTTTATTTTGTCGAGGTGTCGGTTTTAGTCCCGAGGGAGGCCCGAGGGGGGGTTTGCAATTCCGAGCCACGAGCGGACGGGGGGCGTGCCCCACGGACCCCCAATTTGGCCCAATTTGATGTACCATACCGTTCGCCGGGGGGCGAAGCCCCCGGACTCCCCCCTCTCCCAGAGTCGTGTGGGTGATGAGGCCACCAAAAAAACCAGAAAAAGGACCTTGCCGTGGGCGCGGGTCAAGGGCCAAGCAATGTTCTAGGCTGGTGTACGGTCATCCACCTACGATCATTGGTTAGTCACAGTCCGGATTTCCGTCCGGACCTTGGATGGGATGTCCGAAGGGTGGGTCCATCCTACAGCCGAGTCGGGCAACAATCCATCGACTGATCGCACAATCCATCGATCAGTCATCGACTGTTTATGTGGACCATTTGCCAAGGCAAAAGGAACACACACAAAGCAAAAGTGGACCCTTCTAGGACACGACCGACCAGAGACAGAACACTGGGCCCATGGCAAGCAGATGCTGAAAGACCCGCCCATCTGCCCTGTTCACTCGCCGTTGCTTGGAGCATCGCTGTTGCTTTCTTTTCCTGCGCTGAGTGATATGCTTAAGTTTAGCGCGTAGATCTTCAACAGCTGAGGTCGGTGAGAGTTTCAGACTTCCAACCCCAGTTCCTCACGACCCCCTGCCGACGCGCTGGACCTCAGCGCAACAAGCAGCAACAAGCTCGAACGACTGGGCATAACGCGCCGCAGGCCGAACCAATGTGCCACGTTGACGATCGGACGCGTACAAAGCAGACCAGGCACGAACGTGAAGAGAGTGATGATTGAACCGTTGCGCAAAGCAGTGGCATGAATGACGTAAGTGATATGTGATTGTCATCATACGTGATCCACTGCTCTCCTGCAGACAAAAATGGCCGCTGTGTCTAGGCCGCTGCTTCCGGCTCAGCATTCGCTCAAACTTCTGCATTGCACGCCCCTCAGGTTGCAAGTGCAAGACACTTGAAACAATTTTACAAACTTCCTTCTCCTGTGCACAGTCCGTGCACTTCAGCAAATCGTGTTGGCAGAATGATAACATTGCGAGGTCTGGAAGTGTTTCGAAGTAGGCCGTTCCATCAGGTGCAACCACCGGGAACAAGCCGAACTATCCACTCTCAAGAAGCTCCGGTGCATCCTGCTGGGTGTTTCCTTGAAATTACTCAGGCATACACTTGCGGAGTTGGGACAATATGGCAGACAGTGTTCCTGTTTCGACGTCTTGCTGAAGAATAGTCATGAGGTCGTTGCAAGTGTCATTCGCAGACCGACGCAATGCGGTTGACCATGTTGTACATTGAAGGAACTGTGGGATGGCCCCCCCAAGTAACAGCTGTTGCCCAAGTTTTGAATCCCGCGAAACCTCCTATTTGCAACGTTGTTGGCTGCTTCAAGACCACGTGTCACTTTGGCGGTCGCGCAAACAACCAAAGAGCCGAGGATGACCGCTCCGATTGTGGCTCACTGGTGCGGAAGGCGGCGGTGAAAGCGGAAAACTCACAAAAAAAAAACGTTCAAAAAAAATTTCCGCTGCGCGGGGCCACTCCCCCCTACTGGGACAACAGGGCAAACCCTTGAGTATATCACCCCCCCCTCTCAGGCCTTGGGGGGTGACATACTCAAGGGGTTTTTGGGGGGTGACATGTTCACGGGGGGGGTAGGTACGAAAAAAGCGAATAATGAGCAAATCCAAAAGCAAATAAAGCATTGATTTGCTTGCATACTATGGAAGGGTAGAAGTTGCCCTGGAAAGTGCTGGTTGATAATAGTGCTCAGGATATGGAGTCGAAATCGGTACCTCGGGCTTCGATTCGTCGATCTCGTCTTCGGCCTGAACTTTCTGTTTTTTCTTCGATTTCTTGCCGGAGGTGGCCTTCTGTTCTGCACGATCTTCTCCAGTCTCCTCTTTTTTCAAATTGTCATCGTCTGCAGTCGGTTCCTCTTTCGGCTCATCTTTTGGCTTTATTTCTTCTTCTTTCATGAAGTCTTCTTCAATGGTCTTCAGCTCCTCGTCGGCATTGACGGGGGCAGCACCAAACTGTTTCGTATCCAGACTTTCGGGTGCGATCTCGTATTCGTCAGCTGTAGCTTCCATTGCAGTGTCCTTCTCGTCTTCAGCCCCACCTGCTTCCTCAGCTCTCATCATCTTTTCCCTCATTTGCTCCAATAATTGTCCCAATGCTTTGTACGGATCCACTGAGCTATCTTGCTTCTGATTCTTTTGTCGTTGCTCTCTTTGCTCAGGCACATCCTTGTTTTGCTGTACAGACTCTTTCTTCTCAGTTTGAGTCGAAGATTGCTGAGTGTCGGATTTTGCACCTTGCTTGGCCTGTGTCATTGTTTCCCCTGTGGCGCTGTCTTGCATCTGCTCTGCCGGGGCTTGTTCTTCCTCTCCTTGCTTCGATTGCTCTTGGCGATCTTCGCGGATAGCCGTTTGATCTTCCCCTGCTTTGCCATCGTCGAGCCCTTGGTCTGCTCCCTTCTGCTGGTCCGGAAGGTCTGCATTTGTTTGTGGATCTGCATCCTCAGCATCAGCATCAGCATCGACTTCTTCACCACTGGGATCAGCAGGGTTAACTTCGTCGACATCACTACCTGCATCTGGCTCATTTTGCTCATCATCCGGGTTTGCATCTCCGGTTTCGTTGTCAGCCTCGGCGGCCTCATCATTTTGTTCACAAGTGTCTGGCTCTTCCCCGTCAGCATCGTTTTCTTCTGATTTATCCGCATTCGCATCACTATCATCTGATGCCTTGCTTTCCTTATCATCTCCATCCATCTCATCATCATCAATTCCCTCCTTCGCTGCCAGCTCGGCTTCGTTTTGGCCCTCTGGACTGTTCTCATTCTCCTTCATTCGCTTATCAAGCTTCTCGTTGTCCCATCCACCATCTTCCTCATCTGCTTGTGAATCATTTTCATCCTCGTCTGCAGCGTCAGATTGGTCAGAGAACTTATCATCATCCATCTTCTCTTTTTTGTCATTGCCATCCGCATCGCGCAAATTTTCGCACTCATCTTGTTTCTGCTCTCCTTTCGTTTCATCCTGCTCATCTCCATCGACTTCTCCCTCTTCTTTCGACATGCTGCTCTCCTGATCGTCATCGACTTCTTCTTCTTCCTTCCGTTGAACATCTGTAGTGTTGCAGATCGTGAAAAGCAGCACCTCACTTGCAAAAACTTTGCTTGTCGCCGCAGCTAGGAAAAGGAGGGCTTCTTTCTGTTCAACGCAAAAACACTGGCATACCTTCTAATTGGCCTTCAAAGTTGGTGTCCACATCGACTCCTTCTGGTTCATTCTCTCCCTTGTCGTCTTTTTGCTCTTTATTTTCGTCTTTTTCAAGGTCCTTTGCAGACATGATCTGGTCTTCGTTCTCTATTTCGTCAGACACATCTTTGTGTCCTTCACCTTCATCCATGCCTGTGCCTTCCTGGAAATTGCCCGAAGCATCACCATCCCCTTCACCTTCTCCATCCTCGTCATCGTCCCCGCCGCAAAAGCCCTTTGACAGCAGAGTACCAAACAACCGTGACAAGACTAAGCACAAACGTGTCATTGTACTGTGATACTGCACCAGTAATCGAAGCCGTACTTCAGCAATTGATTGTGCTTCAGAAACAATGTCCCACGGAACTTCTTCGAGCATTGAAGTCATGTTGCTGTGGCCGGGTTGCAGCAGCCGAGAAACATCAGCAAGTACCTGAGTACTTTCGGATAAAGCGTCAGCAAGCTCGTTGCAGACCGCACTACCTTCCATGAAGGTCTGCTCTTCACTTGGTTCTGCGATACCTTTCATGGATGAAGAACTAGAGTCGCAAGCAGATGTAAGCATTTTCGAAATGCTTCCAGAAACGGTGTCTTCGCTCGAATGACTTCGGACAGCCGAAAGTGCATTGGCACAGTGCTGCGCAAGTGTCGTGCAAATACCATGCACGAAGCTTGTTGTAGAAGACACAGCAATACTCTCAGCGCAGCGTTGAAGAGCGTTCACAATGCCTGAAAAGGACAAATCGTTTCCAGCTGCAGAACCGCGGAGTGCCTGGCGCAGTTTTGTCAGAGCTTCGTTGCATGTTGTCGTTAGCGCAGACAGCTGCGACCTTGTCTGTTGATCGACAGCTGCAAGGGCCTCATCTCCACCTGCAACCTCAAGACCGGCATCCTTCGGTATTGCATCGGCTAACGACAAGGCATGCTTGAGACTCAGTTCAACTACTTCGCAGACCTCAACAAGTGCACTTTCAAAATAGAGCATCTCTGCGACAAAAGGATTGCAATCTTGCTGGCGAGCCAAAATGGCATTCAGTGCAGCTAAGTGGCGGAAAGCAGCGGGAACGAAACAGCACCTCTGCATTTGGACTGCATGAAACAGTTGGTTTAGGACAAGTTTCATGCGCAAAGCTTGTGCTTCGTTGATGTCTTTGCTTCGTGTCTTGCTGGCCGCATTAAACCGCTTGTATGACTGGAGGCAGCGATAGAAATCCCGGTCCGAAGTCTGCCACAGCAACCTCTCACGCTTCCCAGTTGCCGAAGGCCAAACGTTGGCACCCTCAGCAGATAACGACATGTCTATTGAGTAACTCGAATGTAGCATTGCCGCTTCTTCGTCCCATATTCTGATAGCTTCATTTGCACGGCTTTCGAATCCTTCTTTCTCAAGCGTTTCCAACAGGGTTTTGAGGCTGCGAAGCTTGACCGACTTTTTCTCTGTTGCTGGAGGTTGCAATTCGCTGACGCGGCTGACCACTGTGTCAATGAGGTGAGCAGCTGCTGCACTCCCACGGGTCAGCATTCCGACAACCGGAAGAGCTGATTCATGTGAAAGTGTTGTAGTCGCGTCAGTGATAGCAATGTTAAACGACGACATGGGAGAGGCTTCATCGTTGACATCATCGTGGTCTTCTTTCACAGCTGCTTTTGCAGTCTTCCGTGACTTTGGAGCAACATTCTTCTGCTTGTTCACTAGCGGGGGAGGAACAATGCCGCCTTCGTCTGGGAGCACCAGCTTTTCATTCAGTATGTTTTCTTGTTCGCAGAGCCATGGTAGAATAGGTTTTGCCAGCACCGCATCCCACAGTCGAAGAACCTTTGCAATTTCCCGATGACTCTTCTGTGTCGACGCTGTCAGAGCATAGTAGTTTGCATCTTCCCAGCGCTGAATCTTGATGAACTCTGACAATTTCCCCTTGAGGTCTTTGCTATCTGCTCCAATAGCCACCTTGAACCGCTGCAAAAATGTGCCAAAATAAGCTGCTGCGTTCAAGAACAGGTTGCAGAGTATTCGCATCCTTGGGTTTTCCTCCGCAGGCGATTTGTCCGCTAGTACAAGCGCAATCCGCTGCCCATGGGCTGCCAACAACCGTACTCGGAGGTCAAACTCACTAAACGTTGTGTTTGTAATGAAGTTAATCACCGCAACGTACATGCCTGAGCTTTCAGCTGCTTCGGTAGAGCTCGTCATGGTTTGCTTCACAAGTCCCCAGAGATTGAACGCATGTCGGCAGGCAAGTTCTTCTTTATCTCTTCGTCTGGCATGCAGAAGGTGTGGCCAGCAATGCAGCTCCAGTCGCCGCCATCGGAGAATAGCTGATCCAATGTGCTTGATGTGGGTGGCGATCGAAACGCCTTTGTGTGCAGTAGTTTCCCATTCATGGCAATACTTCAGTACCAGCTCGGTGCCTTGCAAGATGCGCATCAGTGGCTCGATTCGAGGGTTCAAACTCAGCACCTTTGCAACTATGTCTCTCAAATTCAACAGTGGAGGATGCTCTGGGAAGTCCTGCAGAAGTTCGTAGATTCGGTCTGATAAGGGTGCAACTGCCTTCAACCCATGAATCGCTTCGCAAATGTCTGGCTCTTTGTAAATGTTGAAACCAGTGCGGACTCGTTCAGTGACATCGTCCGAAATACTGGAGCCGACAGCTGCAAGGCTGCCAGCATGTAGACTGAGGCAGCTTTGCATGAGGACCGGAATGTGAACAGACGATTTTAGCAATGCATGCCCTGGGACCTGACTGTGAACTGGGACATGCATGAGAGCAGCAAGAATAGCTCGAGCTGATGTTGCTGTGTGTATTCCGAGCTGTCTGCGAAGTGAACTGGGTTGCAATCGCTTCCGCACAATTTCTGTTGATGGTGCATCCAGAAGCTCTGTTGCAAGTACAACGTCAGGGGCAGGTATTTCTGGCAGCTGATCGTCTTCAAGCTGGTCGGGTGTGGCCATGAGTTGACTCTGTGCCCTCAACACACGTTCAGCTTGCAACTTGCTGCGTGGGCGTTTTGCCGTTTGCTTTGGAAGCAAGCAAGGGGTGTTGTTGCTTGCAGTTGTGAAGCGAAGCTTCACACTGTCATTGACCATGCATATGTATTGGAGGACAACATCAAGGAGTTCACCCTTGGAAAGGAGGTGCTGCATCTTGCGCACATTCTGAGCAAACATCTCTTCATCGAGTCCTTCTGGCTCCTCTTGTGAGTCGGAATCGCAATCGCCATCAAAGTCAGACTTCCGGTAGTTTTTGATCTTGAATGTATCAACATAGCTGGGAAACAGTTCGTGGAGTGTGCGTTCAAGGGCTTCATCATCTCCTTCTATTTCAGTTGTTTTTTCTTTCCACTTCACTTCCTCCGCTGCTTTTGCATCTTGCCGCTGCTGCTCTGCCTCCATCACATCCCATAAAACCACCCAGGCACCGTAAACCGATTCAGAATCGGCAAGTGCTAACCGTTGCATTTTTCCGAGACGCCCTTCTGGTTTTTTGCATCGTGTAGCAGTTGAGAAGGCAAGGGCTGACCTGAACTGGAACACACGCAGCGCGTTCACAACCGCATTGACAGCATCCCAATGGCCGTCCTGTGATGCCTGAGGGCTAAAAACGCATTGCACAAGCAGCCCCAGCTTCTCGGCGAGTCCCGACGACATTTGCAAGAGCGGCACTGCAAGTGTTTGTGGAAGGAGCGATCTGAACAAACTGCTTGTCTGGTCCTGAGCAATAGCATCCTCTGATTCGTCCACTGCTTTCCTCTTCTTGCTTCGTGACTTTTTCTTGCCGTCATTGATAAACGGGACAGCCCTGCTTGCAAGTGTCAACCCCAACTGGAGCATTGCTGCAGAGCCCCTTAGAGGTGCGGTCGCATCCTCATAGCCGACAAATTTGTCAAGTGATGAAGCAAATTTTTCAGTTGTCACAGCAATTATGCGTGCTTCTCGGATTGCAACCTCTTTTGACTGCGCGCTTGTCACTTCTGTCATCCGTTGTACTAATGCCTTGAGCCTTCCAGCAGAGCCCAAAGTCGAAACAAACTGCTGCACTTCCCAGAACAGTGTGGGGTATTGATCATGCACCGTTGCTGATCGTCTGTGAACCGCCTTATCTGCAGTCTTTCTGTGTTCAGCATCCAGATCACTGCAATGATCATGCAGAAGTGTTAGTGCCCCTGTTGTTACATCAGCCATAGAATCTCCTTTTAAAAGCTGCTCCAAATCAGTTGACCGCTGCAGACTGGTTTGGCGCTCCTGCAGCCACGACATTGCTGCATCGGCTTTGAAACGCGCGCGTATCGCAGGATCCAACGGACTTGTCGGCTGCAAAAGGTGCAAGCGCCAGGCTCCGAGTAACGCCAACGAGCAGCCCATTCTAACAATAGATCTTGGTTGAGATGCATCGTACTGCTCCAGCAGAGCAATAGCTGGCAAGCAAAACTCTTTCAGCGATGAACAGAAAAGCTTGTCGTGATGAATTGGAGTTTCGCTGGCACTCACAACAACAGACAGCGCACGATGTACATCACGAACTGCTGGAAGACCCGTGTTTAGCGCAAGGGTTTTTATTGATTGCGACAGTGGCAAAGGCATGCTGCATCTGTTGAATTCTAGGAAAGGTTGTAGGGTAGCTGACAACAGCCCTACTGCGACACCGAACAGGCTTTCGGCCAAAGAATGACCGGCATCCCACCGAGGGAGGTGCAGCAAAGCACTCAGAGATTCCCCGGTCTTTCGTAATGCTGTGCTGGAATTGGAGAGAAGGTCCTCTGCAGATGCGGACGACAAAGCCTCGATCGTGTGCAAACCATCTTCAGCTGGAGATGACAGGAGGTGCCTGGAGTACCTGTCTGCTGCGACACATGAGAGAAACACTGTCGGCTCATCTTCGACTGCAGTGAGAGACTCCTCGACAAAGTGCCAGTCCACGAATATCATACGGCTCACTATGCAGTCAATCAATGGGTGCAGCAAGTCAATAGAGACTTTGTTGCTTTCAGCAGCAAGTTTCAAAGGTATCCCATCTGCAGGTAGCATCCCAGTCCGGGCTGTAGCAACACGGCAGAGTTCACCAAGTCCACTGGCATCGTGGTCGCGATTGAAAACGTTGTGAACACTACGTATTCCCCAAGCAGTTGAAATGTAGCACCATAAGCTGACACTTTCGGTACGATTGAGTCCCTTGCTTACAATTGCTGACCTCATTTCCGCAGCATTCTCCAGAGCACCATACATTTCAACAGGACAAGGCAGTGGGTGTCCACCTCGCTTCCATAAAAACGACGATTTCAAGTCGCCGACGAGGCTGAAGTGCTGCACAACTTTACTAGTAAAAGTTGAGAAACTTTCTGCCAGCGGGGGGCAAGCTGGGACCAGTTTCCGAACGGCTTTTGCGAGCATCAAATAGCAGTGCAGCCATCCAAGAACATCAATGTCTCTGGCCGATGAAGGAATGATGTCTGCAAGCGCACCTGCAGATCCAGCGGCGCTGCGCCACGCACCACGCTCAAACTTGGCACTCGGCTTTGCGTGCCGAAGCGAGCTTGTTGCAAATGCTAACTTCCTGAAAGCACACAGAACTTTGTCTCTTTCTACCCACGAGACACTACTCTGCGTTGGTGCTGAAGACTCGAGTGCGGTACAGAGCAAGGCAGAGAAAGGCAGAAGCTCGTATCCAGGTGCAGCTGTCGATGCTGGTGGAAGCGGCGAAATACCGACCGGCGATGTATCGACCGACCGGTGGACATCGGCTGCTAAGGGTCTGACAGCAGTGACCAAATGCTCGATTTGTGCCAGCGCATCATTAAATAACCCAATCTCGTTCTGACGCTGAGGAATGTAGGCCGCCACAGTTTGGAGAGCATCTTGCCGGGGAGGTCCTGTAACACAACAATAGTGTGCACACGCTGCAAAAAACTGTATCAACTCCTGTTCATTCCTGCTCTTCACAAGAGCAATGGACACAGGCTTCAGCAAAGCATGCACACGCTGTTCCTGCGGACCAGCGTGTAGTGGATGCACGAAAGCTGCAAGGGCCACACCAGTGGGCAGCCACACTTCATCAGACAAGCGGGCGCACATGTTTTCGAGTTCTGTAGCCTCAGGCGCACTCCTCGTAACTGGCATACCCCGCAGGTAACACTGCCTGACAGCTTCGTTCAGGGCCTTTGGAAGCGAGAACCGAAGGCTCAACAGCTTGACCATATTTGCACATCGGTTCAAAGTGTGCAAAGAAGGAGCTGTAGAACGATGAGCTCGCCCCCATTCGCCGGCCTTCATTGCGAAACACCTCTGCAGATGGCCAACATGCCAGATTGCCAAGGCATGAATGTAGGGAACGTGCTCGTCAATGGCATGCTTGATTGCATGGCCGATTGCATGTGATGAGCTTTCGTGCTCGGTGTCCAGTTGACCAATAGAATTGGCTGCAAGTACAAGACTTGTGGCATGGAAAGACGCGTTATCGAACGGTGGAAGGAAGATTTCCACCCCTCGATTTCTCATTGCACGTGAAACCTCTCCGTGTTTTGTATCCATGCTGAGAATTAGACGAAAATTGGTGTGGGGCTTGATAATGCGAATTTCACCGTCGGCGCCAACTCCACATTCATTGAGAACAAGATCACCTCCAGGCTCTAGCAGTCCATTTAGTCGATCAAGCACCGTGGGTGACGCAAAGTTTGCGTTGTCCAACACTAGCCAGTGCCCCTCCACTAACGCCTTGATAAGCAAAGAGTCATGCCAGACAAAAGAGCCATCCTGTTGCTGGAATTGCCCAAGTAAATCGACTGTGTCAACACCAGTTGACAGTGGAAAGACACTTACTCGAGCATTACATATCTCGGCAGCCATTTCAATGAGACTGCTTTTCCCGGACCCACTGGAACCGCACAGGAGAACTAGGGAGTGCAAGGACATGCTGGAAACGAAGCTTGCCAGTGTTGGAGGCAAGTCGGGTAACATCACAAAGCGTCTTCTCTTACTGTTGACCTGCGCCTGTCGACGATAAGGTAGCCGCAACGTCCCCAGCAGCATTTGATCATCTTCAACAATGAGTTGTGTGAGATTGTCGCTGGGAGCTACTTGGAAGATTCTTTCATACAAGGACAGGATACCAGCACGATCATCTGCTGTCCGAAATCGAAGCACAAACAGGGTAAAACAGCAGAAGTATGAATCATTTCCGTTCTCGATCATTGAGCACCACCGGTGAATGTCTCTGAGGTTGAATTCCCAAGGACCGCCGCACTTGCCGATTGTGCGATCTACGCTTACAGCGTTGTCAACAGAGATTACAAATTCAACTACCTTGTCCAAAACATCGTGTGACAACTTGGGAAAGAGGGTGCGAATAATGGAATTGAGATCCGTTTGCACAAAGGGATTAACCCACACGCGTGTAAAGCGGTTCAAAAATGACTTCGGCAGACCTTTGCGACCTCCACCTTGAGCTAATGGGTTTTGACATCCGAAAATGCGGAAGCCATCAGCAGGACGAAATGACTTGCCGAGCTCCGGGACAAAGAGCTCGGCTCGATGGTCTAGAAGTGCATTCAGACCCTCCAAGACACTCTGTGATGCCAGGTTGAGTTCATCAAGAACAACCCACCAACCGTTCACCAGCGCTTGCAACAGCAAACCATCTGACCATCGAAACGATGGTGAACCCTTCGCTGTTGGATCTGGCAAATATGTACCAACAAGATCATTCATGTCCGTTTGCTCACTTAGATTGAAGCGAACAACCTTTGTTCCGAAAGCAGCACCAAGGTTTTGCACCAGCGTAGTTTTTCCGACTCCAGGTGACCCTTCGAGAAGAACTGCTTTCCCATCTAGCACCCAAATGACTCGTAAAATAGCGGATAAGTTGTGTTGGGTGGTGGCTGCCACAAAAGAGTAGCTTTGTGACGATCCTGACTGAAGCGTCGGAGCCGGCATGCCGCACACATCCCAAAATCGGAGGGCGTCGAACTGTTGCAGAGTTGGTGGCACATCCGGGCCTGCAACTTGCCTAGCAACAAACTCATAGGCATCGTTTCTGATAGAAAATGCTTGACTTTCGCTCATACCAGTGCCAATAGCAAGACCTACAAGCAAAATCGCATCCACCGCAGTAACGTATGCTAAGCCAGGACTGAGGGGCTTCGACAACGGGCCATGCTCCTTTGCCGACAGACTCGTGAAACGACACACCGCCATGACATCCCTGATAGAAATGCTTCGCTGCTTCACGTCTTGGAAGTATTTCAAAAACTCCACAAGCTTATCAGCGAGCTCTTGGACGCAAGCCTCAAGGCGCTGCCGCAGGATAACAACGAGATCAGGCTGTTTACTCAGTGATGTGACGTAGATTTCTGTCATTCTGTTTCGAAGGGCTGGTGACAGCTCTTTTTTCCCGAAATCTCCAGCAGGGTTCATTGTCGCCATGACACGGAATGACTCGTGAGCCTTGATAGGTTTCAGGTCGGATTCGCCTTTCTCGGGAAGTGTAAGCGTTCTCGCAGGCTCAAATACACTGTTCAAACGCTCCAGCACAGCATCTTCAGCCAGGGAAATTTCGTCAAGCAGGAAAAGGTGGCCGTCAAACATGGACTGAACGATTGGGCCGTCGACCCACGTGAAAAGGCGGCCTTTCTCCCTTTCCTGCGGCGGTGACGGTCGAAAAGCTCCGAGGAAATCTGATGTTTCGGAGTTTTGGTGACAATTGACCGCAACAAGTTCTTGACTGAGCAAGAACGACCACAACTGACAAACGGATGTCTTACCCCCACCAGTTTCTCCAACAAGGACGAAGGGCTCAGAATGGTGAAGACACAACCCGACAAGAACAAAAAGCCTCTTGAACTCGTTTGTCGCGACTAGCTTTCCTCCTCCCAAAGAAGGAGGCAGCGTGCTACTATCGTTGGACATCATCTCTTGGAAACGCTCCCAGTGTGGTGCGATTGCGGGATAATTAAGCGGGTTGTAGCGCTGCTCTTCAGGCGGAATAGCCGTCTTCAACACGTCCTGTAACACGTTCATGACAACTGTGGCTTCCTCCGGCTTTCTGCATCGGTCGCCAAGTAAGAACATTCCGTGGGTGGCGAGCGACTCCCAGCTGAACGGTCCGCGTTCAGCCCATCTAAAAAGATCACGGGGTGTGATAAAACCGTGCTTCCCTTGGAATACAGCCGAGCTCTGGCGTCGTGTCTGCAATGCCAACATGACACGAATCATTGCTGCAGCCATGCTGGTCGGCATGTCGTATCGCTTAGAGAGAATGATCTCCAACTCCGAGTGAGGTATGTCATCCACAAGAATTTCCATGAAACGGTTTCTCATGGCTCGCGACAGCTGCTTTCGACCGCCGTAGATGCCCGGAGGGTTCTGCGTTGCGAAAAGGCGGAAGTGTGGGTGTGGCTTAATAACTTCCATTGTTTCTGGAATGAGAAGTTCGCGGTTGTCATCCAGTAGGCGATTTAGTGCTTCAAGTACCTCGCTGGGAGCCAGGTTCAGCTCGTCCAAAATTATCCAGTGTCCTTCCCTACAAGCCACAACGAGAGCCCCTTCCATGAACTTCAGCCGTCCCGAATCGTCCGACACATACTGGCCAACGTATTCTTGCAGATCTGTTGTCTCATGGTTGTTTATGCGGAGACACCGGTGCCCTGTCTTTCTGGCTAAGTATTCGACCATGCTTGTCTTGCCGGCAGCTGTAGGGCCCTGCAAAAGCACAGTGCGACCAGCAACGACAATTCGTGCAAGGTTGCGAAGGTGATCAGCTATGGATTGTGTGACAACGTATGTATCATCGCTTGTTGGAGCCCCCAGTGGCCCTACCTCAAGCCAGAAATGTTCGAACTGGACGTGTTGAGGAGATGGTGCGGGAGGGACATGAGGCTTTCGCGGAGCTCGTCCATGAAGAAGGTACTTCTTTACGATGTCATCCATGGCAACCTGAAACTTTCGAGACAACTGCGAGTAAAAGCACAAGTAGATGCCTTCGAGAAGTGCTTGCTCAAACCCATAAACATGAACTACTTGCTTTGTGAACCGGAGCGCGCGAGTTAAAGTTCGCAGTGAGTAGTGCGGCTGGGGTGTCGAAGGGTCATTGTCCGTGAGGTTAATATGCGACTGCTCCCTAGCCACAAGGTAGAAATCGACAACTTCATCGACAGGTGGATTGTGCACAAGCCCAGCGAGCAATCGGGTTACAACTATTCGGAGATCTGCTTTGTCTGTCAATTCTTCGCAATAGACTTCTGTGAAACGCGACTTTAAACTGGGTGGAAGGTCTTTTTTGCCAACATCTGTGGGGGGATTCATGCACGCAAAAAGCCGGAAGTTGGGATGCATGGTGATAGTCGAGTCCGAACCTCCGCGTTCGGAAATGGTCAGCTGTGCTGAAGCTGCCACGGAATCGTCCTTCTGCATGTGAACTATTTCGACAGACTGCGAAATTCGCTCCAGTATTTCTGAGTCAGCCAAATTAACCTCGTCCAGCAGCAGCCAGTTGCCTGTTCGAAAACAGCTTACCAACGAGCCTTCTACAAAGTCGAAGGCACCCTTTGCTGCATCACCCTTTAGCAGTTTCGCTTTTGCCTCGAGAGTCTCGGCATCAGCAGTGAGACGAAGCCACCTTTCTACAAGCTTGAAAGCTTTTCCGCCTGCTGGTGCGGTGGTGGTTGCAAGTTTTTCGCTCAAACGATTGCCGGTTTTCTCAGCTACTTTTCTAATGAGCTTTAGTACCTTTTGCCACGCTCGAACGTCAACGAGCCCTGTGATTTGCGAGATAATTCCTGTCACTGTCGTAGCTTCGGCTGTTGGGTACGTGAGGCGGAGGAGGTCTAAAGCTGAATCTGCTAGCCTTGAAGCTGAGGCTGCAACATCGGCCGGGCGGTACCCACCAATAATATCACTTGTTTCAGACTGCTGGTTCAGGTTGTGAACGACCAGGTTTTGATTCAGCGAATTGGCAAGATGCTGGACCATGTACGTCTTTCCGACGCCAGTTTCACCCGTCAAAAGGACTGGTTCGACCATTTTGACACAAACTGCCAGGCGCTCAAGTAGGGACAATGAGGATTTAGTGTCGCCAAAGGAAGCATCCGTCCTATGGCCGTTCGTCGGATTGTCATCATTAATCTTCAATGACTGCCGGCCAACAGTGAACCAGTGCTCAACCGAACCATCAATTCCACGCTTCGTCGACTCAGACACAGATGGCATGTGATGTTGGAGGATATAATCTTGCTTTTCACACGACATGCCAAGACCGCTGCCAATGGTTTTGGCCATAATTGAGTACCCTTTTGCTTCCGGCAAATGTCTGCAGAACGAGTCCAGGGCCTCCAAATAGATTAAGTCCCGTGTCCCTGCGTCAACGTGTGCTGTTGTTGAGCATTGGTGTGCCCTCACAGCCATACGGCGCCCCCAACGCATGAGCTCTCGTAACGATAGCCGCATGTGGGGCAGCAGCTGCTGAACCTGTTTTTGCGTAATGTCCGGGAAAGCATCCAGAGTCGCCGTGTCAGAACCCGTAGTGTTCTTAGCCAGGCTGAAGAAACACTCGAAAACGTGCTTGATGGCCTGAAGGGCTGCTTCATTTATGGTGGGGCATGTGGTCGCCACACATTGAAACATTTCCATCAACGATGGGGGCAGGATCGCAACGCCACCCCAAAGTTGAATGTGTGGAATGTTGCCTTTCCTTCCACTTCCGGTTGACCCTGCGGTCTGCACCGTTGCCAGAAGCCGAAATGTAGGAGCGCAAAACAGAGTTTTGTCCTCCTCCGGTATGTACAGTTGTCCCGTCTGCACAAGTGACACGAGGGCCGACGATACATCAGAGGATGCCAAGTCTAAGTCTTCTAAGACAAGCCACTTCCCCTGCATCAGACACGTTGACAGCGGGCCATACTGAAACTCGAATTTACCAGGCTCGGTGGACCGAAACGTGCCAATAAGATCCTTCACATCGACACTTGAATCCAGCCCAACAATCACCACATCTACACCTGCCTCTGAGCCCAAAAACCGAGCCAGTGACGTTTTACCAGCTCCTGCGGGACCTGCTAGAAGAACGCATCGCTGAACAGCAATTGCTCTTCGAAGAGCTTCCATATTATCACCCGTGCTAGCGGTTTTTACCAGAACAGGCGTCTGTGAAGAAACCTCCGGCACTGCGTGTATGATCGTGCATTTTCGTTGGATCGGAGGTGGAGTCAGCGCCTTTAAATTCTTTGAAGACCGGCTGACACTGGTCGCGGGCGGCGGGACGCGAACATTGTGAGAGGTGCCAGGAATCGCGGGCGGAGCCGGCCGCTCCTCCTCCGGTGCGATTTCCCCTTCTGGTTCAGCTCGTTTTCTTTTCGCCGACTTCTTGCGTCGCTCACTTGGAGGCACGAAAGCATGAACCTCAGCGGTGTTCGAGGTTCCCTGCTGCCCGGGGCCGGAAGAAGATTGCAGTGCACTTTGCTTCGAAGTTTCTTTGTCAGTGGCGCTCACATCTTTGAAGAATTCTGCGGTAGACACAAGCTTTGGTGCCTTCCCCTTCTTACCCATGCAGAGTTCGTCTCCTCACCACCCTGCTTTTCTCCCGAGTGAGGGGTCCTGAATGTTTTCATTGCAGTGATCTGTCGCTCTGCGACGCTAATCCAACGTTTCTTACATGCATGTCATCAGTGTCTCACTAGTAATAGATGTTCGAACTTTGAGAGAGAGAGAGAGAGACGAGTTGGAGTGCAGGGACCATGTCTCCGAGGAGTATCCGGTCGCCTCACTTCAAACCTGTACTTCTAAGGTGGGCGTAGGTCGTTCCGTCGGAGGCGCGGTGCGGGCCGCTGCCCCGTCACTGAGGGTGACGGCGTCGGTGTTGACACAACCGGGGCCGATCTGGCTGGCGAGCCGGTTTCGCGGGGGAGCACCGTCTTGACGCGTCGCGGGCTCTCTTCTTCTTGGCAATTGCACGGCCTACGGCGGCGGCTAGCGCCTTGATGGGAAACTTCAGCACTCCACTGAAAGAAGGGCACGTCTTGAGGGTACTCGGGCAAGGCATCGTTCCAACGGTCGCGGGCGCAGATCGTCTCCAATTTGCACAGCATCCACTCTGTCTTCCGACCAGCCGCAAAGCGTGGGCGGCGTAGATCCCGGCACCGCCGGCGCACTTAGACAACGCAGGGAGCAGACGCCCTGGCCCGGGGAAGGAGGGAGCCCCTGAGTCGGCGCAGCTTAGGTCATTGATGGTCCTCATAAGGTACCCTATCTGCAGCCCTTTCTCGGCGAAAGTCTTCCCTGGGAGGTTCGACCGTGTGTATGCCTCGAACTCTAGAGCAAGTTCCGCACGTCGTGGGTAGAGGGTTGGAGCTGACCCAGGTCAATTCCGCAGCCAAAAGACCAACGTCGCAGCGAAACGCGTTCCGACTTGACTCGTCAGGAGTTCCCGGCTGTCCTTCGCGAGTTCCACATCGTATTTCGTCGTTGCGCCAGAGGCGAGCTCCCAGGGACGCGTAGCCGCGAGGTTCCGCTGCGCTCGAGCCATCTCTATGGTGATGGTCCCGAGCAGCCTCTGTACCCTCTCCGGTGAGGTTCCATGGGGTTCCCCTCGTGCTCAAGCATGTCGGCATGTCCCGAAACGCCACCCCTACCACCGAGACGGGACCGCATGCGCCCCGTCTGCAACCTGGGCCTGGGCACTCTCAGAAGTAGTGCAGGAGGGATCCTGTGGCACCAACGTCGCAAAACTCACAGTTGCTGCTGTGGCACCATTCGCGAGAGTATACTGCCCCCGCGATACAGCTGCAAATCGCGGAGCTCAGTCCATGATCAGTCCCGCGGTTCAGCCATAGCCGGTTCAGGGCGCACACGTCCACCCCATTCTCGATGCCGGTAAACCCTTGCCTCTGCGTAGCCAGATAGCGCCAGGCTCTAAGCCGGTGGTTCCTTCCCAAAAAGCGCATGGGGGCCCCACCGAAGGATAAGGAATGAAAGCTGTTGTCGTCGGATCGCCGGAACCTTATCTCTCTCAGAAGATTTGCCATCAGACCGACGGGCCCTTTGGTTGAGCCAGCACCCGAGGCGAGGAGAGCATCCATCCTCTGCTGGAACCTTTACTTCCGATATTGTTACGAAAGTGCGGAGTGAGCTGAAGCCAGATGGGAGCGCACAGGTGGGACTTGGCAACGAGGGTGAGTGCAGCGAGGGGGCTCTTCCCCCGTTTTGAACGCGGTATTAAGCAGGCGGAGCGCGAACTTTGACATGAGCAACCACGGGACGATAAACTGGACAACCCGACTATCTCTTGCACGCGTCGTGTCAATGCTACTGTCGCTTCTTGTTCGCGCACCGTTTGCCTCCGGTGCGCGTTTCACGTCCGGCTGTGAAGCCTGATGGGCCCGACCACCTGAATTGGCACACTTCCTCAGGTTGTTCTCACAGGGCATCGATTCCTGGTAGATGTAAAAACTGAAATGCGAGGCTACGAAGGCTTGGCCGTTTTTCTTTGTGTTGCGTGCTTCGATAGCATGAAATACAGGTGGAAACCTGCAGCTATAGAAGTAGTGCGGGCTAGTTGACTGGAGTTTGTAAGATATGTTGCTTACAACACGTTTCTTGACTGAAAGCAACATTGTGACTATTTTTTGAGCCTTGCCCGATGAATCGGAGATCATAAGCCAAGACGACTGGCGACCTAAGAACATGAAACAGTTCAAAATAGCGCAGAACTGGTGACAAACAGTGCTATGCTCCGATAGGTCCAGGTGTGTGCGGGCTAGGTGAGCGCTTTCGCTGAATGCGGGCTTGTGCAGCTAGGAGCTTTCTCTCGCGTAGTAAGCGCTTCTGTTTCTCTTTCCATTCGTGGAGGTCCTCCTCTCGCAGCTTTTTTGCACTTGTAGCCCGCAAGTGTTTCAAGTGATGTGTGTCGTCTACGAGCTGCGTCTTCGTTGCCTTGTCGTTAGCGCGGGCAGCCAAGACCTCGTCATGGAGCCGCATGAGTTGCCACTTTGTGTCCTCGCGACGATGCTCTTCACGCTGCCTAGCTTGATGGCGAAGACTGCGAGCCATGTCCCGTCCACCGGCTAGCTCTCTTCTTCTTGAGACCGTAAAATTTTCTTTGGCCTTCATACGACGCACCTTTATTCGGCCGATTTTGTCAATTCGAGCCTGCTCGTCTTCTGCGGCCCGGAGGAGAGCTCCGACACGTCCACCTTCAACCTCGGCATGTCGACCGTTAATCAGGTGTTCCAAGCCGTAAGCCCTAGACGTCTTAAAATTTTCTCTGCACATCCGGTTGAGCTCTCGGATGTGGGCTACTCGTCCGTGCCTTTCGCGTATCTCGTGGGCAAGGTTTTGCCGGTACTGTGCTTCTTCATCCCTCTGCTGGCGGTGGAGTGCAGCGATGTACGCCTCCTGCTTTTCGGTGTAAGCTGCCGCCTTTTGCTTTTCTGCCTGCTTTGCTCGGCGATACATTTCTGATGGTGACAGCTTCGATTGCCGTTGTTCCTCGGCACGAATGGACTCCAAGTGTTCGAGAAACGCTGTCTTTTCCACGTTCCAGGAAATGAGCTGTTCACGTTTTGTTTCCTTCTCAATTTTTTTGCAGAGGCGACCTAACCCGAGGGTCCCTTGTCCATGGCCATCATGGAACGACACGTCAGCTTTGGTCAGGGCTGACGAACGAGCTTCTTCACGCCGGCGCATAAGGCGCTCAAAGTCCCAGAAGTCGTATGTGAAGGGTCGCGAGCTGTTCGTGTCGCTCATCTCCATGTCACCGCAAGGTGCGTCATCCAGTAGTGGACTCAGCATGGGCTTTATTAGTTTCCGAGGACGGTATCCTGCCCACGTTCCAAACACGGTCGACGGGGTCGAGCAGCTGCTGTAAACTTGGCACGGCGAAGGGGCCGCATTTCGATAAAGAGGGCTGCTCTTGTTGATGCTGCATTTGTTCATGCGCGTGTACTGAAGCGCAACGAGCGGTGCCAGGTGGATCCCGCTCGACTGCCCGCTAATAGCTGGCACAACATCTTGCATTGCATGAGGATTTGATTCGGTTCGCCCTGCTAGTTTTTTTTTTGGGTCACCTACCTTAGGGGCCTAGGAACAAATTTAAATATACGATCAACGTACTGGTGGCACTGTTTGCCACCTGTGTGACCCTCGCCCGCTCCTGAAGAATGAACAGCAGCCCATTTCAAATTCATCCACAACTCAGATACTGTGTGCTGGTAAATCACTGGCATGAGTACCGGAGATCACACGGACCGGAGATCACACGGTACAAGGCGCTTGTGTCAACTCGAAAAGAATCTGTCACGAACTCCGGGCTGCTTCTGAGCCTCGACTCTCTCACTCGGCTCAGCTCCCGCGGCAGCCCCACTTCTGCCAGCCAGCTTCCTGGCACAGCTGCCAAACCCATGCCTCCGGACCCCCACGACTTTCTTCATCGAAGGTCGTTTTTTGCACTTTTTTTATTATTTTTTGAGCCGCCCGGATTTCCAAATTCCGTCAGCTGACGGAATTTGGAATGGGAAACTAATGCCCTGCTTATATTTGCCGGCTCAACAGATGGCACTTTACTGGCTCAACCGATGACACTATCATCTATCTGTGATGAGCCAGTTTGAACACTTTCTGTCTTGATGTCGAATTCGTGCATAGCTACTTCGGCATTTCCGGAAAATACTGATCAACCCTCCTCGTACTCGTGTGTTCTTGTTGACACCGATCCTACAAGTATATCGTACTTCCCATATTTCACAACCGGCAACAGGTATAAATTTGTTGCATTCGTGTGATTGTCAGGCCTTCGACTCTCCTGAGCAACGCACTGTACACCACAACCGACAACAGGTAAAACGGGAAGCAAAAGGGAAAACTTCATCAAAGTAAGGCTGCCCGGTGGTGGCGGCACGGCAAGAGATCGCCAGTCGGTGTGTGAAAGAGAGCACCAATTTCCTGTTGAGGAATGACGAACTCCGGTTCATATACTTGTTGTTTGAGATATGGAAACGGACGAAGAGACTCAGACATCGCAGAAGGCGGCCGGTTGTTCTGCATCGTCCTGTTCGCGGATCAAAGCTGCGAGCATTTTGATTGTTTTCTCTTTCGAGACGGGCTTTTCGGGTTTGGCTTTAGGCCTCACCTTCGGCGACAAAGAATTCCTTTTCTTTAGAGGCCTTTTCTGTCTCGGTGACGAACGAGGGCTCGTTGTAGGCGATTGAGGAACCGAAGCAGGTGATGTAATTGCCTCGAGTATGGGCGACATTGTACCGTCTTGATCGTCACTGTCGACAACCTCCAACTCGATGAACTCGGCGTCTTTGCCTGCATCCTTGCTTTTCACAAACGAATGAACGGCTGCGTGTGATGCAAAGGTAGAATCCTTGGCCGGGTCTTGCAAGCGGTACTGGGTCCCTGACAGTCGATGCTTTGCCGCAGACTTCTCGGGTCGAACCCTTTTGAGTTTTAGGGTACGCGGGGTTCCAGCTGCCGACGAGGCAGGTGAAGAAGGCCTGCTGTCCTCTCCGTCGGGAAAGCTCTGCGATGTCGCATTCGCTTGATGTAGGTCACTTAAGCGCCGATTCATCGTCCCGTCCTTGACAGTCCCCCAGAACTCTGCATCACAGGTGTCGTCGGCGTCACAGAAAGCGACGAACTCTTCTTTTGTGACCAAGCCGTCTTGATCTGCGTCCATAACTTTGAACAGTTCTTGAACTTCTTCCTGCTCCACCGGCCGCCTGAGCACCAGAGTCAGGCGGTGTTGGACCTCAGGTATATCCAGTGTACCTGACAGGTCTTTGTCCATGTCGTAAAAAGCGTCAACGCGACGCTGTGACCGCATTTCCGCTTGGAGCTCCTGCATCCTTTTTTGGAACAACTCGTGTTTTGTAGGCAGCTTCACGTTTTTCAAGAATTCGTCGGTGAGAAAATCGTCTGCTTTCTTTTCCATCTCCTTCTCCCCGGCTTCGTCGGACAAAATATTCGAAGCAAAGCTGAACATCTCGCCGCCGCCCCGCTTCTGGTGGCCCAAGCGCCGCTCTTCCTGTTCCAAGCGCTCTCGCTCCTTGATGGTCTCTGTTTTTTCCTTCTCGCGTTCAACAACTTGAAGTTCGAGGTCCTTAATATTTTTCCTGATCCCACGCATGTGCAGAGGCAACCCGAATGTGTCTGGATCCTGGCCCTCCACATGAACATGTTTGAAATACCGCTCTTCGTAGTCACCGATGACGTCTTTCTGGAGCGTTTCTTGATCGTGTAAGGAGGCCTGAACGGCTTCCAACTGCTCACCGAGCATCTTCTCGAGACGCAAACGCTCCCGGCGCGACGGGTAGGCGTTTTCTCTTTCGATCATGCGTCGCTCCATTTCTGGCTCCGCGATTTCAACTCTTTCTCTCTGTGTCATTTTGCTCATGACATACAGGAGGAGTCCCAAAAATGCAAGGACGAAAACAGCCGTAGCAATGACAATGATTACAAACACATTGTCTGATGCCATTGCTGTTGCGCCGGGAGTTGCGCTAGTTCATCGCTAAATTGCAGACTTTGTACTGCGTGACCAAGTCCTTCGGATGGAACCTTTCCTGGGGGGTTCGTCAGGAGGGTGGGGGTGTTCTTCCTGTGTTTTGAAGTTTAAGCGTTATGAGGTGTCTTGACTATCCGGTGCCCCCCCCCTAGGGCCATGTAGGATGGAAATGTTGGAAACGTTTCCGTTTCCGTTTCCGTTTCCTTCTTTTTGGCGGAGGATGGAAACGCCGTTTCTTTTCAAAGAAACGGCTGGTATGCCACTAGTATACTGGCTGAAGGTCCGACCGGAAATGTGTTCCGAACGGCGAACCCCGCAATCCAGTGGGAAACCATGGACAAGGAGGCTCCGAAAAAAAGGGAGGAACGAAGCATAAGAGTTGCGACCGCGTGGAGCAGACGCAACCACACGCATCCGGTTGTGATGACTTTGAGGTCTGCAGCTCTTTATACCAATGGCTGTTGTGGCGACGATGCTCTGTTATGCGAGGCCGTTGGCCAACGCGCTGAAGACGATCGAGAAAGCACATCCGCTTCCAATTATTGGCTATACAGATACAATCGTTCAGGACAGCGGGAGCACCGCCGCGCCACAGGCTACAAGACCGGGGGTTTTCGGCGGCGTAAGACAAAGAGGGAGTGTAATCAGCATCAGGAAGTGAGAAGGGCACACGTATGCCGGGGCAATGTTGAACCCGCCAGAAAAGCGATGGCCACGCAGTAACGTCTGCGTTAAACATCACTTGCCACAGTGCACCTTGCATACGACGACGGGTGGCAACCGTCACCGGAAGGGGCACCATCGGGCGGTGTTGTCGGAGCATAGACAGCGACGGCAGGAAGAACCCCACCGACAATGCAGAAGAGGACGGCAGATTCAAAAAGCCCCACTCGGCACGGCCGCCGATACAAGTAAACATGAGAACGCGGGTTGGAAGCAGCAGAGGACGAAGTGGTAGGCACAGAAGAGTGGAATCTGGTGTCAGAAAACCTCAGCATCCGCATGTAACGACATTCTGCATCATTAGCTTGTGGTTACCTATTTGCTCGTGTCAGATCGCCGACGAAAGAAAGCGGTGAGCATCAGCGACTGCTCTGCACAAACACCGCGACGACACACAAGAAGGGGCCGAGACGGAGGAAGAGAAGTGCCTGCTGGTAGATCAAAAGAAGAAGGTGATCCCGCCCTCTGAAAGGAAAGCCAAAATTTGGCTGGAAACGGACACCCGACAGACACACAGAAGGACCCGCGAAGTGGTTATCCTATAGGACCCCTCAGCATGAGGAGCCTTCCGGCGTTTCTTTTAAAAGAAACGGAAACGTTTCCGTTTCCGTTTCCATATTTCGAAAAAAACTAAAAGAAACGGCGTTTCCATCCAACTTAGCCCTAGGGGCTAAGTTGGGAGGGTCATTCTAAGCCAAAAAAGTGTCACAATAGGCCATTTTTCAACTTACCTACCCCCCCCCGTGTTTAAGATCGCGTTTTTCCGTGTTTAAGATCGCCCCCCAAAAAAACCGATCTTATACACGGGGGGGGACGATCTTAAACACGGGGGGGGACAAAAACACCCCAAAAATTTTTTTTCCGCTGCGCGGGGCCTTGAACCCCCCCCCCACCCCTCCATCCAAACCAGACTACACCGCTGTCCTGTCTGCAGACACTCAGGTTCCGCGCTGATGATGGTCCGCCTTATGTGTCCGTGGCTTAGAGGACCGAAACACGGCGCAGACGGGACCAGTGCGGTGTTGAGCACATACCCATTCCAAGCACGTTCTTGCAATCCCCCCACCCCCCAGTGCTGATGCTAAGGCCCCTAAACTCGGCATCGTTGTCAGCCGGACGGCAAGTGGGGCCCTTTTGAGGCTGTTTTTGGGGTGTTTCCCAGAGGAGTAAACGTTGCTTCCGTTTGTTTGGGCTTTCTTTTGTGAAAGTCAGGGTGCAAAGACGAGCCTGCCCACAGAGCACTTTTGAAGGCAGAATCTATGTCTGCATGTGATTGCCAAGTATGAGTCCGCGAGCCACTTGCACACCTCGTCACGGGTTGGTGCAGGAAGCTTCGCACTGTTTTCTGCAACAAGCTGTTGCGAGGACCAGTCTATCCACTTGGAACGAAGAAGTCGTCGCACCTTCAGATTGCAGGCGCTCTGGTCGCCAACATTCAAGTGACCTGACGTGTTCGGAGGTACAATGAACACCAGCCAGCCCCGCGATCTCGCCTCCTTCACGACAGGAATGCTGTAGTGCGACTTGTACCCATCCACCATAACGAGAAGCCCATACTTCCCTGAGGGGAAGCTGGGTAATGTACAGCTGTACTCGAGCATTACTTCGTAGTCGCACACCTTCTTTTTGGCACGTGAAGTGCACGTTGATGTCGTGCTTGTGCCTGTTCTGGTAAAACGTGGGGCGGCCCCGTCCTTCCGTGATAGTTTTTGGCCCCTGCCAAACAACAAGTGGGTCCATCCTCACCTTTTCCGACACAGAGATGTTTCTTTGGGTGTGCACCCCCCAGCTCAGGATAGCTGTCATGTTCCGCTTCTCGTTTCCAGCGGTGCATGCTCTGACCCGGGGCTCCACTCTCTTTACTGAGCACACCGTGGACTTCGCCAACGGGAGACAAATCTTCCATTGCGTGTATCACTTCGAATCTCTTCGAATAAACGACCGCATGGATCGCTTGGCGGGCAAGCGAAATAACCGAGTCTGTTCCTGAGAGCTGGAGAGTGGCATATGAGCCAATCCTCCTTGTTGTTATCTTGTGTGTTCGCCGGAAACGCGACCACCAAGTTTCTAGATTCTTTGGCGGGTCCAGGTGATGCCCTTCGTTCCCCTCATATTCGTGCTGCGACGAGCACACACTCGCAGAGAAGAGAGTCCTTGGGCTTCAATCACCTCGAAGCCCCGTAGGGAAGCCGTCTTGAAATGCTGTCTTGTTCTAACTGGCATCGGATCTCGAGGAACCTGTTCTGCAAGAGTTGCACGTCAGCCGCTGATAGCTTCCCTCTCAATTATGTCTGCAGTAAAATCAACACTTTGAGCGGCGACCCCCTTTCACTTGCGTCCCATGACATGTATTCCTTATACCAGAGGATTCGATAGGGTTTCTATCAAGGCCTTCTTCAGGCTTCTCAGAGACGCGGCACCTGCAACTTTATCTGCTTTTAAAGTTAAGCACTAATGGGCTTCTCTAGGGTTTGGGCACGTTTTCACCCCGATTCTCTCGCCCAAGTCACGGAAGGCATGGCCTCGTACTCGAGGCATTTCCGCGCATATTTTCGAGGCATGTGCTGTAGGAAGGACAAGGGGTTGCAATTCTACGTTCATCGTCTTATCCATACAGCGGGTGTCTTTGACATAAACCCTGATATGGCCATGATATTCGTGGAAATGGGGATGGGGTAACACGGTGGCACGACTGTGGACAGTTTTTTTGAGATTGCGTTTTGGACGCATTTGCAGGCTCTTCGCGCCGTTTTGAGCACTTTTTTCCCGCGGAAACTAAGGTTCTAGTGGACCTGTGGGGGGGTACCCAGAGGTCCCCAGGAGACCTCTGGGTGACCGACTTTGAAACTTGTCTTATTGTGACACAGACTGACCCCCCTACCCCCCCCGCAAACCCGCAAACCCGGCTATTGTGTTCCTTTTCTCCTTTTGGAACCCAAACTTCAAACGCTATTGTTGCTGTTCACCGCCATGTCTGTGAAGTAATGCGCGAAATATTTGCCTTCAAAAAAGTCTTGAACGGGAACGTGTGCGGGACAGTGATGTGCGACGCAAAGCGGAAGCTTTGACTGCGACTGAAATCGGTGTTGGCGAAGAGGGAGAATTGCTAAACGAATGGGAACCGAATTCTTACAACGGCACACTGTTCAAAGATGGCAGTGGCAACGCCGTTTTTGGAGGGCTGGTGTAAATGGAATCCGCGCGCTGAGCTGTCATGCTGTAGGCTTTGTGTAGATAGAACTTTGCTTTGGAGTGCGATCCCCTCAAACGCTGAATCTCGCCCAATCCCATGGCGGCTCTGAGCTTCAGATCTTCGTCTCGAATGCTCGAAGCTGCGCGATAGAGTCTGTCATACCATTCCTCGGCTTGTTCGTAGTCTTTGATGTGCGTGAACAGCATGGCAAGCTGCTGGTAGGCATTAACTTCTTTGCGAACGTCGCCGTTTACGATAGCTTGGCGCAAGTAAATGCTGAGGATGCTGGATTCTGTGATGCGATCTCCACGACGCCGTGCCGCCCCTGCTTGTACCCACAGCTCGTCGGGGTGCTGGAGTTCAATCAGGTTTCCGGCTAGCTTTTTCACTTCACGCAAGTTCGTTTCGAGAGCTTTCATGTCGCCTTCAACCATATCGTGTGCGGGCGACATGGCTACTGCTTGCTCGCATTTTCGGGTTGCCCTTAAGTCGCTGGCATCAGGGCGGAGTTGCAAGCGTTCCTTGAACTGCAAATCTTCAAGGAGGGCTTCGAGCACCGTCGGGGAGATCTGTCGGCGCTCCATCACAGACGTCTTCAATGTTTCTTTCAGGTTGGCGGTGTTGTGAGCAAGGGCTTTGAGACGTGCTCTCTCAGCTTCTTCCAAGGCGTCGAGACGGCTGGCGAGGTTCGCTGCCTCGTTTGTTTTCTGGGACAGAGCTACCCTCAATTCTTTGCTGTCATTTTCGTGATTTGCGACCATCTGTTGCACGTTTTTAACCTGATCTTCCCAGGCTTGGGTTTGCGACTCAAGGGTTTTGATGCGAGCACTGAGCATTTCACACGTCTCGCGAAGATCACGGTTTTCTTTCGTCGCCGAGTCGGTCGTCGCTAGAGCAGCTTGCAACTTCTGCTCCAACTCAGCCGCCCCGCACAACATTTGCGCCTCGTGGTTAGCTCGCGGTGTGTCCATAGATACGTGTTCGTCACCTTCAAGGCCAGCCGTTGCGCAGATCGGTTTTGAAAACGCTTTGGTGCCAGTAGGCTCAAGTGCGCCGTTTGTGATCGGCAACCGGTTGTCTTCTGCGTGTTGATGTACTGGTTCTCCGTCAGCCACCAAATTGCATGTTCGTGGGGTTGTTGGCGCACCCTGTTGGCTAGTAGCTGAGCTAGGGCTTGCGCTATTAGAAGCATCGGCGCGACTGCGGCGCTTTCGTGTGCTTCTTGGACTTGTGCTGCTCTCACGAGACTTGCGCTGCCGCGATTTTGTAGGACTGCTTTGCAAATCATCGCCGTTGTGCAGTCTGAGATCGGCGTTCGTGGCAGAGTCTTCTTTAGCAATATCTTCTGCTGCGCCTGTATTCTCGGTATGCCACGCTCGACCTGGCGTTTGTGGACTCTCCGTGGCTCCTGTAGCATCTTGACCCTCTTCGTCAACAGTTGCCCCAGGATCGTTGACAAAATCCCCTTCGGTGGTCATGACCTCGGGAACGTCCCTGACTCCAGCCTCTTCAGCAGCATCAGTAGCCAAAATATTCTCGGTGTGCTTGCCGTTGGCAGTGGTCTCTGGAACATTCTCAATTCCACTCTCTCCGGCAGCAGAAGGATCCAGAGCATTCCCAGACTGATCCTCTTCTGCAGCGATGGCCTCTGGAATCTCGTTGGCGGCAGTGGAATCCGGAACTTCCCCAACCTGACCAGTCTGACTCTTTTCGGCAGAGGTGGCTTCGGCAGTGGTGGCCTCTGGAGTAATCTGTACCCCACTATCGGTGGCCGCAGTGGGATCCGGAGCATCACCAGACTGATCCTCTTCGGCTGTGGTGGCTTCTGGAGCAACCTGCATCCCACCCTCGTTTGTGGCAGAGGGATCCCGAGCATCCTCAGACTGACCCTCTTCAGCAGCGGTGGCCTCTGGAACATTTTGTAACCCACTCTCTGCGGGGTCAGTGGGAGCGACCGCAGTTTCTTCGTTTTCAGCAGTGGTCGTCTCTGGTACATGCCTCACCACCTCAGCGTCGAGCGACCGATGTTCGTTGACAAATGGTGCATCCAAGCATTCTTCTCGTGCTTCCGGAGTTTTCGGCTTATCAGCTTCATCACGCAATAAGGATGTTTCGGTGTGCAACCCATTGCCGTGACCTTCATTATTAACTTCGCCAGTCAAACCGTTTTCAGCTTGTAAACAGTCTTCCGGACAAGGACCATCCACTGTTTCTCCTTTTGTCTTCTTCTTTTTCTTTTTACCCGTTGAGGCTGCCGACAGCGGCCTTGTGGTGCCTTCCTCTCCGTTTGATGGAGAACAGCCGTCGGGTGTATTCTGCGACTTCTTTGCGCGTCTTTTTTTTGATCCCTTCACACCTTCTTCGTCGGGTTCCAGACGTGCAGGACTTGTGGGTGCGCAAGGTGCGCCGGAGAGGTCCGTGCTCAAATTCTCCGCAGGCTGATGGGTCGAGTCCTTTTCAGTGTGCTCTGTTTCGATGTCGGATTGCTCATCTTTTGGCTGGGTGACGCGGCACGGGCTACCTGTAGGTGCTCCAGGGCGAGATTTCTGCATTTCGCGGGTATCTTCACATAACAATTCTGCGGCAGTTTGTTCTTGTACAAGTTGTTCTTGCCGGGATACATCTGTTCCAGCGGGTGCTATCATCAAGTCTGACTCGTGCTCCTTCTCTTCTTTAGCATTGTCTTCTGGACAGTCGTCAAGACGTGCTTCTTCATTACCATGTGTCGGGCTCCCTGTGGGGGCACTCGCCTCATCGTGGGCAACCTTCGACCGCTTTTTCTTCTTCTTCCCTGATGCAGGTAGCGATACGTTTCCCGCACTCGTTGCTGACTGGGGCGACACAACATCATCGGGTGGTTCTGTAAGAAGGAGGTTTTCGATGAAATGCTATGTTTTGATGACTAGCTTCAACATGCTCAAATACCGCGACGATGCAGAGATTCAATTCAGATTTGGGCAAGTTTTTGTGTGGCAATGCATACGTATGTCAGGTTCGGGTATCTCTTTTGTCTTCTTTGACTTTTTCCTCTTCGTGTCAGCGGATGACATTTTAATTTCGGGGTTTGCCCTGAAGATGGTGCAAGTGTGTTGTCGTCCGAAATTCGATTGTTACACTTCAAATGCTTCAAATGCTACCGTACACTCAGACAGCTTCTTTCCGGACATGATCTCGGAAAGGCATTGCGAGGTAAGGCTACACGATCCGGTACCACATGATTCGGTACGCTAACGAGTCGCACTTGACCACGACCGACGCCTACAGAACGAACGCGCCCTGATAACTCCGGTGGTTCTCGTCGTGAAGAAGAAGGCAAAAAGGCAGTGGAGAACCAGAAATGAGCCAACCGCCTGCGCAGCGTGTCGATCGATGGGGTGTCCGAGCAGATAGGGGAAGCGGAGAGGTGGTAAAAACGCTTACATCGAATCCTTTACGCATGCTAGTTCTGCCTGTAAAGAGCCGGTCATCACAGGGTATTGGCCCAAAAATATCCGTGTTGCAAGATGGACAAGTGGCCTGTGCTTTGGACAGACGTACGATAACAACCGGACGGTTGCCGAACTGCTCGTTTCATCTTCCCTCGTTGTTGATTGAGTTTCTGCTTGGGCGGCTTGGTTGACCGCAGGGAAGCAACAGCAGGATGGTGGCCAAGTTGATATCCTGAGTGTGAAACGACCTAGCCCCATGCGGACGCCAAGGCACGGCGTTCGGATCCGCTGGATTTTGGACTTTCATCCTCAGTTCCTACCTCAGTGTCCAGTCAGATGCAGTTGGCACCTACTTCGGCCCGTCGACCCGAGAGGTTCGGGCGTGCCAGGCTTGCAGGCATTCCCACAGGAGTTTTCGGTCAGGTTGCTCAGGGTCAGCGTTCTTGTTTGCCCACTCCTGGTACGCGTCCCATGCCGCCGCTTCGACTTGTGATGCGAATTCTGGAGAAAACGAGATTTCTTTGGCATAGGGCACCGGATCTCGTGACACCAGGTCGAACAAGCTTGGCGCATCAGCAATGCGCTGTGTGATGCAGTGTAGAAGGGTGAGAGGTGACAGGATGCTGAGCTCGAGTGCAAGGGAATCCGTCCGAGGTACAGAACACAAAGCGGTGTGCAGCTGGTGGGTGTCCAACGACAGTTGAGTTCGGAACGCCCGGAGTTCTTTGAAGGATTTCCCTATCTTCTCAGAGTTGAGAATTCCACCTATGATCAGTTGGAACTGCATCACATCGGCGGTCAAGCTGACTTTCGCGGCATCATTCAGCGGGCGGACAAGGGATAGTAGGTTCACGAAAAGGGTGATCAAGTTCTTCATGACGGCTTTTAGCGCTGTTTTGAAGGAGATTTCTCCTTGTACTTGGCCGTACAGGACCATAATGTTGGCCTCTAAGTGCTGCCAGCGCTGCTCGAGAGTGTGCAGGCTGCTACTATGGGGGGAGCGACCAGACGGTGGTGTGTCGCGTTTGACCGTTAAAAGGTCTGTGACTGGCTCCTCCAGGTAGCTTTGCACCGCGTTCGTCAGCTCGGAGAAAACGCTCTTTACGACATCTTCAACGTGCTTCAACTCGTGCAATAGCTGACCTTGCCCCTTTCCGGCTTCCTCTTGCGTGAACCCAATGCGATTGTGGAGCTGTGTGTTTGGAGTTTCAAATGAGACAAGTGGTACGAGCTGTACTTTGTTGAGCCCTGAACGTGTTGGACATGGTGACCAACAATTTGCTTGAACGCTCGGTGCAGAAGTACATGGGTGTTAGGACCACCCTTAGCGAGTCTAGAGGTAACCTTTTGCCCAGTCCGGCGTTTGTGCAAACCCGAACCTTTTTGTCCAGTCCGGCGTTTGTGCAAACCCGAACCTTTTTGTCCAGTCCGGCGTTTGTGCAAACCCGAACCTTTTTGTCCAGTCCGGCGTTTGTGCAAACCCGAACCTTTTTGTCCAGTCCGGCGTTTGTGCAAACCCGAACCTTTTTGTCCAGTCCGGCGTTTGTGCAAACCCGAACCTTTTTGTCCAGTCCGGCGTTTGTGCAAACCCGAACCTTTTTGTCCAGTCCGGCGTTTGTGCAAACCCGAACCTTTTTGTCCAGTCCGGCGTTTGTGCAAACCCGAACCTTTTTGTCCAGTCCGGCGTTTGTGCAAACCCGAACCTTTTTGTCCAGTCCGGCGTTTGTGCAAACCCGAACCTTTTTGTCCAGTCCGGCGTTTGTGCAAACCCGAACCTTTTTGTCCAGTCCGGCGTTTGCGCAAACCCGAACCTTTTTGTCCAGTCCGGCGTTTGTGCAAACCCGAACCTTTTTGTCCAGTCCGGCGTTTGTGCAAACCCGAACCTTTTTGTCCAGTCCGGCGTTTGTGCAAACCCGAACCTTTTTGTCCAGTCCGGCGTTTGTGCAAACCCGAACCTTTTTGTCCAGTCCGGCGTTTGCGCAAACCCGAACCTTTTTGTCCAGTCCGGCGTTTGCGCAAACCCGAACCTTTTTGTCCAGTCCGGCGTTTGTGCAAACCCGAACCTTTTTGTCCAGTCCGGCGTTTGTGCAAACCCGAACCTTTTTGTCCAGTCCGGCGTTTGTGCAGGGGAGGGGGGGGGGAGGGCAGCGCTCTTGTTTAGGATCAGCCACTTTGGCCGGATGGCCGGATAAACCAGACCCCCCCCCCCTCCCCAGGGTGCGCACTAAGGGACGTTGCCCCCGTTGCACGTTGCACCCCCCTTTTGGGGGGGGAAAATGTTTCTTGGGTTTGAAGAGCGCGTGGTGCTTGCACCACTGAGGCCAGGTTATTTAACCACGGATTCAGTGAAGGATTGTTCAGGAAACGGTCGCGAGCGAAACCCGACCAGGTAACGACCATTTCACTGTCTTCTTTGTTTTGTGATGCGAACATCACGAGGTGCTGTCCGAAGACACCGCCCACGTGAGCACTGTTAAGCAGCGGTTGCCAGATACTCCCGTAGCACCTATTCACGGGTTTGCAGGGGTAAAAAGGAAGCCCGGGTTGGGGAGGGTGGTGGGTTTGGTGCGTAGTATTCTTCTTTTTTTGTTCTTTCTCGGTTCTGAGCGTTTCGTATGCCTATATGCCTTTTCCTGCTTTGACGTGCAGTCCCTTCCAAACTGTACCTCTCTTGGTGTTCGGGGGTTGGGCCGTATGGGGGGGGGGGGGGTAGGGGGGGGGGGGGGGGGGGGGGGCAGCGCTCTTGTTAAGGATCAGCCACTTTGGCCGGATGGCCGGATAAACCAGACCCCTCCCCCCCCCCTCTACAGTGCAGTTGCCTTGGAGGCTGGGTGGTCAAATTCTCTAAGGTGAAATGGTCAAAATTCCCTGCCAAAAGTGGGCCCACAAAAATTTTCCAAAGTGTGGTATTTGGGGTATTTGGGGCAAAAAAAAAATTTTTTTTTTCTGACCGCCCACCGTGGTGACCACCTTAGAGTGTGACAGGTAGCGTCTCCCCCCTCCACAGTGAAAATAGCCTGAGGGGGGGGGGGGGGGGGGGGGGGGGGGGGGGATGGGGGGATGGTTCTTAACAAGATGCCTGGGGGGGGGGGGGGTCGTTTTGGGGGCTGTTTTTGGGGTGTTTCCCAGACCCCCCGGTGCCGAGTGGGTACTCCGTTTCCTCCAGATGAATCCGTTCTCCTCGTTTTCGAAATCGAAACCCACTTTTGCGGAAAAAAAGGTCATTCCCCACCAAAATGTTTTCCTGCACTTTTTTGGCAGGGAAATGTACTTAGCAACTTTTGAGCAAAGTCAGTTTCCCCGAAAATCAAGATTCCTGCAATGCACTCAAAAATCAGCCAAAATCTGGAAAATTGGCCCAAAAAGTGAAAATTCGGGCCGATTCGGCCGATTTACCATGTGCTTTCCCAAAATGCCAATACCCCCCAAAAACTGTTTTTCAGGCAAATCCGCTGGGAAACGTACTTACAGAATTTCGAAAATACGGCACCTAGAAAACCACGAAAGGGCAGATTTTCCCGGTTTCAGCCTGTGTTTTGCACGGCAAATTTCAGGCCTCACAGACGAACTGAGGACGGAGTGGAAAGATCCATCGCGAAAGAGCGCGTTTAAGGGGGTCCCCGGAAAAAAGGGTTGGGTGGTCAAATTCTCTCTCTAAGGTGAAATGGTCAAAATTCCCTGCCAAAAGTGGGCCCACAAAAATTTTCCAAAGTGTGGTATTCGGGGTATTTGGGGCAAAAAAAAAAAATTTTTTTTTCTGACCGCCCACCGTGGTGACCACCTTAGAGTGTGACAGGTAGCGTCTCCCCCCTCCACAGTGAAAATAGCCTGAGGGGGGGGGATTGCAAGAACGTGCTTGGAATGGGTATGTGCTCAACACCGCACTGGTCCCGTCCGCGCCGTGTTTCGGTCCTTTAAGCCACGGACACATAAGGCGGACCATCATCAGCGTGGAACCTGAGTGTCTGCAGACAGGACTGCGGTGTGAGTCTGGTTTGTCAGGCGGCTGTTCGTAGCTCGTCACAGCCAGGACCACCCGTGCTACTAGAGCACAGGCGAATCCGTCACGGGGAGAAGGCCCCTACAACCGTGTCTGAGCAATCAGTTAAAAAACTCAGGGCACTCGCCCTGATTGTGACTGCGACTCGCTAGGCAGCACTGACTTGTCTTCTTTTTACGGTGGCAATCTGCGAAGTAAACTCCGCAGAGCACAGTGGACATGGGGTTGCCGTGTGCAGCACCAATGGTTGAAGTACCAAAAGGAAAAGAGTGCGAGGAAGTAATCCTGCGTGCTGAGGGCAGCAAGTCGCGTTACGCGAAGTACCCTACTGGAATGGGGGGATTGCAAGAACGTGCTTGGAATGGGTATGTGCTCAACACAGTGAAAATAGCCTGAGGGGGGGGTCAGCCGGCTGATGGATGGATGGATGGTTCTTAACAAGATGCCTGGGGGAGGGGCGGGGGGGTCCCTTGCAAAGTCGTTGGGGGCTCTCAGGGTAGTGTCAGCACTGCCCCCCCCCCCCCCCCCCCCCCCCCCCCCTAGAGCAGTGAAGCTGGTAAACGTTGAGTAAACGCGTTTACTCCAAAATGAGTAAACGTAAACGTTTATAAACGGTAAACGTTTACGTTTACTCGCGGTAAACGTTTACTCGCCTACAGAGCACGGTTAGACCATACTTGGCCTCCTGGCACAATCCACGTTCCATCAGGCTGTCCATCTCTTTTATGGCGGTGTCAAGCATCACCCCACCGAGTTCTTCGGGCGTTGGGGGGGGTGTACTCATCGTGTGCTGATAGAGATCCCATGGTGGTAGCACACACCCGCCTTCGTCGTCAAGCTGAAGGCAGCAAGAAAACGAAAAAGCCAAGACGAAGCAGCTGAATATGGTGCCATTCCTCACTCGAGCGACCACTGCAGTGGACGCCCACGAAGCCATCAGGGACTTCTTCTACGAAGAAGCCATCGGGTTTAACAAGGCTACTGGTCGTTCGTTCCTGACCATGGCTTCAGTCCTGTGCGGGCGCAGCCGCCAATGCTGCTGCCTTGGCCGAGCAGGTGCTCAGGAGAAGGCCTTATCGCAGAACTTGCAGGTTACCTTGCGCATCTTCGATCCGGGTGCTTCCGTGAATGTCACCCCCTCCCGGCGTCTCCTGGCGCTTGTTCGCCATTTGTGACGAAAGGTCCGTCTGGATATTACTTAGTTGCCCCTCTTCCTTGATATATTGCGTTTCCAGTGGATGCCCCCCTTGATACAGTAAACGCTTACACAACGTTTACTCAACGTTTACTCAACGTTTACTCAACGTTTACTCCAAAATGAGTAAACGTAAACGTTTATAAACGGTAAACGTTTACCGTTTACCTGGAACACTGCCGGGACCGCCCCTGGTGAACCTTTGATGCTGAGTGCAGACCCGGAAAAAAGTCCACCGGCGGGAACCGAACCTCCCACCCGTAGGTAAGGAACGTCGTCAACTGACGACTGTGCCACGCCGTTGTCCGCTGCGAGAAATTTTTTCGACGAATTGTGAATTCTCAAAAGTACCATGAAAAAAACGGTAAAAAAAAGCCCGGGGTGGGGGTACCCCACGGCCTGCCCCAGAAAAGTGGGGTAGCTCGCTAGAGAGCTAAATTGAGAATTTCAATTTACGAACCTCTAGACTCGGAATATTTTTTCTCTGTCCAGGAAAGGGGCGCAAACCTGCTGGATCTCGCCGTGCAAACGCAGCAGGCATGTCACCGTCACGGAAATGAGGAGTTGGTTGTTGCTGGCGACGTTGTTCACCTGCAGGGTTGGAGTTGTCATCATCAAAATGCGTGTCCAAAGAAAAGCGAAGTTAGTTCACGAGCGGACTTGCGCCGAAAGGCTCCATGCGCACAGTACCAATAAACTGATGTTTCGGTCCAGGGACCAGGTCCAGTTTTCAGCGGAATTAATCCGGATGCGACAGCGAAACACACCAGGACTGCACTTCGTGTGTTGACTTTGTCGATTTCTTTTCTGCACATCTTCGTAAAATCTCGTAGAACACCGGCAATCTGTGCAGTTAATTTTCCGAGACTAGAGGTATGCTAATAGCTCTATCGAGCCAACCCCACTTTTTAGGGGGTCCGCAGGCGAAGCCCGGGGGCACTTTTTTATAGTGTCGTTCGTAAAGGGTCTCCTTAGAAAGTTTTCCCCCCTGGAACTGACACCGTGCAGAGTGAACGGCACACGCCTTCAGGGCTTGAAGGCCCCGGTTCGCCGGCCGAGGACACTTTTCTGGTCGAAAATGATTTTTCGGGGTTTGTTGGTTTTCGGGTCTAATGTGCCCGAAACTTGCGTTTTTTGCAGAGTTTCTCAATATCTCGCGGTTTTGGGTCACCTTGAGTAGTTTGAGTCAGCCTACCAGAACGTAGCATCGCCCATTTGCCTCACCAGAACTTTGCTTCGCCTGAACTTTGCTTTGCTTCGCCTGAACTTTGCTCTCACCAGAACTTCGCCTCATGCTTTGCTTTTTGCTTCACCAGAACTTAGCATCGCCCGAACTTTGCTTCATCAGAACTTAGCATCGCCCGAACTTTGCTTTGCTTCGCCTAAACTTTGCTTCACCAGAACTTAGCATCGCCCGAACTTTGCTTTGCTTCGCCCGAACTTTGCCTTCACCAGAACCGGAACTTAGCTCACCAGAACTTAGCTTTGCTTCGCCCGAACTTTGCTTTCACCAGAAATAGCCTCACCAGAACTTAGCTTCACCCGAACTACGCTTTGCTTCGCCCGAACTTTGCTTTGCTTCGCCTGAACTTTTCTTTCACCAGAACTTAGCCTCATGCTTTGCTTTGCCCAAACTTTGCTTCACCAGAACTTAGCATCGCCCGAACTATGCTTTGCTTTGCCCGAACTTTTGCTTTGCTTCGCCCGAACTTTGCTTCATCAGAACTTAGCACGCCCGAACTATGCTTTGCTTCGCCCGAACTTTGCTTTGCTTCGAACGAACTTTGCTTTCAAGAATTAGCCTCACCAGAACTTTGCTCGCCCGAACTATGCTTTCACCAGAACTTAGCTTCACCCGAACTATGCTTTGCTTTGCCCGAACTTTGCTCCAGAACTTAGCATCGCCCGAACTTTGCTTAGCTTCACCAGAACTTCGCTTCGCCAGAAATTTAGATTCGCCCGAACATAGCTTCGCCCGAACTTTACTGTTTCCCGAACTTTAACTGCTGCCTCTAGTCTCGCTGGGCGCCGGTCTTTACCGGCGCAAATGTACTTTTCTCGGTTTTGACAGCGACCGGTTAGAGTTCAGTTCGCAGAATTCCAGAACCAAATGCTGCAAAGAACGCGCTGCCACTCTCAACACAAAAACAATGTAGCTTAACTTTGTTCCAAACAGGTCTTTATGCAGAGCACTTTGATTAGAACTACTTCGTTTGAGGTGAATAGCTGACATACCATTCGGAAGACGAGCTGCTGCAAGTTCGTTTCGCCCTGCGTGACCGCTAGCTCGTGTGTTGCAACGCTGACGAAGGGGCGGGTGTCGACCTGAGCCCCTAATACTGCACTGAGTAGGGCTGGCTGAGCAGAACGGGAGGACGCATTGTTCACAACCGATGCATTTCCGCTAGCCGCATCCTTTGGTTGCAGGTTGCGAATGTGATGGATCATCATTGTGCACTTTTCGCGAAGCCTGTCTTGCGAGTCCTTCAGGTATTTCGTCTGAGCTTCCTGTGGGGGTTGTTCATTTTTCTACTCAGGGCACTTTGTGTGGATGTCGGCTTCAATGTCGGTCCGATATGGTTCGCATCATGTAACGCTACCCCTTTTGTTTGACGACGAAGAAAAGATGAGTCCATCCTCTTTCATCGGCTTTTCCTCATGTAACAGATCGTTTTGACCCATTTCTCAAATGGCACCCACACCCAATGATGGTGAAATGTAACACTGACTCCGACTCCGACTGTTTTTGTACGACCTTTACCTTTTTATTGCGCGAATATTTCGTCACGTTTTTCGATGAAGAAAGAAGAAAAAGGTCCAGGAACGTGACGGTCGACCACAAGCTTGCAAAGCTTGAGTCGAAGGCAGCACAGTGCCACAACCCCGTCCGCTTTGCCCTGTGGCTGACCGTCTCTGCGAGCTTGTGTTCAGCGCAAGTGCCAAGCCCCAAGGTGCGCCACGCCTTGATGCTTTAGTTTGGGAAATCAGTAGCCACTTGACCCGTTGGCCCGTGGCTCTGCAGTACCACCGAACACATGAAGCTTGGCTCCCGTGTAGCAGGCTTTCCCTGGTACCGTGGCGTTTTTTCGATGAAAAAAGAAATACCCCGAGGCAAAGCTCCTTCCACCTACGCGGCTCGGAAGAGGCTTCTTTCGGCGGTCCGCCGTTGCTGTAGCCTCCGTAGGCTGACGTCTGGACTGGTGCTGCCTGGCTCGGGAAATGCTCGCTGACGTTCTGTGTGTTGGGATTCATCTTTTCCAACGATGGGGAATCAACACAGCTTTATCCGAGTCTATGGTGTTGCAGTTCTGGCTCCTATCCAATTCAGGTTGGCAAATAGTGTACCTGTACGAACGCTTCGAACAAGTGATGCACTTTCGGATACTCGGTGACAACGACAGTGAAGCGTTTTACCAGCCGCGGGAGCCGTTCCTCGATTGTGGCGATGGGACGCCATATGTCGTCGACGAAATTGCAACCGTCCTGCTGCATCATAGCAATGAATGGCACCTGTGTTGCCGGGTCCTTGGTTTTCTCCATCACCTTCACCAGCTGCGATAACTTCGTAACATGTGTCTGTGTTTGTGTGCATGGTTTACAGACATATGTGAAAGTACGAATCCACTGAATGCAAGAAAGGAGAGGGAAGTCAGTACAATAATACATGCGACTGGTACCGTCGCCATTACCTGGTTTCCACCGAAAATACTCGAGGACTGCGTTGTTCTTATTGAGAAAACTTATGCCAGCCACTAAGCTCAGAATTACCTATCTCGTGTGGGCAAGAGCACACTTACCTCGTTTGAGATTTCGACTGGCAGCATCCTCAAGGACTTCCTACAAAGCAGGTGCTTGTACAACACAAGTGAGCGTTATCTACATACCAGCATGGCTTGGAAGGTGGTTTCGAGACGCTGGAAAAGCACAGTTTTCGTCTTCTGATCAGGGGTTTCTGATGTCGAAGAGGTGATGGCACCGAGAATACCCTGCGGGTCCAGTTCTTTGGCGATCACCTTGCGTAGCTCTTGCCCATGGTCGGCTATCACCTTCGATATGACCTTACCCATAGCTTCCAAGTTGTAAAACGCTTGCACCGCAGTTCGTATCTCAGCTTGATTCGATGCGTTCAACCCGTGCTTCAGCAGGTCGTGTGCACGTTGGTGCACCGACTCTGTTGACTTTTTGAGCCATTCCTTCTCGGTGTCCACGACGGCAATTCCTGAGCGTTTTGTGCTGGATTCGTTGTGAGCAAGTGTTACCAAGATGAGGGTCGGGTTCCGTGCACAGTCCACACACGAACTCCAAAAGGACTCCAGTTCCCTACCAACCCGACGTACCCGCAAACCCGGCTAAACCAATTTTCGCGTGAAATAGAATAGACACAAGTGCAGGGACCGTCTCTTGTGTTGTACCTTCGTACCAAGGACATGCTCACAAAGTGTCCGGCCGGTTCGGACCGGTAAGAAGAGGCTTGGCTGGGAAGTTTCCAAGATTTCGGTTTCTGCTAGGAACGGAGCGGAGAATTTTTTCAGGAAAAAAAAGGACGAAGCCCGCCTGGCAACAAAGATGAGCACACACGATGTAGGTCGAGCAAAAAAGAAAAGGCGCGATGTTTGGTTGTACGTGCCGGGAAGAGCGTGAGGAAATGACAACAAGAAACTGCCATGGACAAACCGTTTAAGCAGCCGTTCTGATCGAGGATAGCGAGCTCGATATCGCGGAGGGTCTTTGCTTCCTTGGGGAGATCTAGCGACGCCGCTGAGCTGCGCCCCTCACTTTCAGCCTTTGCTTGTGCGGCCTGATGCTCGCGCGCTTTAGATGCAAGCGCCAGGAAGCGACCGAGCTTTCTAAGTAAGTCGGCTGTGCCCCAAATATTTTGCAGCTCGCGCACTTTGTTCTGGACCTGCTCATAAGGATCTTCCAACAGGGACTCGGTCCTCTGCACGCTTTGTTGCAGTTGGTGGGCTGACGCGTGGATGATCTCCACTTTCCGGTCGAGCTCCTGCACCGCATGCACTTGCTCTTTTAGTTTCGGAAAATTATCCGCGATCTCCTTGTGGAGCCTCTTGTTAATCGACGATGTGGCCTCCTTCAGTCGGTTTTGCTCGCCGTCATAACTGCCGCGCTGCAGAGTAGTCTTCAGGTACGTGTTCGCATCGAAGTTGCCGTCGAGGAGTTCGGTAGACATCTCGGTACCTCCCTTTTCGGTCACCTCTCCGGAGAGTCAACGACCCTCCGCTGCTGCCTCTGACACCGCCCCACGTTTTTGAAGCTTTTCGTTTTTTCGTGGTTCCCGAGCGGCCTATTCCCGAGTGTTATTTGTGAAATAGAAATCTCTGGCTGACCGTGAGGGGCTGGAATGGGGGCTTTTGGAAGGGACAGAAAAACGGGTCATAAAGATGTGGAACTCCGTCATGAAACCTGATGTCTCCTAACGCGTACAAGGGGTGACGGGGTCGTTATCTCGGCTAAAAGCCAGGGAGTTTTGACGCTAAACTCCGACTCTTGGTCACGCGTACTCGTCACGAAGTCCCCTGCATCTGACTGTTCCTCTGGTGGTTGTGTTGCCGACAATCAATCGGCTGGTGTCTTTCGACGTTTTTTTATTTTCGCGCAAAAGGAACCCGTTCCTGTTCACACGATTTCGTCTACTGTTGAGAGGCATGATGTGGACTGGCCGCGGATAGTCTACAAACACTGCATGAACTCCATCTATGACGTATATTGCGTTGCTCAGGGGAGTCGAAGGCCTGACCATCACACTAATGCAACAAATTTACGATCGATGACCGAGCTAACCGCCCTTTCCAGTGTTCATTGGTGAAACCTGCGCGGATTTGATCGAGAAGTAAAAAGGTCGAGTACAAGACAAAAAGCTCTTTGCTGAGGAATGAAAGTGGGTTCAAAAGCCCTCTGTATGGCAGTGATGCAAGGCTATTCCCCAGGCAGTTCGGCGACAGATAGTGACACTGCAGACTGCAGGACGCAGGGATGTTGACGACAGTACACGGATATCCAGCATATGGAGTCCCGGCACCCTTCGAGCACGGCACGCAAACAGTGGTGAAATCGTCGTTGCAGGCGTGCAAGCAAGCTGGAGAGCAATTTACAGCAAATCTGAAAGTGGCAGCTGAAGCAATGTGGCTTCTGGCCCATAGTAGTATAGATTTTGTGTGACGTCCACACCCATCGGTATCAGATGCTAACTAAACAGCGCCGACATTTCTACATTCTCAATTCAACATTGGGGTCTCTTCCTCGAACCAGTGCTTCGACTTGTACTTCGTTCTGTTGTGCGGAGTCGGCTTCAGGCAATGGCCGTCGAAAGTCTCGCTCCCGGGTGCTTGCAAAAAGGCTTGGGTTTGTTTGGGTGTAAGTACCTTTAGAGGTTGTTTAGATGGAGTACCCTCCGACATCAGTCTCGAATTCTGGCATCTAAGTGCGTCCCTTGGACTATGGATGGACATGCAGCTTTTTTGTAACCCTCTTCGGACCCTCTACGGACGGACTGTGGCAAAACTTTGAGGAACTTGCATACCCGTGCCGCTTCGTCGAAAACCGTTACGATTCTTGGGCTGATCCTTGTTTTCTCCCTAACTACCATGTCCTCCTCCGTCCGTAGGTGGTCAAGAATTGACGAGAAAGCGGATCGTTTGTTTTTTTCCTTTCTGCATCACGTGAAGTCACAAACCACCGGCATATAACATACACTTGTGATACGCTATATGGTCTTTGTTCGGAATCTGGTTCGAGTCCATCGTTTATCTGCGAGCAGTAGGCGTGTTGCACTACTACTTTCACCAAGACATCGAAGGAGGAAGCGAGAAGAACCTCCCTCCTTGGCTACATAGTACTAGCAATAGTTTGAACTTGATATGCAGCAACAATCTGTGACGATAGACTGCACAAGGTAGTAGCACTATCGGCTACAAAAAAAATGCGATATTGCTGAAACGACATGGCATACACTACGGAAAGGAAAGGAGAGCGGCTTTTCTTCCTCTTGTTCAGGCTCTCGCTTAGTGGAACTGTGCTTTGAGAGCGTGCACCGATAACCTGCATCTGCTCACTTTCGTGACGATCTCTGTGAGCGTAATCAAGTGTAATCGCCGCGTAATCTTTGAAGTCAGATTTCAAAGAATCTGTGGCGATAATCTGCATCTATCGCCGCGTAATCGCTCAGGTCGTTTTAAGGGGGTAAGTGAATTGGCTTGGCACTTGCACCGCAGGCACGGAATGTTTAAACGAACACAAAACATATGGGTATTGACATGACTAAGTGGATGCAAACATTATGCACTGCAGGCGCGAAAACCTTGGAACAAGAACTGCCATCTACAACGAGAGTCAGTTCCGCCCTTCACGGATATTTTCCGGCTGCACACCCCAAAGGTGTCTTGCCAGTCGACCCCTGCGACCATGCGACCAGTTTTCTAATCAAAACTGGTCTGGCGACCCAGTAGCCTAATAGTATGCAGGAATTGTGTGCGTATTCCACAGCCCACCAAGATTTACGCGCACACGCGCCAATAAAACGCATGCAATAAGTTTGCCCGCATGCTCGGTTGGGTCGTGCCCGCTAGTCGCAGGACAGGGCAGGTAGAAACGAGGAGGGTAGGTCTGCTTAGGTACTTCGCACGGGTAGTCTTCCGCAGCGCGTGTCCGCAGTAGGCAAGAAGTCGGTGCGAGTTTTGTCTTATTCTTCATACTTGTACCCCGCCTTTAAAAAAAAGCGGGGGAAGCGGGGGAAAAGCGGGGGAAAAGCGGGGGATCAGACAACACAATTCTGGACGAATATGGGCGAACAGGTCGTCCACACCTGTCGGGGAGGCTCGGAGGTCCTCGGGTCGTAGATCAGGCATGCTTCCGAAAAAGAGATGCCTGCACAGACCAAGCGCGGTGCCGGGGACATTGGTTCGGACGGGCCCGGACCCTATTGGGCATGACCCCTTTTCCCGAACTGGGAGGGTCGGCGACGCGCACACGCAACCTTTCCCCCGTGGCCAAGAAGGTCGCCCCGAAGAAGCAAGGCAGGGCGGTCGCCCCGAAGGTTGCCTGGAAGGCCCCGAAAGTCGCCCCGAAAGCCGTTTCTTCGGCTGGCAGCGACAGCGACAGTGACGGCTATGAAACCGAAGCGACTTCGGCTGCGACTTCCGCAGCTGCGCACGGGGCATTCTGAATACATGCCCTGCTTGTAACTGGGTCGACTCGGGGGTTTCAACCCTGAGTACGATCTCAGGGAACAAGCGCCGCCAGCGGCTGACCCCGAACGAGCTCTCGCTCAGCCCCGCTTTGCCCGCTTTTCCCCCGCTTTTTCCAAATTTGGGAAAAAAGAGAAAAAAGCGGGGATCCCGCTTTTTTTTTAAGGCGGGGTACAAGTATGATTCTTGGCTCTTGCGGTGCTAAAATTTTGGATACCTTGAAAATTGGAAGCCACTTGAAAATTGGGAAGCCACTCAATTCCAAAAAAAGAATAGTTGACGGAGGGCGATTCTGTTCTTTTTCAGTTCAACGAAAGGGAAGTCGGTCCTGCTTGCTAGTGTTTGGTGTTCCGACTCCCGCAATCGTGAGACAAACTCAGAGATAGGTCAAGTCAACGTTCCCCGCAGGATTTGCATGCTTTCAAAGAGAGCTTCGTATTGTATACCTTTTTTTGTATCCGGCGATAAACTTTCTTTTGCCATTCCTTCAGAGGCAGCGAGTTCTATTGCAGATGGCTGCTCCATTCTTTGAGCTCGATGAAAGCTCATCTGGATTACATGCCATCGAAAACTTGCTCGTGTAGAACGGGCAATACTGCCCGTAGAACCCTGCTGACTGAGCATCATTTGATGCGTGCCGTAGATTTCTCGAGGAGTTGCCACCGGTGGAGTGATCCTCTTTCGTCTCGGGGGTTTGCTGCAAAGGAAAAGTGTGCAGTTCCGACAACATCAGTGTGCCGAATATTCTCGCGCCAACGTGCACAAAACCTCGGTCCAGTTTGTGCGTAGATGGTAAGTAAGGCCAAAAGCTAGGGCTTAGCAAAGCCCAAGCCGTTCACATAAACCCGATCGAAGCGACTGGCCTGCCGATGTCTTTAGCAGCGAGCGGAAACAGTGCTTTTCCCGGCGCCACAGATGAAGGTACGCTGGTGATCGAGCTTCTCAGTTTTCTTACCATACGATTGGCTGGTAAATGCGAAAGCAACCGAAACAGCGCGTGAAAGAAAAAAGCAAGGGTGCATGTGGGTGTGCGTGTGTCTTGCACGTGATTTATCGGGGGAGAACTACCTTGTTTCAGCGAATACTGTTGCCTGCCCGCTACATTGCCCACGGTGCGCTCCCGGGAGGCGCGCATATCACCTGCCGTCCAGCGATGCCTCCAGCGATGAAGACGGTGGGTGAGAGAGAATTGCTTGCTACAGGTCGATCGGAACTTGACAAACCTACTGTTTGGTCGTGCAGTCGTCGGGGATCGTCCTGCTAAGGTTGCAGTGCTAACAGTGCCTGCCGAATTGGACGATAAGTGCTCGGAATCTAGACGGAATCACATCCCATCAGTGGTTCCTCGACCTCTGAACTGAACACATAGCCAGTATGCGTCTTGGATACCGCGGGTAGACCAAAGCAATCCAACTTTTAAGCTGAACCTCTTGCTTCTTATCGAGCAACTTGCGAACAGTGCGGACATCGAATAGTCAAAAACAAGCTCAAAAGATCAAACCGAAAAATAAAGAAATGATCCACGATTGAAGCCGGAAAGGCGGGCCACGATCCAGTTGCAACAACTGGCATCGGAAGTGTGAACGCGTTTGTGTGCATCGACTGGTGCCAACTCTTTTCTTGGTTTCTTGCTAGATCTAGACCTCCCATTTTGACCCATACCGAGGCGAGGCGTAACTAAAGCTACGCAGCAGGAGAGCGTGATTTTTGCGTCACTTGGGCGAGGGACGGAAGCGTGCTGACTGTCAAGTACAAAAAATTGGGGCAACCTGACTGTCGAATACTTTTTTTTACTCTGCTCATAATGCACGGACCCTCTCAACGTGATCAATAGCACAGCGGCGAAGTATCGCTGCCGGTCCCTGGTGCAAATACCCAGAATGTTCCTTATGGCGAAGAAATGCGTAGTTTTGTTGAAAGACAGTTTCATACTTAGACAGAGACAGGGATTTCAGCAAGTCCCCCGGCATCAACGTGCAGGAACTATGCTTAAAATCGTCCATGAGCAGCAAGCATGACCCGCTACAATGAAGCGCCGCTAGCTATTCAACACATGCGAGCGTTCCACCCTCCCCAACTCTACCTACTCGTCGTAACAAGTCAAGTAGATGCCTGCTTGTCCTATGTACTTATTTCGCGAATGACCCGCACACTGTACCAACTTGTCAGTCAACATACGACATGGATTGTACTGCTTATTTGCCATTGTACTTTGCGTAAAAAAGGCCCGTACATTCGCATGGCAAGTACGTGGTCCAATAAGCACCACTGTTTTTTTGCGGATAGGCTGAAACTGTGCACTTGTGCACACCATAGGAACAGAAGAAGACCGGACCTAACACCCGACCCTTCACCCGAAATCCGAAACATGAGATAATATAGTTGAATGCTGAGAGCCCGAACTTGGTGAACGGAGACAGATAACAAACACAAACAGAAAGAAGGAAAGAAGGTGCAAAATTATGCGCGTCTATCGGGAGGACATCAGTCCATCCGAAGATTGAGCATATTCATCCTCCACGACCCAGCCCTTTATCGCCACTGGAGCGGCGCACCAGAACGGCTATCAAAGGCTTGACTGTACACACGAATCACTGTATGCGTTCACAATTTGAAAACCATTGAGAATGAGCGCCGTGGATTGCACTCGTGTTTGCGACGGAAATTTGGTGGATGTGACACATGTGTAGCATCAGTCAAGATCGTGACCAGTTACCCCAGGAAGTTTTTAGCCGAAAAAGGCCCGAGGAAAATCGTAGGAGGGGGTCTGTAGGCTGCCCGAGTGAGCACAGATCGCCATTCTCCAGGATTTATCAGGGAGATCCTCACTGATGCGAGCTGGGTGGCAAACATACACAAAACGCCGACCATGTTTGTAGTGCTACAAATTTTGGTGTTGGGCACTATGGTGCTTACTGTGGTACTGACAGCTGGTACATCATTGGCAGGCCTCTGTAAAGTGTGGGCCCGGGTACTTGCGTTGAACACAAGCCCGAGGCCAGCCACAGCCTCGTTCATCAGCGACGTGTGCCGGACACGTTGAGCTATTAACAACATGAACGGCTCCAACTGCGTTCATGAACATTCTGCATCTTTTTGAGGAAATTTTGCTACAGGAAGAGGGAGGAACGACGGGTCCAAAGTACAGAGTACTGCAATGCGGCCTGCGCTTTGCGGTTTTGCGCAAATTATTTTCCTATTACTGCGCAAGCCGAGGTGCCAGTGGGGGAAGGACCTCGCCGCAAAGCGACTTTCTTGCGTGATCGCATGAGCGGGCAGCTTGATGGAGCAGCTTTCAGGCACTGTAGTTTCCTGCTATGGCGAGTTTACTGACCGAGCCCCATGCTTCGCGGGTGTCGACGGGAAAGTCCTCCGAGCTGAGAGACGCGGCGAGGGACGATATGACAGCCTCACCGAGTGTAACTATCGCGGCTTCGTGAGAGAGATGGTACTCTGCGTGACGATTCGAAAGAGAAGAGACCGTGGCCATGCTCCCATTGGTGGTGATGTCGTGAACGACGGCCTCGACCGTGTCAAGCAGGCACCGAGCCTGCTCGTGTTCATCCATGGAGTGGTCGGACGGAGGCTGGCCACTATACTTTAATTTTAACACATTTTTGTGGATCTGAGCCGCACATGCCAACTTGTCAGGAACCTTTTCCCAGCTTTCCTTCACCGCCAGGACCTGGGCCCCCGACAGCCTCTCTTGCCAATCTGGTGGTGCCCTGCCCTCTTCACCGAACACGTCTACATTCAAGCGTAGGGGCTCAAACTCGTCCAGTGTTTTTTCGTTTTCGTTGTAAAACGGGCTGCCGTCTGCTGGAATCTCTTGGTTGACGTCCTTCAGGTCCTTCTCGTTTTCAACCCGTTCGTGCATATTTGGCAACCCAATGTGCTATCGTCTCTTGGCGGAATATTGGCAAGTAATATAATTAGAGGTACGAGCTTCTGTAAGTTTGCCTAACTCTCTTCTACGACAACAATCCTTCGCGATGCACATCACAGAACGTGATGTGGTAGGTGTTCATCCAAGTCGACGCTCTTAGCATATAATGATGCATGGCACTGTGACAGATACTTCGTTCAGATGGACCAGTCTATTCCTGTTGGGGCCGCCTCGAGTCGCCTCATATCGCATCATATGGTCTTGGGCTGTGCACGTAGTCAGTATCCTTCAGGTTGGATGACCTGGCCTCGATAGCGCAAGCCAACATGTCAGAACAAAATGACTTGCTGCATACTGGGGATCCCTCAGTATTCCGGCTTTTCCGTCGCCGATGAGACCCAACGAACGCTTAAGTTCCTCAACCCAACATCGTTGCAGAATGCACGTCCCTTTGCGACTGCAAAAATCGAGTGAACGCAAAAGACCACGAGAAAAGAGAACAAGGTCGGGAGAACGGGACTTGAAAGCATGGAAGGGAATGGGGTAGCGACGAAGGGGGATAATTCAAAAGATGACTCAAGCCTGAGTCTATGCGACTGTCTTGAAGAACCCACCTCTGTACAGAGCTTTAATCACACAGGCTGCCAGAAACTCGCGCTCAACAACTACACCCACAGCACAGGGCGCAGAATTACAAAGTAATGGCTCCTTCACCTGGTGGCTTAAAACTTTCAACCGATCATGGAAGGCACACAACTCGCTTGTAGTGCATCCCTCATGAGCGCTGTGCAAACGTGCTGACGAGCTGCAAGGGGAAGACAGAGCAGCGTCCACTTACAATCGAGTCCAGCTTTGTGCAGATGATGAAAAATACCCTTCACCACATGTGTCAGCATTGTCAGTGATTTTCCTTTTGTACCATGGAGACGGGAAAACGAACGGCAAAAGCGTGGTAGCGCGACCTTTTGGCGGTTGGAATTGTACCTCCTGCACCTGGCACGAAATTGCCGTGCAGCTGCTTGTTGTTTGTTGCTGATGTCTGAGAGTTGCTGAGAGGAGAGGATCAGAAAAAAAACCCGAGAACAGAAGTTCTAGTACCGGCAAAAGAAGTGGTGTAAGAAAGAACCAAGAGGTGTAAGGAGATGTCTGGAAGGTCGGAAACAAATTAAATGAAAAAAAAGACCTCGAGGTATATTCGCACAAAGGAGCTTGGGGTCGTCTCTTCGCATGTTCCAAATGTTTTCAATTCGTGCATGTACCATGCACAAACATGCTGGATTTCTCGGGAGAGGTGATCATTTTTTCGGCATTACTCCGAGGGTGCGAGTTCGCTTCAGTATGTTGAGCATAACAAACTTGCGCCCGTTGAATCTGTACTGAACACGCGCACTGCGCGATGAGCCATACTGGGTTGAGTCATGCTGCGTTCTTCCAATGGAACATGGAAGAGGGACCGAAGGGTGAAAGGCCACACGAGCGGTGAGGATAAGTCGACTAGTAAGCGTAAATTGATGCGATGCCCGTGGATGACTGCCAGAGATGGGCAGGCTCAATCATTGTCTTTGGGGCCGACAGACGTCGTTGGAGCAGCGTCCTTAGACTTGTCGGAGGGGACAAAGTTGCCTGTTGCCCAGCTCTTCCTGTGCTTTAGTTCGTACATCCACTCGTCGGTTTGCATGTTGTCCTCTGGCTTCAGCTCTGCGACGTTCAGTCCCGCCAACATTTCGTCGGAGCCCTCCATCTGTGCGAGCATCTCCATCTTGCGGATCGCTTTTTCTTTTTTTTTTTTCGCTTGTTCTCGTTTTTTTCTTTCAGCCTGTTGTATTTTTCGGGAATTGATCCCCAGCCACAGAGCGCTAGCGGCGCCACATGGGGTCAAGCCCTGGCACTGTCAACGAGCCGCGGCCCTATCCCCTGGAACTGAATCGAATTGCCCACCGTTACCGAGCACAGTTACAGAAGCCACAGTCTAGAACAGAAGCAAAGACGTATTCGCGACACTGCAGACTATCGCCACAGATTTTCCCCCAGCAAGTGTCAGACACCATTTCCATTCTAGCCTCACATCTACCAGACCGATGCATCGACTTGTTGCCGGTCTAGGATCGACTGACTGGTCGTTTGACTGTCCATGCCAGAGGACACAGAGCACCGTGCAGCAGCGAAGCCGTGTATGTCGTTTGTGTGCTCCTGCTTTCAAAGGGAACGGGAACGCACCTCTCAAAAAGCTCACCTTCATGCAGCACATTTTTCCCCTCACATCGGCCTACTGGCGGGAAGAGGTTCGGCACCGGAGGGGTGCATTCAGGAAAATTAATAACACGAAAACAAAAGGGGGATCAGTGAGTCAAAATGGGATGTGTAAATGAGACGTAAAAAAGAGTCAGTCATCTGGGGCCAGTCAAGGGCGTAGTTTGCAGTATGCACAGACTCTTCGTGGTCCGCGTGTTCTCCTTCTTCGACCGTGTGTTCTTCGAGACACACTGGAACAACTTCGCCCGTCAACACGCCGGAATGTTGACTAGGTATAAGGAATCGATGACGCGGAGAAGTGAAGTAGCGCGAATAGAGCTCTGTCGACCCCAGGCGTGTTAATTTGACCACTACTGCCGCTCGACGGAAAGGCGCAGGCGAGGATCTCACCCCAGTTACGAGTTGCACTTCATTGGCCAAAAGTGGTGTCTCGCCCCGGCAGCCAGGTCAGAGCTACAAGTGGGATACTTGAGTCACACCTTCGTCGGTCCTGCTTTAGAGACGTTAGATTTTCCGATTCTCGCAATCGTGAGCAGCACAAACTCAAGAAGATGTGAGTCAAATATTCCCTGCAGTATTTGCAGACGATCAAAAACAAGATAGAAGACATAGAGAGGGCGAGAGAAAGGGTGTATGTCTGGGTGAGTGATTCGACAAGCGTGTCTGCAAGTCACGCCCAAAGAAAACTGTGATGTACAATGCATGAGGGTAGAAAAGCGTAGTTTTGTTGGTGCGTGTGTTCCTATCCTGAAGTTTCCCGTTTCAGATAGTCGACAACAGGACCGAGCAATCATGGTCAATTTCTTTGTATCACGAACAGGTACTCCAACAACAAAACGAACGGCCAAAAGGATGTTCCTCATCCAGGGGGCTCGGTGATGTAAATCTCCGAAATCCAAAAGGTGTGAAGACAGGAAATGATGTGATACAAAAGAAAATGAGAGCGTGTCATCACAGGGTACGAGATAGTCGTTGTTGTTCAGCGGCTGATGTCGGTTGCAGATAGTTATGGTATCGACGTGTAAGGGTTGCCAGGATGGACCCGAACAGTGCTGAATTACTTGCGAGCAGAGCAGGGAAGCAACCCATCCTCGTAGAACAGGTTGTTGCAGGTTGGGCCACCGAGAACACAGCTGGGTGGGTAGCACCCTAACCGGCTATCAGCGACCTTCTGCGATGACGAATCAACATCACAGTGTAACAAATGTAAAGAGAGGGGTGAGAGAGGACAAAAATTGTATTCGACGAAGAAAATCACTCCGGCTTCTTTGATGACTCATTGTCTTTGTTATCAGCGTTCTTATTGCTGGGGATGTGCTGGCCGTCGACCCAGCTCTTTCGGTTCTTCAGTTCGTACATCCACTCGTCCGTCTGCATATTATCTTCGGGTTTGAGCTCAGCCACATTCAAACCGGCCAGCGCCTCGTCGGAGCCTTCCATCTGGGCGAGCATCTCCATTTTCGTTCGTTTCTTCTTTGCTTTGGATAAGTTTTGTTTCGTGTATTCGTCCTGAGCGTGGGATTACATTATCGCGTCTCCTGACCTGACGGTGACCTCCCCTTTTCCACCCTGAACAACGTCCTTCATTGAAAGAACAGACCCCGCTCTGTCTCATTCGAGATCCGCTTGGTAATCGTGGGTACATCGCGCCCGGGTAAAGTCGGGAGTGCACAACAACCGCCAGCAGGCGCAGCAACAGCAGCATTCGGGAAAAGCGCAACCGACGACGTCACATGCAAGCGACGATGTAGTGCCAACGCAATTCTTCCTCGGTTTTTTTGAGGGCTGGTGGGTATTTTGGTACGTCTCGTTGGCCAAGGTACGCCACGTCTTTGGAAACTGATAGGCACGTATTTGCAGGTGTCTGCTAGATGCGACCTGAAACGAAACCAGGTCAAGATTTCGGTTTTTGTTCACTTAAACAAACGAGGAAAGAGAGAGCGGATAAAAGCAAGGAGAGTTCCTCATCCGCAACTGAGGGGTATTCACAAAGTTGACACCTTTCGCCTTCCGCATGCCGCCCATTCCGTGGGCCATGCCAAGGAAGCAATTCTATCCTTTCGGTCGCCGAAAGACAACTAAAGCAAGTCAGTGTAATAGTGCAGCAACCGTGCTCACCAGCCGAAACTGCGCAGTGTGTGGCAGGATGAAGCAGCTTGATCTGCCTCGTTGATTGGGGTCTTGCGTTTTAAGCACCATGCCAAAAAAAATTGCATTGGTACTGTGTAGCCACAGCTTGGGGCGTCGGCCTCTACGCCGCCCCCCGCATTTATTTTGAAGGAGAGCCGGTCCTTGACGCAGTGATCCGTGAGCCTGATTGGACGGAGGTGTTCGTGACGGAAAGCTGCCGCGCAGGGCATCCAGGGCGCCGGTGCTCTCTACGATGGAGGCGTGCTTGGCGGTTGCGGCGTGAGCTGCGGCAGGTCCCTCGAGGGAGGACGGGCCGTGCGCTGTGCCAGAGCTTGCTCTGCATCTGCGACCCTCTGAACAAGCTTTTCAATCTCTGTACGTTGCATTTCGAGCTCTTTGTAAGCAACGTCCGTGGCGGATGGCGCGGCTTTTGAGCCGTTCGTGTTGGAGCTGCCGAGGGATGTGCCTGTCATGTTGAAGCTGCCGACGGTGCCGCCGGCATTCTTCTGAGCATGTTTCTCGGCTGCTAACGACGTGCGCAGGTTTCTGATCTCTTTCCGCAAGTCGTTGATTTCTTTGATGAGCTGCACGTTTTCGTTCATGACTTTGCTGGCGCCCCCCTTGTGCCCGTCGGAGTCTTTCATCAGCTTCCTCTTCAGCGAGTCGACTGTTCGACTCAAGAATTCCTTTTGTCGCGCGTACTCTGTATTTAAGCCTTCATCGACGATCTGCGGCTTCGCGACGATGCTCTTCACGTGCTTGCGATACAGTGTCGCAACGGCGAGGGAAAGCTCCTTCGGTTCCTGAATCTTCTGCACGAGTTCCGAAAGGTCGGTTCGGACCCTATTCTTGTACGTTTCGCTGTCCTTCAGTCGGTTGGCGAGCTGGTGGATTTCTTTCTGCTGCACATCGATGCGGCGCTTTAGCTCGTCGATGGTTGCGTAGAGGGACAGGTTGGTTTGGTGGTACTTCTCCAGGTCGAAGTCCATCTCTTTGATTTTTTGCTTCGCGGCTGTGATCTCGTCCTGCCGCGGCTCAATCTGGCTCTTCAACTCGCGGATCTTGAAGTCGAGCACGAACTTGAACTTTTCGAGCTCTTGGTTCTTTTTCTTGAGCTCGTAGATGCGCTTTTCCTTGTCCCCTATCATCTCGTCACGCTCTTTGATCTCGTCCTTCAGTGTTTCAATGTCGAACTCAATCCTCGAGATCTTGAGCCCGAGCATCTGTAACGTGTCGATGAGCTGCGTAATTTCGTCGTTTTTGTCGGCTATCTCTTTCTGCAGTGTCGTGAACTTCTTACGCATGATGCCGTTCTCGCCTTTGAGCTGCAAGAAGTGGTCTCTCTCCGTGGAGAGCCTCTTTTCGTACCTGTCCTTGATCTCCTCGATCTCGTCGTCTGTGTCCTTCTCCAATTGCGCTCTGATTTCCTTGTGCTCCATGCGGAGGTCCCTTTCGTTCGCCCGTAGCCCGTCGCACGTTTCGCGCTCGACGTTGAGGGATTCTTGATAACCATCTTGCAACTCGCGCCGCGTCTTGTCATAAAGCTGGTCCGCCGATGTAATCTGGTGCTCAAACGAGCCCTTCTGCGAGGTGAGCTGCTTTACAAGCTTCCCTTTCAGCTCCTCCGCTGACTGGATCTTTGCCTGGTAGTCGGATTCCAAACGGGTGACCTCTCGTCGGTGCTTTTCCGACGTTTCTTTCCGAATCTCGGTGAAGGCAATCTCCTGCTCCTGCTTCAACGAGAGTAGAGCTTCAAACTTAGCCCATTGCTTTTCGGAATCCTCTTTGAACTGGTCTTGCATCTCCTTGATCTTCTCCTCGTGTTTGATATCTCGCTTCCTGGCAAGGTAGTCCATCTCGATCTTCAACTCGTCGACCTTTTGCTTCGTGTCTCCAATGCACGTGTTCTTCTCTTCAAGATCCGCCTTCGAAATCAAAATTTCCTCCGCGTAGGTTACCTCACGTTTGGAAGGGACACGGCCGTCACGCTCCTTGATATCGAACATCCACAAGCAACCGTCCTCGCCCACGGTGAACAGGATACTTTCATCGAATGTGACACAAATGCGCGAAATTGCAGAAGAATGAGCGATGGTGTGCTCAGCTTGGTGCATCCCATTTTGAACAGGCGTCGATATGACGCGAATGCTCCCATCTTCGCAGCCTGCAAGAAGCAACTTGTGGTTGGCAGCGTACGCCAGAGCAACCAGTGGGTAGTCGCCCACTTCCCACTCGTTTACAACATTCAATGCACCCATTTCCATCTCTCGGAGTTTCCTGTCATTCCCGACGGCCCACAACAAACCCGAAGGATGCGAGCCGTTGCTAGCCACGGACGTGTACTGCACCGACTTCATCATGTGATCACCTTCTTTCCGACCTTCTTTAATATTCCAGTCATACACGGTTCCATCGTTCCCTGCAGAAAGCAGCCGTGTGTCGTCCGGGGACAGCCAATATAGACATCTAATTTTGCCGGTGGGACCTCTAAGCGGTGCGACCGGCTCGCACGTGTACGTCGAGTACAGCTGGATAACCTGCCCGTGCACGAACGCGAAGTATTGCCCGCCGTGGGAGAATTTGCACTCGGGACACGAGCGCATGTTGAAGCTTTTAAACTCCTTGATATCGTCGCCATACAGGTTCATAAACCGCAGCTTGTCGGCAAAGCCGACAAGGATGTGAAGACCAGAAGGGTGCATTGCAATCGACATCGCTTCTACCGGAAACGTCTTGCATATTTCGAGAGTATGTTCGACGTAGTTCCAGATGCGGATGGTGTGGTCCTTGGAGCACGTCGCGATCAACGGTTTCCGAATGCAAGTGTCAATGCCGGTGATGGGCGCCGTGTGGAACGGGGCAACTAGACACTCCGGCTGTAGACTGTCGGATTTCGATGATTCACTCGACGCCAGGTTGACGGAGTACAATTGCCCGTACGTGCTCTGCCCCGATAGAAGCGAAGGGGCACCCGAAGATGCCTGTGCTGTTGCAGTACCATGGCAGGTGGCCACGGCCAGAATCTCCTCCTGCGGTGAAAGCGACAAGCTCTTGATGATCGGGCCTTCCTTTTCGGGCTGCCCCGAACCTGCGGCTTGCGCCGCGTCCGAGTCACGCCGCGACTCGATTTTCATTGTGCGCGTCTTACGGTACAGCTCCTTCTCATCCGACTGCTCGTAGACGTGGATAGTCCCATCGGCCCCACCGCAGATGAATCCTTTCGAATAAGCAGCGATGACATCGATGGAGAGCCCGTCAGACGGTGACAGCGGCAAGACGCATTTGAACTCACAATTCTCGATGAGCAGCAGATCGCCGGTGTCCGTCGAAGCCACGACTCTTTCGGGCGTATCTCTCAACCATCGGTGGCAGAGAATATTTTGCGGCTCACGCTTACCCATGCCACCGGCCGCCGGCTTCAACTGCCCTTCAGCAAATCTGAAGAACTTGAAAACTCCATTTCCTGACACGCAGACGTGGTACGGGTCTGACGGGTTGTTTGATACGCACGTGACGTACCCTCGGTCGGTACGTGACGCATCCTTTTCGGGTGCCGTGCTCAGCATTGCGACGGACTTTAGTCTGTCCCACGTCCAGAACACCAGGTTCCACTCGGGGCCTCCGCCTTGTGTGACCAGGTGCCGGCAGTCATTTGAGAACGAGAGGCAGACGAACTCCTTCGACCCGAGATCTTGAAGATTCAGCGTTTTTCTGCGCTTTCGGGTCGTCGTGTCAAAAATCTCAATCGAAGGCGAGTCGCCGCAGGCGGCCACCGCGATGTACTTCTTGTTCGGAGTGATCGCCATGGCTGTGATGCCTTGGGCGCGCTCTTGGCCCATGATGAACTTCTGCGTGTTGGTGACTTGGTTGTACAGCACAAAAGTGCGGCCAACCGGGTACGCAATGGTCTGATCGTCAATGAAATGGACGTTGTCCCGCACGTCGGCCTTCATACCGAACACGTGCCTCCGGGAAGTCATCGCAAAGTCATTCTGCATTGTCAGCAGCTAAATCGCTCCTTCCCCCGGCGATTGTGGCCGGCGGCTGCACTCCGCCTGGGACCCCTCCCCACCGGATGTCAGGACGTTCCGTATTTTTGGCAGCCGTCGCGTCTCTTTCCGCTTCACCCCCCCAGATCCCGTCTTATTTCAGAGGGAGGGGAGGGCCCGAGGATTACCAATGTGGTCGCCCAATCAAGCGCTGATCTCCTCTATTGTGCTTTTGGCGTTTTGCTTCTTGTTTCTTTTGTGTGCAAGCCTGTTGTGGTAGTCGCTAGAAGCAAAAACCTTGTACCACTTGAACCATGTGCAGAGTTGGGACCAACGGAAGAATCGACGAAAAGCGCAAAATTTTCTGGATGGCTACCGGTCACTTTTCAAGCGTTATTTGTGGATTAGAAGGTCGGTATTTTAAAGTCTCCGGTTGACCGTAGAGGCTTGAGTATGGCGGGGTGTTGAGAAAAGTGAGAGGGTGCAGCTCGTTTCGGGTGTGTGTCACTCCATTGTGAAACCTTGTGAAGTCCCCTAACGCGTTTAGGGGGTGCTTGGGATTGGGTAGGGAGTGGTCGTTCTGCAACGGCGTGAAAAGCCAGGAAGTTTCGACGCTAATCTTCGACTCTTGATTAAGTTCACCGGGTTGGGTTTTCAGTGATTAGAGTGAAAGTTCGCTTGAACCTCCGGGGTTTTAAAGTCTCCGGGTGACCTTCGTCAATATGGGAAGATATCCTTTGCGCTCTGAGTGTCGTAAGAGTGGTGGTTGGATCGGTGGGTACCTTGGCTGTTGGTCATTGGTGGTTTCGGCCATTATCCACATACCTTACTTAAGGTAGGTCCTCCTCAGTATGGTGCCGCAGTAGGTGACTGTCTGTCTTCTTGGTACCGTTTTCAGTTTAGTACAGGAGGTTCAGGAAAATGTGTCAGAATGTGTTACTGGCTCCTTTTCAATGCGCCGTTGTTTCTTCGCAGTAGAATGTATCAGAATTACTGGCTCCTTTTCAATGCGCCGTTGTTTCGCAAAGTCTTGCTGCCTGCGGAGAGTGTCGAAACATACTGGAGACACCGAGATATTTGTGGTTTTCAACCTAGGAAGGAGGAGTAAAAGAGAAAGAAACACAGCAAAACAAAGAGAAAATCGAGACCCGCAGAGGGCATCGACTGTAGGACGTATGTGGTCGCTCTGTTCCGAGCGCAGTACAACCGACAAGGGGCACAGCTACGATAATGCTGTGGCATCGCTTGCAGTGCAGGGCGCGCCCAAAACAATACATAAAGAGGAAGGGGGAATCAATAAGGAAGGAGAAGACAGCCGAATTCGGACAGCCTCCGCAATTGGGTTTTCGAGTTTCTAAGACGAAGCTTGTGAGGCATCGATTCTCGCAAGCTGAACTTTAAACTCCATCGACCATTGTGGCACCGAAACAAGCAAATGGACAGCCTTTCGCAGAAAACCCGCGCCAGGTCTTAGTGAGCACTATTAACAGTCCATTCTCGCTGCCCACCCAGATAGAACAACACAGAAAATGACGTTCAAGCGTGAGATCAGGGTCCAAACCCTCTTCATCTCCTAACCGTTTCAAGCTGCCCTTCGTTTGTGGAACACCAGCCAGAAACAGCCTGTTGCTCTCCCGCAAAAAACGAACACGGGTTTGCGGTCTTCGCTCAAAAACGGCTGCTTTTGGAGCAAAGAAATCCTGGGGAAACTTGAACCCCCTCCATTGCGGTTGTCCGTGTCTTTGGCGATACTTTTGGCCAAGCCAGCTTGCTTCAGCCCAGAAGCTTGCTCAGGGGTGTCTCGGACAAGTCGAGCTTCTTCCACTGCACGTCGCCATTGACCGCGGCGCCGACAAGCTCGCCGACGTCGTTGCTGGAGAGAATGTATTTCGCAGCAGTGCCCTCTGGGTTGGTCGGGCGGATGATGAGGGTGGAGCCAGAGGGGAGATCCATGGTGAGCGCGGCGGCCAGTTTTTCGATGGAGTCGCCCAAGACCGTGAAGAACACGACCTTCTTCTCGTTCAAGCTCAGCACCTTCTCGCGCGGCCCGTTGTGGAACACACAGAGCACACCCTTCTGGCACCGGCCAAGGGTCGCACTCGACAGCTCGAACGAGCCGGAGGTAACAGAGGGTCCCTTCTTCTTCTCGGGTGCCTTCGCTTCAGTAGATTCAGCCGCATCAGCAGATTCCGAGCCGAGAATGAACTTGGCCACGGTGTCGTATTTTGCCTTTCCCTCGCTCAAAGGAAGCCAGCGAGGTTCTTCATTCGGGTTGAACACTGCAATCGAGGGCCACGACGGCACCGAGTCGAAGTTCGATGCTGCTTTTTTACCTTCTTGCACTTTGTAGAAGGCCAGGTGCTTCAACTTGGGGGACGCGGCGACGACCGAGAAAATCGGCGGGGTCTTGTCCTTCTTGGTGAAGAGCACTACGTGCGGCGTCGCCTTCACCGCATCGTCGTACGTGGCCGGGAGGCTCTGCACGTATCCACCGTCAATCAGCCCTAGCGCGCCGGCTTTCATCGCCGCGAACTCGCGCTTCTGTTGGTAGTCGAGCGGCTTGCGCCCCTTGCCTCTGTTGGCTGGCGTGTTCATGCCGTACATCTTGATGGTCGGAAATCCTTGCACACCGTATGTTTGACCAACGTCTTTCTCTTGTGATGCGTCCACAGCGCCGACTTTCACGATGCCTTTGAGGCTAGTGGCGAGCTTCTCCCACTCAGGGTGAATGGCTTTGCAGTGCCCGCACCACGGCGCGTAGAGAAGCAACATCACCGGCTTGTGCGTGTTCAAGAACTTTGGTAGCGTCTTCCCGTCCAGCTGTTCGACGTCGCCCTTCGCGCTGAACATAGCTTCTGTCGCTGCTACGCAAAGCAGCAGCAGCGTCGCTGTCCCTGCGATGCGTCCCATTCTCTTTTTATTTGGTGTTAACTTCCTTCTTTCCCCTGCTCTGCCCTTCCCGCTCGCATCCTACAGGTGATCAGGTGCGATCCCCACGGTTCGCCCACGGCTTCGTTTGAAGTCCATAATCTGGATTGAACCCCGCTAGCCGAGGATCTTCGGCGGAAGTGACAAAACAAAAATGCCCATAAACGAAGGCTACGGAAAGCTTCAGAACAAGAAATTTTAGAGAGGCGGCTTAAGCAATTACTCGGACGGGGCTCTACCAGCAAAAGAAAGTGTGCTCTCGGAATGAAGACTCAGGGTACCGCGCGATACCAGGCGACCGTCTGCTGGAAGGAAAACAGCAGAAATAGGACTGCCGGCATTGGCTTGAAACGGAGCACCACGCGCGCAGGAACTGGCACGTGATAACTGATAAGCTGGCAAGATAGCTTTTCAGACTGACTTTTCGCAGTTTGGTTTCCAGATAAGCGGCAAGAACGGGAAGCAGCCGTTCGAGCATTCCCAGGCAAGGGGTATCTCAGCAGGCAAAAAGAAATGCGAAACGAGGGGAAACGAATGTACGTAAATGAAACGAAATAAGTCCTCTCTGTTGTCGGATCAGCGGTGCTGAGCGACACTTGCAGTGACGCATGATGAGCACGGGGGGCTGTTGAGTGGGCATCGTGTGAACGTGGGATGAGAGCAAGGATCAAAACCAAGAAGGAAAAAAGCAGCAGAAAAGAGAACTATTGAAGTGGTGGTTTGAGTCAGCACTTAGCTCCGCAGCGCGTGTCTGTTGGCGCGTGCCGCTGTTTGCCCGAGAGGCCGTGTCATCAACACTTTGCGACGCTAAACGGGAGGGGTCTTCGTTCAATAGCTCTAATACAATGATCACCAACACGGTTGTATATATACTGACTGGGCGCAAAAGAATATTATGCTTGCAAGTTGTCAATATATCTGAGGGGTTCGAGTAGCACAGTCGAGTTTACAGTGACAGCCGCTCTGTGCAGCTGCAATAGTGGTTGACCTCCCGCCGAGCATCACCCAACAGTTCCAACTCGGGGGAAAGCGGTATGTGGCAACGGTGCTTCAACGATGGTCTTCGTATCATTAGGTTCAACCACTAGCGTTGCTGCGGACAAACTAACGCGCCCAAACGATCCGCGGATCGCCGGGTTTGCCGACTCCCGAATCGAGCAGCTAAAACTCAAGAGAGGCTAACCTTCCTGAGGGCGAATCAGTACCTGGCTATTATTCGATTCTGGTGAAAAATGTTTTAATCAATACTCGCCCGACCAAAGCGCACCAAGCTTTTTTGTAAAATTTTGGCGCGCCTGGTCGGCGAGTATTGGGAGGGAAAGTCAAACAACAAAATGTGGCAGAGCTCACTGGCAAACTTTTGCACTGCACCAATTTGCGCATTTCGAAAGCCCTGACACCTTGTCGTGGAGAGGGAACATATCCGGAGCTGAAGTTGCGTTTGCACTGACCAACGAAGTACGGACGATCAGCATCACTGACCAAAGATGATAGAAATGATAACTATCAGGCAAGGGGTATCTCAGCACTGTTCGTTGACTCCGTTTATGTATATCGTTGCAATCGTTGTTCCGGAGATGTTCTCTTCAGTACAAATGTACTATTAAAAAAGAAGCGGGAATCGCGGTATGGGCAGCTCCTTCTTCGGTTATTGGAAAGAGATGTGGGAGAATCGTAATACCGCAGTGCGTGCAGTGCTCTGTAAGCTAGATAAACGTAGTTTCACGACATCAGCCACTCGTGTCATCGACGACATCGACATGGCAGTCATGTGGTCTGGTAAGAGCACTGCCGCATACTGCCTAAATATTACACAAGTCTGCAATACTC
>JAPJBO010000079.1:0-360000 GCA_030068145.1 Diplonema papillatum | reverse complement strand
CTCACTATTTGCAGGCCAGCGATGCTGCATCGGGTAATGGGGCGTGAATCCCCAAAGCATGCTCCTTCAGTGCTTGGCACATTTGGGCGTTAGGATTGGTTCTCTGGTTGAGTGAGGTTGCTTGTTTTTATGACATCCGTGTCCACCTTCTTTGGAGTACCGTCTTCGACCGGCGCTGCCGGAGGAAGCTCGAGATTACGAGGCGTGTTATCGCCGCGCGAGTCCTGCGACATTTGAGAGATGGTGAAAGTGACACCGAGGGGAGGTGTGACGGGGCTGGTCCCCTGTCGAATGGTGGGCGACCGCACCGCGTCTTCAAGAGCAGCTGGGGATAAGCAGGGGATGTTCTGAAGGGCTGCAATAGTCAGACGTTGTCGAGGTGGCGTGTCATCTTCGTTTTCCGTCGCCGAAGAATCGGCTTGCTCCGCCTGTGCACTGCATCGGGCCGATGGAAGGTTTGGATCCTCGTGTTGTTCCGCTGGTAGGTGCCGGCTCTCGCACGTGCCGGATTCACTAGGTGCCATGGCCATGGACATAATCGGTCCCGTGCGCTGGCGTTGCAGTTGCAGCTGCGGCTGCATCTGCGCTAGTGTAGGTGCACGAGGGAGGAGCGGGGCATCAGCGACAGGCGCATCTTCTGCAACTGGATCTGGTTGCTGAGCGATGGTGCCAGCGCGTTGCAATGGTTTCGGTGCATCCTCCTCCTCTTCGTCGGCAAGTTGGGCCAAGGTAGGAACCCGTTCCAAACGTTTCGCCGGAGCTTCGTCTTGCGCTGTTATTTGGGCCATGGTCGGAATCCTGCTCATTGCAGCTGTCTCCTGCGGCTGAGGTGGATCCATCTGGGCGGCTGTCGGGACTCGTTCTAATGGCTTGAGAGGCCGTGCATCGTCGACGGGTACTGTTTCTTGAGGAGGCGTCGAGCAGGCAGCCGTGTGTTGTGCCATCGTCGCCACGCGTGGAAGGGTCGGCTTGTTCGTATCAGCGGTGTCAATGAGGAATGCTTCTCCAACCGCCATGGTGGGAAGGCGAGAGAGAGCCCCAGGTTTGGGTGTGTTCTCAGGAGTGGTTTCGGTGACGGATGAACGAGATGACATGCCGAAGGCGCTGCGGCCATTCGTCGACCCAAACCCAATAGGTGAGCACGTGGGGTGTGTCGGAGGTGTCTGATCGCCAATGGAGCTCGCACTCCCGCGCCGCGGAAATTTGCGGACGCTGATCGGACCGCCTGCCTTGCCCCGCAACAACGGGCGCACGCCGTTGTTGCTCACATCCAGCGAGTCCTTTCTGCCGCCGGTTGTTTGCCTTGCGAACTTCTGAGAGGTCACCGAGCCTCGGCGGCTGGTATGCGAGCTTGACAGTCGGCGCACTGAAATACTGCCATCCGCGCAAAACGAGTTGTTTCGCGAACTAGACTTGGTACCAAAGCCAAACCCGAGGAACCCGACCGTGGCTGGTGTCAAAGGCGACGCTGGGTATGCGGTGCCGCTCTTCTGACGACTGGCTGGCGGCAATTCGGACAGGTCGTCGGTCGAATCGTTTGCGTGCTGGATGCCGTGGAAGGGGTCCATCGACGAGCGCTTCCGCCTGTGGTAGTGGTCGTGCGACTTTCTCCGGCTCGTTTCGGGGGTCACAGGCGAGGCGAGGGTCGAGACTGAGTCCATCAGCCACTGCCGCGACATCCTGCGAGGGGACGATTCAGGGCTTTCGCCGTCAGAGTGGTAGATGATAGAGCCGTCAGCGATGAAGCCGCGCGAAAGTTCCTCGCGCGCGATGGCAGACAGCCGCCTACGCAAGATTTCACACTCTTTCTCGGCTTCTGTCTTGTGCCGAATCCCGGAAACGGGGCACCACCGCGACTGATTCATCAACTCACCGCACGCAAGACAGCGCTCGGGCTCATATACCTTTGCGGTGAGCGACGTAACAGATGCATTCCCTCTCGCCCATGGTTCAGACTCTGTAGGTGATTCGGAGCAAGGTGTGATCTTCACAGCATTGGCTGCTTCCCGCAGGGCTGCCAATTCTGCTTCAGCGCCTTCTCGGTCGTCTTCGAGTTGGTACAGGTCCGTCTGCAGCGCATTGAGCTCGGCAATTAACTCTTCCCGTTCTACCATCAACTCTTGCGCTTCTTCCCTCATGTGCACGATGATGTCTCTCAGTTGCTCGAGGCTATCTTTCGTAACCCAACCCGAGACAGCCTCACTCGCAACGCCGAGCACCCCGGCAGCAATCGAAAGGCAATCGGTTACCGACATCTCAGCCAGTCGTTCCAACAGGCTCTCCAGCTGTTTTTGCGACCGTTCCCGGATGCCGGTGGCCCGGATCGTCCGTCGATAACTCTTCAGCAGCTGCCTTCGCCGCCTGCTGACTGCGTCGCCCTGCTTGTCTACCGGGTTTTCGGTCGGGCCTTCAGTCTGCTGCTGTTGCTGCTGTTGCTGCTGTTGCTGCTGTTGCTGCTGTTGCTGCTGTTGCTGCTGTTGGTGATGCCTCTTTTCCCTTCTTTTCGGGTGGATGAGGTCGTGGGTTCCGGCGTAGTTGGGCAAGAGCCGGACGCGAACACCTCTGCGCCGTTTGTAGAGGATTGTGATTCTTTTAACGGGTTTGGCACACGTGGCATGGCGTTTGCTGGTGCGTGGTTGGTAAATCGTGGTGGGGGCGCTTGAGTTGCTGTGGAGGGTATGGCGCGGGTCCGAGAGGGTGGTGGTGTTGAGGAATTGCGTGCCGCCCGAGGACTGCACGCGCTTGATGCTGATGGTGTTGCTGTTAGGCTCTGTGGCGGTGAGGCTGTTCAGGGACTCGCTCAGGCTGCTGCTTTGAGACTTAGGCACAGGACGCCACGTCGGGCTGAGCAGGTTTTTTGTTTCGTTCGGGCTAGAGTGCTCGCGGACCAGAGCACTTGCATCGCAGGCAGTACTGCGGGGCGACATCGAAATGCTTTGCGGGCGGGACGTCTCGGAGATGGTCGATGTGACGGACTGCACACTGGTGAAGCTCATGTCGCCCAAGTCTATCTTGTCCCTCGCCCGACCGTTCATCCGACGGTCCCGGACGACGCGCGCAAGAGCTTCCCCGGAGAGAATCTCAGAATCCCAGGGCCCCTCCACACCTTCCTGGCCCGTCCTTCGCCGTCTTGGTTGCTTTTTAAAAAAAGAATCACGAAGTGCACAAGGATAAGCATGTTGTCCGTGGGTGTGCAGCAGTGGCAAAAAATACTACGCTACCTAATGCCAACACTGCAGTTCCCATAAACAATAGCCAAATACTGGCAGCAGTTCTGGTCCATGGCGAATTGCGACGACTGTTCTCGCAGGCCGAGGGGAGTCGAAGTTCGTTCTGACGGTTCAGTGCCGAAGACAAGACCAAACCGCGCCGAGAAGGTGAGTGCATGGATCTGCTCGCCCATGCTTTGCATCAACATGCTCTCAAGGTCTTGCTAAATAGCGGGCACGATGGCATGAAGTAAGATGCAAGAAACGTATTGCAAATGAACCAAAAAGACTTTGCGGGGGCTCGGAGGAAAGATGCAATGAAACCACAATCATTCGCACTCCTGCTCGAAAGGTGGTAGACGCGAAGAGACACGCCGGCGGCCGTGCGGCGCGGGGTAAATAACAGTGATGCGCAGGCAGCCGACGGAGGGGTGGCGCGTTATCTTTTCCTTTCTGGTGCTCGTGTTTCTCCAAATGGCTTTCTTGTACATGGAGACCAAGCGCCGAAGGATGACAGCTCTCGGCTCATGACGATGACAAACGAGTGAAGGGTAGCACGCGCGCGCGGAAAGATGATGGAGGTTTTGACATGTACGAGCTGTTTTTCTGAACCACGTTGACTTGTTACTTCGACCGCTCCTTGAAATTGCCAAGCTGTGTGACGATAGACTGCATTGCTATGGCCATGAATTTATCGGTGGCTATGGACAGCCACTGACAAAGTAAGGGAAAGCTGGCCCGCAGCTGAACGTGTAGCAAATCCATCGGTAGTGGCTTAGAAAAATAGTGTACTCGGACACGGAAACAAGGTTTGAATTCGGCCTGTTGATAATTTGCTAGGCGGCGTGGAGGACAACTGTGAAATCCGAGAAGCCGAGAGAGAGTTGATCCCCTCGCACGCACTCAGAGCAGAGGTCCTCGTGTACTGCGAATGAGCAACCCCCAGGGCAAGTATTCGTCCGACTTGGAAAAGCCGGTAACCTTGAACATGGGAACTGCAGGAGGAGAGGGGCAAACGCGGCGAATGCAGTGTAAATGAAAGCGCGGCGGGATCATTGTTGAAAGGGTCGGGGTATCAAGTTCTTCTGGAAGAAGATTGCCAAGCTGAGCGCGTGAAGCTGCGGTCATGAGATCAGCCTGCAGGTTCATTAGAGTTGCCACTTATGTTTGTGTGAAGCCGAGGCACTTCGTCCAGATTCGGTCAAAAGCAGGGACGGATCCCCGGGTAACACAGGCACGACGAAGAACGAGGGATTCCAACCAAGACTTCCTGCAAATAAAAACACAACCACCAAAGGACTGATGAGAAGTTTTAAGCGGAGGTTTTGGACGTATTACTATCGGCAGGCACTAGATGCCGCGCAGTGGCGGCCGTTCCTGAGAGGCTGACGAGGCGGTGGAACTTCGGAGAAACAGCAAAAACTGTCTCCTCGCCGGCGTCCTTCTCGCCGAGTACCATTTTGAGGATCGGGTCGAGCTCTTCGACGTCGAACTGCTTTGCCGTCACAACGGTGGACACGTTTTTGGGGGCCTGCATCAACGAAGCTCGTTTTTCGATGTCAGCCTTCAGGACACCGATGCGTCTCTTTCGCATGGCTTCCTGTTCCTTCTCCGAAGCTTTCAGCGGGACGCCTCGCAGTGCATCAACGTATCGAGCGCTACACCGACTAGTTACAGTTGACGTACGGCTCAATTTGCTGGTACAAGACATCGTGTCACTCTTGTTGTTGAGGGCGATCGCGTCGATGTCTTGTTGGACCCAGGGGTGAGGGATGAGATCTTCGGCAGACGGGCGCAGTTCTGGTTTCTTTACGAGGCAGGTCGTCAAAAAGGATTTTGAGGCCTTCGACAACATGTCCGGTAGCCGGAGGCGGTCTTTGACGATTGCCTGCAATGTGGCGAGGGGCGACTTGTTGTAGTGCGCGAACGGGAGGCTCGCCGTAAACATCTCCATCACGGTGCACCCCAGCGACCAGATGTCGCAGCGCCAGTCATGGGGCTGCTCCATCAACACTTCCGGGGCCATCCACACGGGTGTGCCGCGTAAAGCAGAATCCTGCTTCACTACCGACAGCTGCACTGCAGAGCCGAAGTCTGCAAGTTTGCAAAGACCTTCCGTCGTCAGTAGAATGTTAGCGCACTTGATGTCCCTGTGTACGACTCCCTGCCGGTGGAGGTACGCAAGACCCAACAGGATCTGCTCCGTGTATGCGCTCGCGACCACATCGCCAAGGGGGCCAAACTGTTTGAGAAGCTGAAGCAGAGAGCCGCCGGGGACGTATTCCATGAAAATGTTCATCGCGTTGCCGGAGCGCTCGGTGAAGTAGTAAGCGACGATGTTCGGATGCTGTAGAACCTTCATGACCGCTATTTCGTTGGCGAGCATCGCGATACGGTGCTGCACGTCGGCGTCTTTTGTGCCGAACTGAATGGTCTTGACGGCCATCAGCTGACCCGTGGTCTCGTTGAGACCGATCGACACAGTCCCAAAAGCGCCGCGGCCCAGTTCGCACCCTTTGCGCCATTCGGTTGTCTTGGTTTGCAGGTTGGGTCGCGATCGGCGTTTCTTTGCGATTCCCGGTGCAAATGGCGGTTTCTGACTGATGGTGGACTGGATTTTGATGGTGTCCCTAAGCTTTTCGTGCTGCTGTCTGGGTGTCAGCGCGGATTCTATATTGTTGTTGGGGTCGACCCTCGGACTGCTCAAAGCGCGGGGCAGTTGGCCACCTTTAGAGCGGCAGGATGACGGAAAGCTGGCGTCATCGCTCAAGCTGCTATCTCTCTGCGAGGACTCGTCGACGTTGTCCCCGTTGGATGAGAGCGGAGACATGCAGTCTATCGTGCTTGCCGACGCGTTTCCTGCCAGCAACGGCGGCCTCAACAACGGGAACGGTGGCAGGGGCGGAGACACGCACGCAGTCTCTGGCCATACTTCTCCGGTCGGCACGTAGCTCGTGTTCCGGTCGGGTGATGTGATTTCAGTGCCGTGCTGCAACGAGAAAGCTCGAGCGTTGCTAGCATTCCTCGCCGCGTTGCGTGCCAACGCAAACAGTGCTGCGAAAAGTGCAGTGAGACAAGCTATGTCAGCCCATTGATCAAGACCCCTCTCCGGAGCACCACTGACAGCAATACTGTAAGCTGAGGTCAGCAGGCAGACGATAACACCTACAGGAGCAGCAGACAGCATCAGATGCAATATGTGCGGTGACTTCACATCAAAAATGATTCCGGTTCCATCGTCCGGCGGGCGACCGGCGTTGAAGGGACGATGCATGTTCGACGTCAACGTTGACCTGTCCACAAGACTGACGTTGTCGAGAGGCTCCTTTTCTCTCTTGACGTGCGATGTAAATGGGGCGCGGGGTCGGCTGAGCGTACAGGGTTCTATTCGCTGTGCAAGTGGCATTGGATGTATTGGTCGAGCTGGGAGTGTTGGTAGTGTTGCAGCCGGTAATTGTTTTGGCGTTGCTGGTGCCGATTGCGTTAGTGCGGTTTGCCCGGTGCCATCTCTCTCGGCAAAGGCGAAGTTGACGTTGTTGTCGCTTTGTCGCGACTCATCTTCGGAAGTTACTGCAAGTTTCGTAGCGAAAGGCCGCGCCCAGCTGGTAATCGACGCGCTGGAGAGGGAAGGCTTTCCCAGGCAAGGCTGCGTTGCGAACAACGACGCCTGCTCGAAAGATGGATTCGGAGGCAGCTCCGCATTCGAGTAGCCACGCGCAGTGCTGCTTAGCATAGACGCTGGGCCTGTCTGCGATTCGCAAGTTGCGGGTGGGAGGACAGGAACTGGAACGGCTTCTGACATCACAGACGCCAGAGGCCGGGGGGTTATGGACCATGCCGTGCCGCCCGTAAATTCGCGAGGAGGAAAATGCTGGGTCACGCTCCGGACCCCGGGAGACAACGAGGGGGACGAGGACGAGATGTCCCTGTCTGGCTCGACGGCTGCGTTCGTCTTTGCATTCCGCGGGATCTCTGCATTGTGCAAAGGCGAATTAGTCGACGAGGAAAGTGACGCCTCGGACGGTTCGAAGGGCTCGTCGCAGCAGTTGGAGATAGGAGGGCAGACCACGTTCGTTTTACACGCGGACGACACAGGAATCAATGGCAAGAGAACGGCAACCGCCGGCACGTACACCAGTGGCGTGCAAAACCAGTACGCGACAACGTGTGAAAGCAAGACGATTAAGAAAGTGCCGATGAGAAACCCACTTGCTCGGCACGCGCGGCCTGCTAAGGCGAAAGCGGCCAGGGTCAACAAGACAAAAAAGCTGGCAACGGCTACAACCAGCAGCCGCTCGCCCCTATCGAGAGCGACAGCCAGGAAAATCGCGTTGTACGTCACGGCCAGCGCAGCGCTGACCGCTAGGTACACCGAGTCGATCGCGACCGTCACAACACCAGCCACCGGCTTACTCGTACTACTCGAAACAACAGGGCACGGAACAGACTCCAAACTGACGCTACGCATCTCGACAGGATCGCCAGTGGGGGCAATCCCGAACGAAGGCCGCAACGGCGGCGCTGGGGGATGGGGCGGTAGGCATTTTTTAGAAAAGCTCGCCCTCTTTCTGCTGCCAGCCGGACTCGAGTACTGATACCGCGGACTGTCGGAGCTCACGGTGCACGTATCATGACGGCTGGAAGGCGACCCTCCGCACTCAGTCACAACTGTTTCCACGTCGGCCACGAGCCAAACTCCCTTCGAAGTAGTTTCCACCATTCCAGGGCGCCCCTCGCGCGAGGCAGTCTGGAATGGCGACGTGCAATAATGGTACCCCCGGCCAAACCCTCGTGGCTGAGCTTCTGCTCCCAGCTTCTGGGGTGGTGTTGCGGTCGATCCCGAGGTTCGACGAGCGATATTACAACGATCAACCGGGGGTTGACGTGTTGTCTGTTGTTTTTCGGCTTTTTTTTCGTTTCCTGTCGCGGGTTCAATCCGTTTCTGTTGGCAGTGCCCTTGCTTGAAGTATCTATTTTAACGTCGTTGCAGGGTACGGCAGGTGTCTGCGAGTAACTGGCATCCCACGCGCACGCACAGGCATCCGGTGTTTTCGGTGATCAGGTCTTCCCAAGTCATGGACTAGCTCACGCCGTCAATATAATGTATTCACTGGCCGCTGTCCCTCTCAGGACACAGGTTTCGCCGCAATGCAGGATGGAGCGTCTAATGCCTGCCGAAGATCTGTCGCGACGCTTATCGGTTCAGCGTTTTTTAGAGTTATAGTTCGCTTTTTTGGTGTTCTTCTGCCATACAGAAAATAGTGCAGGATCAAAGTATGTTGAGAACATGAGAGAAGCGATATGGGCAAGAAGCTAGCACGAGAACATAGGTGACGACCTGCATGAGCCCGGATCATTCAGTTCTGCAGTACATCACATCCTGCAGGACATCATGTCCTTTGGCCACTGTACAGGATTACCGGCGCGTCATTGTCTGTTCTGGTGATGCAACCGACAACGCGTTGTATCGTCAACGTTTTCCGGTGTGCATTGTGCCTTGCCTGCGCGTGCTGTGCCGTGTCTCGCTTGGACACACGCGGGCATGCGGATTACCTAAACACACGCAAAATCAGGTGTGCGTGTCATCCGCTTCACTCTGCTGGCTTCTGCTCTTGCTTTGCCTCCGATTTGGCCTTGGCTTGCGCTTCACGTTTTGCTTTCTGCTTTTCACGTTTCTCTTGTTTTGCCTTCAAACTCTTTTCTGCTCGTTTAAGTGTGTCGACGCTCGACCGCACCAAGTTCGAAAGTTGCAACTGTGCGGGTTTGGGTCGTGTGGCGTGGTACTTTGATATAAGCTATTGTCTAACGCAACAACAAGACGATAAAAGCTGACAATCTGTGGCGGTAGATCCATCGTGATGAGCCACAAGATGGAACAGGTCTGGTGGCACACGACAGGATGCAACACGAAGTCGACGTGCCAGTAGTGCGAAACGTGCCCGGCTTTTGCGGGTTTCGAATGGACGCAGTAGCTCTTTGTAGAATCAAAATTCACGATGGGATGGATTGGCATACCTGGAACTTCAGGACTGCATCCTCGCCGATGATGCAGGAGATCGTTTTGCCCTTCCGCTTGCCCCGCACGATGGCGCGCGCTTTGCCGGTGCCGCTGTCTGCGATTGGGGCTCCCTTTTTCTTGTTCTTTTTGTTCTTCCGATCCACCTCCTTCTGCCACCACTTGTCTGGCATTTTGCTGAAGCTGATCGCAACACTCCCGTTGCCCTCTCGCCGCCCCTCGTTGTACATCTTTTCCAGCTCCCGGATAAATTTATCCTCCTCTAAGTGCTCCCTTCGTCCCGTAGTGTGCACCATGCTGCCCGCGTTTAATTATCACTGTGCACCCTATGTGTTGCCCTGTGAAGACGTGATTGTTGCGGTTACATCAGGAAGGGTATTGACCACCGCTCAACGTGAAAGTTAGCTTGAGCGCAGTCACTCAAATGTAGGTTTCCACTGAAGCTAAAGACAACCAGTGTCCGTAGGCCTCATGAAGAAACGACCGCGGTACAGCCGGTAAGTAATTGTCACATCAAAGACAAGTGGCAGTTTCGCGCACGATTGGAGTCCCCCCGAGTTAGGATAAAACGGACGTGATGGAACGCCTGTGAAACGTGCGCTCTCGCCAACTGTTGCACGCGCAAGAAATGTGGGAACGAAAGAGACACATTTAAAATATTGTATCTTGGTCTTGTTGTTGTCCTTTCTTCAATTGCGGCGCGCACACAGGCCCAAAGTGTGCCGGAAAGAAACAAAGAGAAGAAGGGCAAAAATAACGGAAAGGCACCAAAGCGGGTGGACTGCGAGCAAACCCGTCATCACCAGACTTGCTTCTCTAAACAGTTCCGTAACAAACAACGCACTCGACGCAGGTACAATAAGTAAGTAGCAACCGACGCGTTCGCTTCCAATTCAGACAAACAGGAAAGATCACAATGTTTCGTTCCGTATCGAGTTTGTTGCGAGTGGGCCTTTGGCATGCTAATCGCACAATCACGCAAAAAGGTTCTGTGCAACGCTGCGTTTCACAGTTGCAAGGTTGAAAGGCGATTGACCTTCGGAACCCACGGTTCGGACGCGACTGACCCCTCCTAGTTCCCGACTTCGCTACCCCTCAGGCGACGGGGCGATTCTTGCGTAAGTCGACCTATTGCCTGACCGGAGGGTGCGCTAAGCCCTGACATCTGCACACGCACTGCACGCTCAACTGACTCCGTCGCGGACCTTCTCAAAAGAAACCGCTGTGTCTCTACACTTTGACTTGCTTGCTGAACTTTGTTTTAGACTGTTTTTTGTGTTACGAAGTCGGTATTATTAAGCCTCCGATGGACACTTGTTATTTCTTTCTGGAAAAGCACCTGCGCTGGTGCAGGTGTCTTTCCGAGGCTTATGTTGCCGACGATCAACCGGGCCTCTTTTTTCGGGATTGGCTTTTCCTAGCCCTCGCAAGTGAGGCTATGCTTTACTGGGTCCGCTTGTCCCAGGAGGCGTGTCTCGCGGCCTCAGGAACCAAAAGCTACCGGTTGGACGAACTTGGAGAGTAGGTGCTATCGTCGCTGCTGTCGATATTGCCTTCGGCAATCTGAATCAGATCTCCGCAACTTTCTGCGTTTTGATAAAAGGTTCCTTTCGGCGTTGATCAGTCACATCCAAGTCCCGATCAGCTCGCTGTCGTCGCGAGGTTCACGAGCCCGATTCCAACCCAACCTGCACAACCCCTTTGCCAACGGGTGGTAAAGGTTGCCTCAACTCACACACAACAAAAATGAAACCTTCAAACTAAGTCCGGGCGGGAAAAAGTCCCAATTTCTTCGCAGACTATTCTGAAGACGGTGGTCGGCCTGAATTCTCGTTTCCTTCGAATGCCACCCGGTGAAGTTGCCGATCACCGCAAGGGGTGCATTGTGAACAAAAGCCCTTTTATGTTGAATCTACGTGCACAGAGCAAAACAACACGACAACGGCTGCATGCCAACGGCGCGGCATGGTACGTAAAAGTACAGAACAAATCCAAAATACATTTGAAACGTTCGAAGTTCAAGACCGGAGCTCGATCCGCAACATCATGTTTTGAGCTTTTTGATGACCGTGTGATAGATGTTGTCTTGCAACCAACCAAATATTTGCTCAGGTAGCCCGGGTGCACAAATGCCTCGGAACAAAGCTCTCCTGCAACGCGCATTCTCGCATCGACCACCAAACGAACTCTGGTACTGATGACTGCAGAGCGACTAGGGGGATCTCGTTGATTAAGTCCGGATGTCTCGGGGAGAAAGCAGTTCTTCTGCTCCTCGTCCGGAGTTTGTTAAGCAAGGCTTTCGTTTCGTTCGAACAACTGGGGACAGTGTGCGCAAAGCTCTGCTCAAGAGGAACGAGCGTTCGGTGTATTCTCACCTCCTCTCAGGAAACTCGCTGCAGTCGAGAAAGCGTGGTGAGTGGAAGAGAAGCCAAATACGACTCGTGAGCAGAGGATGACGACACACTGGTGCAGGGTTGCCACCTGCTCCGTTTAGAACAACTTTTTTGTGGATTTAGCCGTAGGCGCTAACGCTGTCAGCTACGGGCGACCATCAAACCCGTTTTCCCAAATGATGGTACAATATTCTTGCCCTTCGTGGGTACAGGGAATAACCCGGTTTTCCCTTTTGGTTGGTTCGTTAAACTTTCACCTGTGTGCCCGTTGCTTCGGAGATGATTTCTTCAGTACAACAGTACAGGGCCCGCAACAACCCGCAAGATTGTTAGTGCTAAAAAAGAGCCCAACCAACCTCGTGGTGTGTAACTGTGTAAGTGAGTGTGTGCGTGAGGGTGGAGTCAGATATCCGGGAAGGAGGAGACTGCTAACAAGAGATTTAAGGCAGTGACCGTACTTGTGGCTACTAGTTGTTTACATAACCAGCCTTTCCGACCTCGGAAGTTCAGGACTGCAGACGCACCTTCGGCGCGCAGGTGGCATTTGCGTTTGTGTGCGCGTCTCGGTGTGTGTGTGTGTGTGTGTTGCGGACAATTTTAACGCGCCCCCCGAGAGTTGCGAGAGTGTGTGTGTGTGTGTGTGTGTGTGTGTGTGTGTGTGTGTGTGTGTGTGTGTGTGTGTGTGTGTGTGTGTGTGTGTGTGTGTGTGTGTGTGTGTGTGTGTGTGTGTGTGTGTGTGTGTGTGTGTGTGTGTGTGTGTGTGTGTGTGTGTGTGTGTGTGTGTGTGTGTGTGTGTGTGTGTGTGTGTGTTGACTACCCGCCACCAAAGGACACGGTCGCAGATCGGGGGCGTGATGGCGAAAGAAAAATGCGTCCTCGCAGCCACCGGTATCCTGCATGCACTGTCTCAAACGCGGGGTGGATTCATTCGTTTTACTCTGCAAACGAAACGCCTCGAAAAGAGTGTGATTTATCGTGGAACACAATTCTTTGTGGCGATCGATTGGTCCGATCTTCCGATGCTTTCCTCTACTTGCCTTACAGAGGGTTGACCCTCTCGACTAGGAGATCAGGGGGATTGAGACTTGGAACACCAGAACAGTGGATGCACTAAGCATTTGAGTGTCCTGCGTCGGTGCAGGGATTGGTTGTGTAGTAAGCAATACGTTCTTGGGGGGTTCCGACCAAATGCTATTTTGCACATTTCCTCTACCCATTTCGCGTCCCCCGAAACCTCGGGGTTCGGACGGGCTTGAACTTTGGGTAAGCTACCGGAGAGGTAAAGATCGCTGCAAAAACTAATGAAGAAGTTAGAACGTGCATAGTGTAACACGCGACCAAACAGGGTTGGAACATATCGCCAGCAGAGGGCAGGAGCTTGCATTCACTAACTGATTGGATAAGCGCAGCCGCCTTTTGGTTGACGAATAACAGCAATACGCTCTTGTCATTTTGTACAAGCACGCCCTCGATTAATTTGATGTCGACCCCTGGTTCGTTTATGACCACACAGGAGACTTTGGAGTACTGCTTCACCCACGGTAAATGAGCCAACACCGACTGGACTGGCTCAGGTAGAAATATCAAGGTATACGGTTCTAGGACAATGGTTTGCCCTTAAATCTAATTCGGCATCTGCGGCCTCAAAAGCTAGTGCGAGGACCGATGCAAACTCCGACTGCTAAGAGAGGCTGTGCGTGACGCAGCCTGCAGACGCTTGTGTCGTCTCATGTGCTGCGGACCTGAGGTACATCGTACACTTCCGAGGCGTTCAGGTCTGAGGAGAGGTATCGCGGGTCAATTGGTGTTCGAGCGCGAAGGGTTCGGTAGAGAAGCGGGTAACGCCTCCAGACTTGATGACATCGTCTACTTTGTACGGCTTCACGGACGAAGTTGATGATGTGTCCTTCTCGTCGCCGCTTGAGTCCGAACCTTCTTCGACATCTTTTCCGCTCTGCAGCACGTACACTTTGTCTCCCTCGTGTACCACAGTTGTTTTCGCCGGGTTGGTGACCACGTAAGGTAAAGGCGACTTTGTTTCTGGACAAGGTGCTCGGTACAGACCGAGAGGCACCATCTCCATTTTGAGAGCCATGTTGTAGAAGAGCTCGCCGTACGTTTTCCCTACGAGCTCGCCGGGAACGTCGACGCTCCCAAGGAACGAGCCGTACTGGTTGAGCGACCCCTGCATAAACTGCTCCACGATACGGATGAGGGAAGGAGAATAGAACGTCTGCGGAAGGATTGGCATGAACATCTGGTTTGAGATCAAGAACCCCGCTGCGTAGAACGGCGCGATCTGGTGGGTGGATGAGAATGCTTCGATGTCGTCGCTCACCTCGCTGTCAGCCACGTCGCGCAGCTTCTTTTCCCAGTTCGTTTTTGTCCGATATTCCATGCGCTCTTTCGCATTCAACCCATACGACCGCGCCGCCTGCAGTACATCAAAATCGTTGAAGTACTTCACGCTCGCGGACGACACCAGCTCGGCAATTATAAATAACGACTCGCCGTTCGCCCTTCGGAGCACCGGGATTCCCCTCTTGTTCCGGATGGGCCCGCTCTGCAGCTTGCTTCGGAGGCTGTCGGACAGCGGCGAATGATCCGCATAGACACGGGCTCGCGTGGCGTCCACGTCGACGGGGCACAAATTGATGGCGGCCATCGTGATAAACACCACGTCTGAGTCGACCTCGGCTCCTTTCTCGACGGTGTCGCTCATCAGAATCACGAGACTGCTCGCGTCTTCGAGACCGGCGCGATACAGATCATTCGATACTTTTGGGTCGCCTTGAATGAAGTAGAAGTAGCGGTAGTGCGACACGCGGTTCCAAACCTGAGGTTTGTTAATGACTGATAGTCTTGCCACTGCAGGACACAAGATTATCACCTTCGGCACGGACTGCCCGCTTGTGAGACAGATGCGCCGGCGCACTCTGGAAAAAAATCATTTCCCCAGACCTTTGCCACGCAGCGGCATAGCGATGAAGCATAAGGGTGCTTTACGTTTCGGGGTCGGCGGGGCCGTGCGGAAATAGTGGGAGCCAAGTAGAGATGGAAACGGGAACGCTCCGAGTGCAGACATTGAAGACTTGGAGAACACGGTTGATGTAGTGTTCTTCGTAGCAGCAGATATTCGGAGGCTCTGGTAGTAAGTTACAAAGAAATCCTTGGCGGACGGGGAAAGCGGAATTTACTGTGCGGATGTGCGGTCGTATACGACTGATTGTTGCATACCTCTGCGATAGGTGGCGTTGGTGCGAGATAGAGAACTGTCTTCAGAGGTGTTTTCGTTGCGCAGAGGGACCTCTTCAAAGCGCGTACGAACTGCGCCAAGTTCCTGTCGATGGGGGTGCGCGTTTTTGCCTTGCACGAGTAGGTTTCAGAAAACCCAAAGCTTAGTTTTTCTCCGCAGGACCTCACGGGTTTCGCGGGGCAGACCCTGAGTGATAGGCTTGCTGCTTCAAGAACAGATGAGAGAGAGAGAGAGACGAGTTAGAGTGCAGGGACCATCTCTCCGAGGAGTATCCGGTCGCCCCACTACTATCCCGTACTACTACGGCGGGCGCAAGTCGTTGCGCCGTGGGCGCGGAGCGAGCCGTGGCCCTGTCAAAGATGACTGTTGCACCGATGGTGGCGCAGCCGGGGGCGTTCTGACTGGCGGACGAGACCGCCTGGCAGGCGTGTGTTGACACGTTGTTTCGCGGGCTCTCCTCCTTTTGGCAATAGCCCGCCCTATGGCGGCGGCTAGCATCTTGACAGAGAATCTCAACTCCCACTGAACATAGGGTACGTCATGCGGATATTCAGGCACGGCATCGTTCCAGCTGTTACGGGCGCAAATTGTTTCCAGCTTGCCCAACATCAAGAAAAGATGATCCACCGTATCTCGACCGTGAGATCCGCGCTCCACTAGCGAATCTAGCACGCCGGCTTTGATAAGCGTGAGAGGCGAGTTTTGCTTTGTCAGCAAGTTCCGGAGCTGCAGCTGCGACAAGGGGGGAAATGTGCACACCTCTGACCTCCGGTTACAATAATGTGGTCTTTGAAGACACCCTCCTTCTTCCAGTCGGTCCGGCGAAAGCCAAAGAAATTTGGATTGACCTGCTGCACGAGCTCCTTCAGCAATATCTCTTTTGCAAGAACCTGCGACTTGAGCTCCGCGATGAGCGCGTTACTTCCGGCAGCGTGGGCCGATTGCAGAGGATCGTATGAACCGTTCGATCGGACTGTAGTTAGTGGAAATGTAATGGTCGGGCGTGTTCCGAGGACGAGCTCTAGAGGCTCTGAAAGGGGGAGCAAAAACGGACAAGCCGGGGTCTGCGGCAATTTCGGGAAGTGGCTGGCGAAAAAACAGCGCACCTGAGCGATCAAGGATCTCGCTGCTCTGCGTTTTCTCGAAGTCGCGGAGCTGCGCGTCCTTGGTGACCAGCTGCGCGGTGAGCTCGGCTATTTTGGCCTGCAAGTCGATTTCGACGAGGGCTTGCGACGCGTCCGGGAGGGCCGCCGGGATCGAGAAGCGCCGCCCGCGCGAGGTGCTTGAGTTTAGCGGGATGCCCATCGCGTTGCGCGCCGAAGCCATCGACAGCCCCCGTTCCCTGCCGACGGTGCTCACGGTCTCCCCGAACCCCGCCACATTCTGCACGGACGGCGTCTGAACAAGGCACTGCGTACCCGGAGATGCGGTCGCTGTCGGCCCCGCTAGCCCGACGTCTTCATCGGTGGACACGTAGTCCCTGTGTTTGACCATCGCGGCATTGACGTCCAACACTGTCCTCTCGGCGAGACTGCTTTTCACTGGGCGAAACTTCTGGAGCGATACAATAGCCCACACGAGAGCTTTGAACCGGAGCTTCGCCTGCCGTCTGCGTAATATGTCCTGCGCCAGATAATGGGGCGGCGGGCCCCTTCTGCGCGTGAGGTGAAGAGAAGCGGTTTGCGCCAAGCCGTAGAAGGACTGCTCCCTGCGTAGCCGCGCTGCCTCGTCGCCGTCGTTGTCGTCGAGAGGGAACTTATCGTACTCCGCGCACACCTCGCACGTTGCCCTGTCGAGCGCGATGACAGCCAGCAAGTCGTCGTCCTTCAACCGGTAACGGTGCCCCGGGTTCAACACGAAGTTGAACGTCTTGTCCGCAGAAGTCGGCTTGGGTCCTGCAAGGAACTGCAAGCTGCTGCGGATCCCCGACGATGCCGTCAGATCGACGTCTTCAAATCGCGCCGATTTCACGCTCGAGTCGCGCTTGCGACCGTTCAATTGCCCGTTGGTACTGAGTCCGGAGTCCGTTCGGAGGCCTTTATTCGTAGGGCTATGGCTTCCCGTCGTGTTATCGATGACGCCGAGAATGGTCACTTCGAACTTCATGTATATTGCAATCGCGGCCTCAATAAAGTTGCGGTCAACCAGCTGCCTCGGGACGCGCATCTCGTACACGAGGTTGCACATCCCGCGTTTGTACTCGTCGTTTTCGTTGGCAGAAGACGAATCCGAATCGCTGTCTCCGCTCGCCCCGCAGCAGCATGGGGCCGCGCAGCACGAGCACCGGCTTTGCCCCTTCTCCTGCCGACTATCAGCACGCTTCGCCTGTGGTTGCTCGCAATTGAGCCGGTCCGTATCGCTTTTGGATCGAGCCGCCGACGCCAGTCGAGTACTCGGAGAGGCATCCGGAAGCTTGCTCTTCTTTTTCTTCTTCGGTTTCGCCTGCGACTCGACGACCTCACGAAAAGAAGTTACGAAGTTGATGACCAGCGTCGACAACCCTGGGCAGATGCAGCTCTGCGCCATCAGCTTCAACCGACTCTCGTCGAGCGACACGATGAAGTCTGCGGACGCCGCCGCCGCCGCCGCTTTCCCGGCGGAGTGGTTGAGGAGGCAGTACGTCTGCACTTGGTACTTCGTGAACGACCTGAAATTCAGCGTCTGCAGCGCCGCGGCCGTGTCGATTCCCTCCCTGTCGCCGATCGACTTCAACAGCCGGGCGGTGGCGGACGCGTCGTCTGCGTCATGCGCATGCGAGCCGGGCTCGCCCGCATGCTCCTTCCTAGTGGCCAGCAGGAAGCACGCGCGAGCCTCGTCGGCGTGTATTTTTCCGAGGGTGTCGTTATCGAGGAGAGAGCCAAGAACGAACCTCAGCTTCTTTTTATACCGCTGCGATCCCAGCAGGATCCGCATCTTCATACCGAGCGGCTCCTTCGACACGACGATTACCCCGGGGGTCCACGGGTTGTGGTGGACCGGGTGGTAAAACTCTTTGAGGAACATGTACACGTCCTCGTGGGTCAAGTGGTGCCCTGCCACGATGACGAAGCCCTTGGACCCCCCAGGGATGTTCTTGAACATCTCCTTCGGCTGTTCTCCGATGATGTCTATCAACGCACGGGTCTGCACCGGGATCAGTACAATGGCGGTCATAATCAGCAGGATCATGACGACTTTTCCCAAAGCTGTTGACGGCGAGATATCGCCGTACCCAACAGTGGACATGGTGACAACCATAAAGTACACGGAATCCCCAAATGTGATGCCATCGCCCTCAACCAGCTGGAAGAGACCCGCGGCGACGAGGAGGAGAGAAATCACGGTAAAAATCAAAATGTTGGCTTGCTTGATGGCAGTCCACTCGTTGCGGTCGCCCACCAGACGATACGCCTTCAGGACCCGGAGCAGCCGAAGCAGCCGCACGACGCGGACGAAGCCGAAAGAGTTGCTGCCGACGTCGAGCCACGCCAAGAACACGGGCACGATGGTGATCAGGTCCACCATCGCGAAAAGCGACAGGAAGTACCGCAGCCGGCTCTCGGCCACGTAGAACCGCACCGAGTAATCCAACGCAAAAATTACAGCGAACACGGACTCGACAATTTTAATCCACAACAGCGACCCGCTCCCTTCTTCGTAGTGGTCCTGGCACGCGTAGAGGGAAATGTTCGTCCCGTTCAACGTCAGTTCGTGGAAAAACACGAACGAGCACTCCTCGTGGGTGCGCCCGTGGCGGTAGCTTTCGAAGACGTACAAAACGGACGAAACGACGGCGAGGATGGCCTGGACGGAGTCCGCCACGAGGATGCGGTTGTTGGTGTTGAGGAACGTTGAGAGCTTTTCCTTCAGCGGGAGCAGCCTCTGCTGCTCGCGCTCGTAGTTGCTGATGAGGAGTTCGGTGTCCCAGTCGCTTTTCATTAGCTTCCCGACGGCCGGGAACAAGAAGGCGGTGCTCGCCAGCTTCGAAGCGACACACGACGCCAACACGATCAAACTCACAGCTGGCGGGTCCTCTTCACCCACGGTCACGGGCGCGAACCGCTGAGAGCTCTTTAACACGTCGTTGAAGATCTGCGTTGCGGTTCTACGTCTCCCCGTCCTAGGACTGCCCGTAGCTCTGCTTTCCGACGACCGACCGCTTAGTTTGCTGACGTGCGACAAATTGCTGTCGCGCCGGACAGGCCCGAGGAAATTCCGGGACGATACGTGGTTGTACCGCTTGAGCGGTGATATGGGACTCGTCGGTAGATCGTCGCCGGGGTGTCTTCCATTGAAGGTGACGTTACGGGCTTCTGGCTGCACCTCCTTGATGCTCAACGTTGGAATAACAGGAGCGAGAATGGGGTTGCGAACGAGCACCTCTGACGCTAGGTTTGGGTTGGTGGGCGACATCAAGTGTGGGTCGGATGGCGGACGGTGCGAGTGATTCAGCGCTGGCATGGTCAAGTCAGAGGAAACGGATGGGTCCCGAGAGAGCACGTGGACAACTTGCATCTCACTACTCGTCGAGCCACGATCTTCGTCCTCTTCGGACGATGCCATCGCGCCAACGTCACATACCGTCCTACTCACAGTCGCTCCCTCCGGCGAGGCAACCAATGGGTCAGTCGAGCAGCGCGACTCGTCCTGCATGTCTCATTGTCCTTTCCGTACCGAATGAGACCTCTCCGTTTGTGTGGTCTCTGTGCGCTGTCAATCGCTCGGGTCTGGGCCACTGACAAGCACAGCCAGCCGGTGCTTTCAGGTATCTCCTTTCCAGACAACAGCTTGGCTTTTTGCTTTTTGGTCAGTTTGCCTGTGACGCCGTTCTTTTTGAATGAAAGCTCAAAGTGTTGGGCGATGCTGGTGTGCTGCTGTTTCAGGCAGTTCGGTTGTGAGGTTGCGAGACGCTACGACGAAAAAGAAAGCAGCTCTGAAGTTCGTGAAATCTTCAGATTCTGACGGTGGTCGTGTGCCTGCAATCTTTGCCCGCCCCAATGTCCGCAATCTCCAAAGTAGGACCGAGTATACCTGAGGAATGCGTGTTTACTTGATGCGGCATCCAAGTAAATGATTGCTCCGAAATGCAGTGCAGCGTTGCACCCACTCCGGAATGCTTGCAGGGGTTTTGATTACGCGCGTCGAGAACAAAGAAAATGCGTACAGATACCGTGAATAAAAGAATAGCCGAAGAACGAAAACAGAAATACAAAAAGAGGCATCAAAAAAGGAAAGCTGTTTCCAAATAATAGCAAAAGAGTACCACTTCCCGCATACTACGAGGAAGCGGCTTCTTTTGGACCCTCCTCGCCGGTTTGGCGTCTCCGTATTCTTTCTCTTGTGCACGTTTTCGGCTGTCTAGGCACACTGCCTTTTAGATCTGGCTCCTGAACTGAACACAGGATCTCGACTCTACCTACATTGCAGGGCAACCCGCAAAGATGTGTAGTGCTAAAGATACAGACGGACTAGCTGTCTCTGCTTTTTGCGCCCCCAGTTCGAAGGCGCTCCGTCAATTGCCCTCTTCGTTGCTGTTACGATGTTCAGCACGTGGGGGAAGAAAGGAAAGGGGGAGAATTTTAACAGAAAATGCGCGGGAATTCCCGCCGTGGTTGTACGCGACTACGTATGGCACCGTAGTGCACAGGTCAGGAACGCCGACCCGTATGCGTATGGTGTACGCGTAGGCGCTTTCATGCGGTGAAAGCACGTACCATAATGAACATTGCGTGCAAGGCACCATTTCCACCGTCTTCAGAGCACAGGTCTTGATGTGAGGGGACTTTCTCCTGCGCCTTCAGGACACAAGAACTCGTCACTTTGCGATCCCGTGGTGCACAGGCAATTTCACGCGAACAGGGCAAGGTGCTAGTAAAGTAAGCGTAGACTGTGGCAACAGCAATTCGAATAAGCCTGTCTTCTCCTCCCTACACAGCAGAACTTCGTTAGTGCGTGCGTGGCCTGTAACAGGGAACGAGAGCATGTCTTGAGACTGATTACGAGAGGCAGACCGCAGGTCGAACTCGCAGACCGTGCAACCGATGCGGCCGCAGTGCCGCAATAATGCAGCCCGCATGGGGCTGCTGCTGTGGAGGCGGACGAAGCGCCTTCCCATCTCGAAAAACGGAACCTCCCACGCATTGCATGGCGGCGTCTACTTGTTGTAGAACTCGTACCTACCCTTCCAATTCGGGTATTTGTGACGAATGAGGTCATCGATGTTGTCTAACCAGAAGATGTCAGTCAACGGTGTGGCCGCCGCGTGGTTTGTGCCTCTCATGTTGAACTGAACGTCGCTAGTTTCGCCGCGTTCATCTGCCAAATCCGGGTTCAAGACACCCTCGCGGAATGTGAGCTTCCTTTTCTTCCCTTCCTCGTCCGGGAACAGGTACCCCTTGTTATGCTTGAAGTCGTTGTTCACTCCGCTGTGACCGAGGCCTGTCCGTGAGTCTACTGATTCCTTGTCTACCCCCGTGGTGTAGTACATGTTGAAGGCAAACGACTCCTTCTGCGGCAGGACCACCGTCATACCGTCCATCCAGTCTTCGACGATAACCTGTGGTAGCAGTGTCTCATGCCCGCGTCTTCGAAAATAAAGAGAAAAGAAGGAAGTGCGAGACTCCTTGCGGGCCGGCGCCTGTTCTCCGGTAAGTAAGCAAACTAATGGCTGGCAACCCACGACTTTTGCAGTTCGGGTAAGTTCTAACTTTTGCTCGAACCACGCTCGAGGTTCCGGGCATGTAATCGAGAAGGGAAAGTCGGGAACACACCTGACAGGCAGCGCGCATGTTTCCTGTCATGTCGAAGTACAGCTTGTGTTGCATGGACCTGAGGTAGAGCATTTCGTCTTTGTTTGGCGGTGACATGGCGTCGAGGTATTCGTAGGGCACCATAACCATACATGTAACGCAGCGAGATGTGGCAGTCATGCCGATTCGGCAGCTGTCACTTGCCCGACCAAAGTATGTTCTCTTGTACGAGTATCCCCCTTTTTCGACAGGTCCGAAGATACCGAACCATTCTTGGTCTGTCTGCGCGAAGACTTCGAAGAGGGTCATGCCAGGCTGGAGCCTGAAGCGCACCGGCCACCGGAAGCCCTGCGAGTCGATGAGCAGCATGTGCATCATCACTGTGCTCGTTTCGGGCTCTTCTTTCCCTGCAGAATGCGCGACTTCGTGCACCATCGGCTTCCAGTCCTGGACTGCCCGGTAAGCCACACTGCTATCTTCCGGCCGCCGCATCTCATACTCCGGAATATACCCTCGGGCCCCACGACGACCAGACTGGACCACCAGCTGGTGGCTCACTGGCGTCGCAAGCCTCTTCATCTTGCTATATTCTGTCGCCTTTCCCCCTCCCTCCCGCCCCCCGCCTCTCACCCAGCTGCAGTTCGATGAGATGCTCGCTCAAAACTCCAGAGACCACTGTTCTGTGGGCTAGTTTCGGGCCGGCCTGTTCCTTTATGCTGTGCTTGTGACGTTTTCCTCTGCTATACAAGCAAGGAGTATCAGCCGGTGTGCTCAGCTGCAGCAGTGGCTTTTTCCCATCGGAGTGGTACTGCACGACAATACTGCAAGCTGAGGTCGCACCAAACAAGCTGCGCGCCAGGAACAAACACGTGTTTCAGCGCTAGTATCCGTGGCATTCACCTCAGGAGCTTCTGGTAACCAGGGGTAGTTACCCATTAGGCTGCAGCTGGAGACGTGGGGGCACGAAGACTGCGACCCACGCGAGCAGAAAGTTGACGAGGTTTCCAACCGGGAAAATGGTGCAGATACACAGCCAACTTACTGATTGAGTTCCCTTCACTGGACCCAGATCTTGACGCAGCCGCCACCCAGGACGCAGCCTTCGCAAAAAAGCACGGTAAGCAACTTTGGCTAGGCCAAACCGGCACTGGACTTGCACGACAGGGCATGACGGAAGTGGATGTGGGGTGGAGGTAATGGGCGAGTAATTCTACGAACAAATACATATTGGGACGCAGCAGCTTCACGATCCCTCGTAGTTTTGCTGTCGGATGCTTGTCTCGTAGGCTCCAGCTTTTGCACTCTAGGTAGGTAGATTCTTTTGCTACCATACTAATTTGGATTGGAATGTAGAGAATCGAGACGGCTTCGCCCCTGGTATCACTGATCCACCGTGTGGCAATTGTGCTGCAGTAGACGGAATTTTGTTGTTCAGGTTCGTGCGTCACGAGCCAGCATCGAGAGGGCGCTACGGCAGCTTTGTACCTCCTGACCAGGGAAGAGTAGATTGTTCGTCGACACCGCCTGGCAATGAGTTCAAGTCCTCCATCATCTGTTTCCACCACGGGAGGTCGAGGAATGCCCCGCTCGCAGCGAATACCGAACGTGAGAAGTCGAAGAGGAATAGCTTCAGCGCGAATGACGAGACAGCGCAAGCGTCGCTGGAGGGTGGCCGGAGCTTGAGAAGCAGCAAATCATAGCACGCTGCCTGCCCGTCGGACAGGGGCGGCTGGATGTAGCCAAAAGAGAGGCGCACGAAGTCCAGACGGCGCAGAATTTTGTGCCGGACCCTCGGGTCCATAATGGCATCCTCGAGCCGCTCTGCGTTGGTCTCCGCCAAAAAAAGACTCAGCTGCCGGCACGGGTCAAACGAAGACGGCCTGCACGAGTTCAGCCACCGCAACTCACCAGCGGTGCACAGCCCCGCAGCTTCCTTAACAGTCGCCTCGTTTGCTTCTGTTGTCTGCAGTCGCGACGTCATCCGCACCCAGTCTTCGGCCGTTGCAGTGTTACGGTCTTTCACTGTCGTCACGACTACCTTTGCCGATTCGGCTTCGCACGTCCTGCGTGCTAAATCCACAAGCCACTTCCCAAGCCCGTGTCGTCGGTAGTCTGGGCTTACGGCAAAGTATGACATCAGACACGAATTCGAGAGCTTGTAGTACTCAAAAACTACGCCTCCCGCAATTTTCTTGTCCGGAGAGGCAGGATCGTGGATGACAATCACATGCATGTTGACGGGCTGCGCCTCGAAACCCCCTGATTTTTCGACAATTTGAGGGTCCAGCACCTCCTGCCAGACTTCTAGAGGGTCGAGCTCGTCCTCGATCGGGAAGTTTACCTTCATGAACGTGTTGTAGAATCGCGCTAGCTCTGCTTCATCGTACTGCTCGCGGAAGTCAACCCGGGGGAAAGCGTCGAATTTCATCGTCGGCCGTATTTCTTTTGACTAGCTTTTGGGTTTGATCTGCAACGTCGCACAAGGACAAAAGCTTGCATCGGTCGCAGCCAGCGCCGGAGCCACTTGTTAGTTGGCTGGGCCGGTTGACGTCAGGCAGGGGGCTGTGGACATCCCGATCGGTCGCGCTACTACCCAACTTGCTTGAAGAGGAGGTTTATCGGCAACAGCTGCAGAGGCCCTAGATACCGCTGCACTTTCCCACTCGAGCGCCAGCGAGTATAAGAGTGAAGAAGACGAAAGGCAACGAAGAAATCAGCAAACATCTGGCGGCAGCCAGGGACTTGCAGAAACAAAAGATGGGAGTTTCACGTGTAAATGGTTCGCTCACTCGGCTAGATGAAGGCCACGAATAGACCCGGTCGAAACGCGCATACGCCCGTTCTCCGAATTTCTGGACTCGGATGGGCCACAGGGCATGCACGGAAAAGGGAAGCCGGTTTTACTTATTTTTGTGGTCAGCGTTTTTTCGGCGGTTGGTGGGAAACCTCCTTTGTACTCGTATCTACTGTTACAGTGAGCTCCTAGTGGTCAAACGAGTTCAGCACAACGTGTCGTTATGCTACACGCAGTATGTTGCGTCGTCGTTACATGGTATTTCACCTGGAACATCTTTCTTATCTTTGCGCCAACCCTTTGATTCCGCCTACTTTCTTCAAGTCCACACTCCTATTGCTGATGTTGAGAGGACTTAAGTGGGGACTCGGTGTCTGCCATCGGAAGAAGGACTCGTTGTCGCTCATAGCCGGGGTGAACGTTAGTGTGCTGCGCCTGCAGGCGTCGGAGTTCGGCTGCATCAGCGAGCCAACGGTGCGGTGGGGGCGGAGTTCGATCTGTCGATCGCTGCTGGCGGCACTCATACCACCAGGTGACAGGCACGGAGGCGTGCGAAGGCTGCCCCGATAGTCGTTAATGGGTTGCAGAGGGGAAGGGGAGAGCAGGCGCAAGCGGTTTGAGGACCTGCGCCTACGCCCACGCAAATTGTCCTGAAAGTCGAACTTGAACTCGGGAACCCCTAGTTGGGTATCCGTTGAAATTACACGCAGGCTGCTAATACTCGCACGCCTTTGCGTGTCTTGCTCTGAACCGGTAGAAGGGTCGGTATCGCGGTTGTCAGCAGGTTTCTCCGACGGCTTCAGGTCTTTGCGGCGGCGTTTGCGTTTCGAGCATTCTCCCTGCAGGCGACGCCGGCGACCTGATTGCACAACGTATGCCTCTACCGAGAGGTTGATGATGACCTTTATAACGTGCAGGATCGTGCTCAACAGCAGAAGGTCGTCTGCAATGCCAGCTGCCGCGCTCATATAGTACGCCACGGCCAGAAGATACATGGCGACTGCCGCGAGGAGGTACGCCGAGGCAACGAGCACGCGGTCTACCACACGCGCCTGCGGGAACAGGAGCACCTCGAGGAGGAAGCTGGCTGTAAACAGCACTCCCGTGGCGAGTCGCACGTGGCCGCAGCCGATGGTGCCGTTCGGCTCGAGTGCGGTCGCGACCGCTTGGAAAAAGCAAGCCGCGAACTCGACGGTGGCGTAACCAGCGTACTCTTGCCTGTACGCCCTGATAACTGACCCAAACCTCCTCGCCCAACCAAAACTCGCTGGTCGCCTACTGACCCACTCTCCCCGACCCACCAGCCAAGAAACTGCAAGATGCTCGTGTTTTCGCACATACCGGTACACAGCGTGCGCCGGAACGTGGCCCTTGACCATCCGCAGCTGCATCAGCGGGAGCACGATGCACGCAGCCATAGTACAGAACGAGAGGACCCCTAAGACGAGCGTCGTGCTCATCCCAAAGAACAAGACGCGCACCGACCCGCACACAGCGCCGGCGTACAGGATTTGCTGGACAAAGAGCGGCGCAGACGGAAAGGCAAACACGAACGAAAACGCTTCCTCGGTCCGCGTCGCGGTCGCCGTCTTCGGGTTAAAGCCGAAGGAGAGAATGTAGTACAACCCGGACAGGGCGACGCCGGCGACACAGTTGCCGACAACGACACCGGCGGAGGCACTTCCCGCCACGACCCACTGCGTCGGGTGGACGATGCCTGGGTAATCTACCTCGTTCCCTTCTTCGTCGAACCAGCCGCACGCCTGTGCGGCCAACGCCGTACGCAAACCGAGCATGGGGCTCGTCGACAGAATGGACACCGCGCTCAAGCTTTGCACCAGCTGGAGAAAGTCCTTTGATCGGGTCGAAGAGTCGAGCGTTGCATTCGCAGCGCCCGGCACGTCTAACCCATTCTGTGAATTCTCAGGCTGTGGAGTGACCGGTGGGTCCGCTGAGGTGCCGCTTGTCTCTGTGGGACCGCTTGTCTCGGGGGGCGTTGGCTTCGGGGATTGCGCAGCTGGGGCCGATGTCTGCGGGGGATACGTCTCCGGCAGGGGTGTCTTGGGGGAAAACGTCTCCGGAGGCGGCGTCTCTGGGGGATGAGTATCCGGGCGTGATGTCGCCGGGCTGGTTGTTTCCGGGCCGGGTGTCATCGCTAGTCTTGGCGCATTTGTATCTGGATGGGTTGTGTATGGTGACACTGACACGGAAGGCTCGCGAGTTTGCGTTTCGTACACACAGGTGTACATGTACCGTCTGTAGTTTAACGGGCAGATATCATTGACAAGTGAAAACGACCGCAGCGCACCTCCCGGCTCGCAGGCAACCTCAAGCCTCCCAACGTCCGGCGCTCCGATGACCAACACGCATGCCGTGGCCACGTCAACAGCGGTCAAAAGCAAAGGAGCCTCGCAGCACGACTTCTGAATACGAAAATTTGGTGATATGTGCTGCGAGATGCGCCACCCCGTGAGCACCCACCCACTGGCACATTCGATGGGCATTTCGTCGGCGCTGACGTCGATATCTTCAGTGCGGCAGTTCTGCAGCCTGTTCGGCACGCACTTCGTCGCAAAGGTCCATTCTCCCCCCGTGCAGTACTGCGTCCCGTAGAAAAAGCCCGCAAGGGCGTGCGAGGTCTCTGTGCAGCTTACGTTGTGCGCGATCAAGTTCGCCAAACCGCGCTCAGCAAGCAGGTACCTGCAACCACTTGGCGCGTACGTCAGAGGATTCGGATCTGTGTACGGCTGAAGCAGCACGCAATCGGTTTGATGCTGAGGCTGCCCACCATTGTCCAGCACCTCAAAGTCCTCCGGGCTTAGGAACGACAACTCGTCGGGCGCGAACAAGGGAGAGCCCCCTGTGCCTCTGTACTTCGCGAAGGAGTGCTGGTCGTTCACACCCAATATCGAAAAGTCCGCCGCTACGGCCACGAGGAACATCCCGTATGCTTGCAGTGTGTTCAACACTACATTAGCCCCGTTCGACAACGCGGAGAAGTTCACGTGGGGATGTGAGACCCGGAGGCTGGTCTTCGTCCGCAACCGAAAGTGCATCCCCATAACGGGGGCGGCGTTGTCGATTGCCGTGGCGAAGGTTGAGGTACTCGACGCCGGGAAAATGTACGTACCTGCACGCAAAACCCCTCCTGGCAATGTGAAGCCCAACGCGTGCCCGATGGCCCCCGCCGCCAAATCATCGGCCGTGAACAGGAATGGGTACACAGGCAAGCCCGACCCCACCGCGGACCGGCACGACTGCCCCCGCCCATAACTGTCCCGCGCGACCTTCCAACCGTAGGTCGACCCGGTGTTCCAATACGCCGCGCATCCGCTGTAGAACGGATGCCCGTCGCTCGCGCCTCCGGAGATATCCGCCTGCCCGAGCTCGAACAGCATATGTTCAGTCGGGTCAAACACAAGCAGTCGGCAGGAGCCCTCCAAGCCATTCGCCCCGCAAGCAAAGTCGGTGTACCCTCCCACAGAGCCATTTAAAGGCACCGGAAATTGACCGTAATCGCAAGCCGCGTTGTCCCAGGCGAAGGGTCTCTTGTTGAACGCGCGCTTCGGGAACGTGCCCTGGAAGATCCGATCTTCGAGCGACACGTTCAAGCGTGCAATGCCGCGGCTTGCCAGTAAATTGGTGGTGTCCACGGAAGACGCGTCGGCAAACTCCAGCGTCCTGTCTTCGGCAAACAGCAGGTCGCGGGAAAACACGCTGAATGTCCTCTGGGCTGCGCACGCGTGCACAGTCAGAACTAGAACGGTGGCGACACGCTGCATGCCAGTCGACTACTTGGATCCTGGGCACATGGGAAAAAAATGAAGAAATGACTTCGGGACCGGGGGACGATTCGAATAAACGAACCGAAAAAGGAGGAACTCAAGGACTGAAGGGCGGGGGAGGGAGGGAATTGCGCTATTCACATCGGATGCCTGTCGTGGTTTTAGCAGTTGAGGATCTAAATCGGAGTCTCCTCGCGGTGGTCCCCGTCCACGTGCGCAAGCACGGCAAATAATAATAAAATGTGCACAGTCCGCTGCTCAGGATAGTTGAAGGCATCAGTAGTCGAGGGACGATAGTACTAATGCAATCCCCGACTACACAGTTGACGTTCTGGTACGTACCGAGCGATACGTTTCGGAGGCGACACCAACTACGCTCAGTCCGTGCCCCGCCACGCTTTATTGATAACAAGCCGACGGGCCTTGTTTGACCACAGCGGAATGAAACTTGTTGGGCGCGAGGCTTGCAAGGCAGAGCCGCAAGTGCCGCTGAAACCTTCTCCGTAGAGACGTCGCCTGCAGTTTGTTTGTACGTGCCGGGGGAGGATTAGCCTGTTTGTGAGTGATAGTGAGTGAATATGATCGGTAGGCTAAACTTCTCCCAAACACGTTGCCAGCGTTCTCTTTCGTGTTTACAACTAATTGTTATTACGAAAAAAGGGAAGAACAAATGTCAGAAAAATGTCACAGAGCAAATTCCGGCAAGGCGAAGGTGAGAGAGAACAACGAGGCCAGAAGTAATTGGACGGCTACTTCAACACTGTGAAATTGGGGCGATCTGGAAAATTCAAAACTCTTTGTTCTTACAACGAGCTACAGCCAACTGCAGCCAAAACCGCGCTCGAGACGTTACGTTGCCGAATTGGACAACAACGTTGGAAAACGTTGAGGCCACTGACGCGTAACGAAGGGAGGAAGAGAGAGAAAGTGCTTGATCCTGATATGGAAGGTCGGCTAATATAAATGGGAACTGGTCTTCGTTACCTGCAAACGGAAACAAGTATCCGGATCATCGTCGGTATACAATCGACGCTTTTTGTTATCGCGCAGACGGAAACACCCCGTCCTTCGTTGGTCTTTGCCCGTCTTGTATTTCATGTAATTGCCTTCCTGCGTCGGATTCGTGTGCTGCGAGCCGAGCCGAAACGCAAGGCGGGCTGACAGTCCGGAATAGCGAGGTCACGTGCACTCGACTGCTTGCTGATGCTGATGTGCCACAATGGGAGGGAGCATCGCAGATCCCTGGCCGGCAGGAAGCTCAGACTCGTTCTCAGCTCTGATCTGCGAACAGCGAGTCAGCGCGTTGTAATGAGCCTGCGAGTTGTGTTGAATTGTGTGGTCAACGTCGCGATTGTTGTCGTCACTCGACACCGGGCTCATCATACTTGTTGTCTCCCTTGACTGAGTTTGCCTTCAAAAAAAAGTGGAATTCGACTGACTAAGAAGATAATAGCCAGCAGCTGACGGGACACAGGAGCGTGACGTGTTGTGACGGATCGACTGAGTGACGCTGAGAGCTATGCTCACCAAGTTTTCGTCTCGGTAGCTTGAAAGTGTCATGAGGACAAGGGCTTGGTCTTTGCTAGGCCCTAATGGCATCCGAAGAAGTTTGCCTATGATATTGATGATCCGGCGAAGCTCTTGTAGGTCGGGTGTTCTGGCTTTTGGGTTCTTGCTCCCGGTTTCCGCTCCGATGGTGCGACAGGTGGTGGTGGGACCCGGTCTTCGCTTGCGACTACTTGAGTCGCCGACAACCTTGTAAAATGCTGCTAGTCTTCGTACTTTGTGTTCGCGCTGCGTATGCAAAAGACACAGGGAACTTTTCAGGGAAGAATTTCTGGCATACATCAAGCACACGCAACGCGACAGCCTGATACTCTTCCATCTTTCTCAGCATTTCGTTGTATGACTCGAGGCTGGCGTTTCGTTCGCAAAGTGCGGTCTGCTGGCCAGCGAGGATGTCGTGGTAGTTTACCTGCGTGGTGCGCGATAGTTTCTCACTTGAGCGTAAAACACAGGCAAATAGGAACGAACCGGGGGTGTCACCTTTCCTTAGCAATGATGCTTCCGGTTCGGGCATAGCAGTGTTAACGTTTGGCTAGGGTGTACTGCAGACGAATGCCTGCCGAATCGTAAATTGTGTTTGCATTGGGTGGATGGAGAGCATCGCGTACCTTTTTCGCTACGCACGGCCTTTCGAGGCACGCCGTCGAGTGAAGGAGATATGTATCCGGATCTGCGGGTTCGTAGGTGTGCAGCGGGCGGACGGCTCGGGAACGGGACGACGAGGGCGGTCGGGGCTGCAGGGGGGACTTGGCCCTCGCCGGCTCCGACATCTGCGTGGTGAGCGGGCGCCTGCGGTCAGGGCTGCTCTGCCCCTGCGCGGACGGGTGGGCACCTTCGGCGTTCCTCGCCATCTTGAGGCCGAGCCCAGAGGCGGCCCACAGCGACGCGAACTGCGCCTTGTCGCACTCGCCGTCGGTGCCGTCCTTCATCATGTCAAAAAAGGAGTCCCACTCCTTCAAGAGCCGCTTGCAGCGAGCCTCCGCAAGCCGCGCCGTCAGGTCTTCGTCTTTCTTGAGGTAGCGTTTTACCTCAGCAGTCGAAAGTTGGCCGTCGTTGGACGCATCCATCTTCTGAAACAAACGGCAAGCGTCGGCATAGTCACCGAGGCTGTTGGATGTCCAAAAGTCGGTAAACTCTTGCAAGTCGACCCGCTGGTTGCCGTCTTCATCGAGCATGTCAAGCATCTGCAGCCAGTCTGCTTTGAATTGATCAGCATTCAGCGAGCTCAGCTGCTCCTGCAGCGCTGGGTTGCGAGCAAAGTAGTGGTTTACTTCCTCAACGGACAGCTTCCCGTCCTTATTCGCGTCGATCTGGTCGAACACCTCCTCGCCGGCCTTTACTGCGACGATGCGCTTCACGTCCGAAAAGCAGCACTCGATTGCATCCGTCGCTTGCTCGTTGTAGATCTCGTCGACGCACTCCATGATGATCTCCATTTCACCTTTTGTATCGGTCATGTATCCTACAGCTTCCCTGTGGTCTGTTCCCAACGCCCTGTTCCACGTGCGCGAGAACAGCTGCTGTGAATTCTGCCGCCCGACTGCCTGCTCCTCTTCACCCGGCGGTTCTGGCAACGCAGGGCCGAAGGAACAACTGCCGCTACCTCGTCCGGCTAAGCGCCGGTTGCTCGGCGAGGGCGGTTTCGGAACTAAGCGAGGAGGGGTCGGCGCACGCTGCTCGGGCAGCGTCATCCCTGCGTCGCCTGCTTCGATTGGGTCGTTGCAGTGCGCCTCCGTCTCGGCGGGGGTTTCCTGCGGCACCCGCAGGGGAGGAGCGGGCTCTCGCTGTTGCTCGGGCTGCGGCGTTGCCGCTGGTCCGCCGTCCGGCCCATCGCAGCACTGCTCCGGCGAAGGAGGAGCCGGTATTTGCTGTGTCTCTGCCGTTGGCACTTGTTGTTCCTTTGCCGTTGGCACTTGCTGCTCCTCTGTCGTTGGAACTTGCTGTTCCTCTGCCGTTGGCAGTTGCTGTTTCTCTGCCGTGGGAACTTGCTGTTGCCCTGCGGGTGGCACTTGCTGTTCCTCTGCCGTTGGCACTTGCTGCTCCTCTGTCGTTGGAACTTGCTGTTCCTCTGCCGTGGGAACTTGCTGTTGCCCTGCGGGTGGCACTTGCTGTTCCTCCCCCGTTGGCACTTGCTGTTGCTCTGCGGTTGGCACTCGGTGTTCCTCCACCGTTGCTCCGCCGCTGTGGCGGCGGGGCGCCGGGTCCCCCGGCGGGTCCTGTGCAGGAGCGGCCGGGGCGCGGTACTCGGGGGACGCCGCTGCCACCGTTTCCGGGCTTCCCTCCCTGCAGGCTGAGCCTACCGCCTCCGGGCCCGACGGCGCGCACTCTTCTCCGCGATTCAGCATCTTCGCCGCCGCTGCACCTGGGCCGCTGGCGTTACACTCTGCGACCGTGTCTTCGCGATCGCCGCTGGCTACGGAGACCTCCATATCCCCCCCTCACAGCCCGTCGTACCCCGCTTTGAGATTTACTTCGTTATTTTCAAGAAGGTTGGGAATACATTCTTGCAACGCTGGTGTGGCAGGGACAAAAATAAGTCTCTTCCCTGGGTGTGTGTGTGTGCAGCTGCGTTTGCGGGCAGGTTCTTGAACGCGCCTTTCGTGTATATGACTTGCAGCTCTTTCGAAACTACACGTTGCAAATAAAACGGCAAAAATAGAAATGGTCGTGAATCGATCTTAGTGTAGAGAACGGGCTCGAACACAAGCGCGATTCGGCGACGGTCGCTTTTCCGGTCGACTTCTCGTCAGGAGGTGATCGGGCGTTTTTGCATGTAGTGCTCTTTCGAAAAGGCCTTCGGCATTCGGGCGCTGCGGGGCGGTCTCGCGGTGGCCGGCGGTACCGGCGGGGGATTGCAAGAACGTGCTTGGAATGGGTATGTGCTCAACACCGCACTGGTCCCGTCTGCGCCGTGTTTCGGTCCTTTAAGCCACGGACACATAAGGCGGACCATCATCAGCGTGGAACCTGAGTGTCTGCAGACAGGACTGCGGTGTGAGTCTGGTTTGTCAGGCGGCTGTTCGTAGCTCGTCACAGCCAGGACCACCCGTGCTACTAGAGCACAGGCGAATCCGTCACGGGGAGAAGGCCCCTGCAACCGTGTCTGAGCAATCAATTAAAAAACTCAGGGCACTCGCCCTGATTGTGACTGCGACTCGCTAGGCAGCACTGACTTGTCTTCTTTTTACGGTGGCAATCTGCGAAGTAAACTCCGCAGAGCACAGTGGACATGGGGTTGCCGTGTGCAGCACCAATGGTTGAAGTACCAAAAGGAAAAGAGTGCGAGGAAGTAATCCTGCGTGCTGAGGGCAGCAAGTCGCGCTACGCGAAGTACCCTACTGGAATGGGGGGATTGCAAGAACGTGCTTGGAATGGGTATGTGCTCAACACCGCACTGGTCCCGTCTGCGCCGTGTTTCGGTCCTTTAAGCCACGGACACATAAGGCGGACCATCATCAGCGTGGAACCTGAGTGTCTGCAGACAGGACTGCGGTGTGAGTCTGGTGCTGAGCAATTCTCGAGAACATCTCGTTCGTGCTCAGCACCTTCCTTTTTGTACGCGTCACGTAGTAAAGGACTGCCCTGGTAGTCCACACGAAGGCAGTGCCGAAAGACGCCAAGAGTCCTGGCAGCATGCACTCCTCAACTAGGAGCCAGTGGCCTAGTCTCAGAGCGCGGAGGGTGTTCCCAACTGACATTGGCCTCACGATTGGTTTCATGAACTTCATGATGAGGCGCCTGTATAACCAGTCTGTTCTGCTGAGGACTGGTCTGATCATTACCAAAGTGTCGGACATTGGCATGACTGGGAACAGGAATTTGAATGCGGCGGAGGGTGGCACCCTGTAGCTGAACCACCCTGATGGAGACCTCCCCCTCGTGGCTAGGAGGACGAGTAGTCTGTACTCGTCTCTGCCTAGGTCGAACTGCTGTCTTGCAGGGTGGATTGCCGGTAAACTTTCGCCTGGGGCGCGGGCTCTTCCACCTTCTAGCAGGGTCCAGACATTTCCTGATTCTGCAGCGAGGGCTTTGAGTACCTGAACTAAATCTTCCTCCCTCTGGATTCCCAAATCTTGCGCAGTCACCGACATCAGTCGGGACGCTTGATCTTCCGTTGGAATTTCTAGTTCCAATCTGTCGATTGGAAGGAAGTAGCGCTCGTGTTCAGATGGCTTCATGCCAAGCGCGGTTTTCATCAGGAAAGACCTGAGGTCGGCCTCCATTGCCGGATTCAGCACTGCGACGATGGTGCTGGATACGCGAACCGCCTCTTTCCCGGTGATGTACTGGAGCAACATGCGGTACACTTCTGCGCCATCTGCCCTTCCACTCATGTACGGGGTGAAAACGGTCGGGTCTAAGCCAGAGACAGTGGCCCGTAACCCTTCCGTTCGTCGCAGCACTCGCCGAGGCTTTTCGAGCTGGTCATTCTTCATCGATGACCGTTCAGATACTGCGTTTCTTTCCGTCTTCAAAGTGTAGGCTGAGGCAGCTAGTGCCGCTCCGTCCCAGATTGGCAACCCGGTACTCAGGAAGGTCCTGAGGGGGACTTCTTTCGCTCCTTCAAAGCGCTGTCCCTTCGCGGTGATTGTGGCTCCAACAAATGCGACAACCCTTGTCGTTGCTCCCAACTCCCATGAACTCTTTTCGTCCTGAGTTGGGCCTTTGTTCTGCGGCAGTTGCTTGAATGCTTCTTCGGAAACCAGCCTTTCGTCTGGGACTGGCGTTCCAAAGGCAACTCGTTCTGCTGTGAACTGGTTGTCGTCAACGTTCGTGTTGGTTAGACCTGCGGAGTCGTCGTCGTCGGACTTTGCGAGTTTGATTGGTCGTATCCTCCGCTGATCTCCACTCTGAAAGAAGCGTTCGAAGTTCATCGGCATCGTGTCCCCGATTTTGTACAGGTGAGTGGTCTCGTCCGTTGCGATCACCAAATACAAACCAGGGAATGAACCACCTTCTTTCATGATGTCGTTCACAAATCCCCCGGGCAGCGTCATCCCTGCGTCGCCTGCTTCGATTGGGTCGTTGCAGTGCGCCTCCGTCTCGGCGGGGGTTTCCTGCGGCACCCGCAGGGGAGGAGCGGGCTCTCGCTGTTGCTCGGGCTGCGGCGTTGCCGCTGGTCCGCCGTCCGGCCCATCGCAGCACTGCTCCGGCGAAGGAGGAGCCGGTATTTGCTGTGTCTCTGCCGTTGGCACTTGTTGTTCCTTTGCCGTTGGCACTTGCTGCTCCTCTGTCGTTGGAACTTGCTGTTCCTCTGCCGTTGGCAGTTGCTGTTTCTCTGCCGTGGGAACTTGCTGTTGCCCTGCGGGTGGCACTTGCTGTTCCTCTGCCGTTGGCACTTGCTGCTCCTCTGTCGTTGGAACTTGCTGTTCCTCTGCCGTGGGAACTTGCTGTTGCCCTGCGGGTGGCACTTGCTGTTCCTCCCCCGTTGGCACTTGCTGTTGCTCTGCGGTTGGCACTCGGTGTTCCTCCACCGTTGCTCCGCCGCTGTGGCGGCGGGGCGCCGGGTCCCCCGGCGGGTCCTGTGCAGGAGCGGCCGGGGCGCGGTACTCGGGGGACGCCGCTGCCACCGTTTCCGGGCTTCCCTCCCTGCAGGCTGAGCCTACCGCCTCCGGGCCCGACGGCGCGCACTCTTCTCCGCGATTCAGCATCTTCGCCGCCGCTGCACCTGGGCCGCTGGCGTTACACTCTGCGACCGTGTCTTCGCGATCGCCGCTGGCTACGGAGACCTCCATATCCCCCCCTCACAGCCCGTCGTACCCCGCTTTGAGATTTACTTCGTTATTTTCAAGAAGGTTGGGAATACATTCTTGCAACGCTGGTGTGGCAGGGACAAAAATAAGTCTCTTCCCTGGGTGTGTGTGTGTGCAGCTGCGTTTGCGGGCAGGTTCTTGAACGCGCCTTTCGTGTATATGACTTGCAGCTCTTTCGAAACTACACGTTGCAAATAAAACGGCAAAAATAGAAATGGTCGTGAATCGATCTTAGTGTAGAGAACGGGCTCGAACACAAGATGCGACGGAGTCGATAGAAAGTGTTAGTGTAAATGACTCGGATGTGCAGGCTAGGGTAGACGTAGTATTTCAGACTTGCAGCTCTTTCGAAACTACAACAAAGTGCGCAGATGAGCTGATAGCCATCGCTTGCTACGTGTGTTGGCTCTTAAGACGGAAGAGCGAAGCATGATGAGATGGCCCACGGGCATCTGTCAGCTGTGAGTGCGCGATTCGGCGACGGTCGCTTTTCCGGTCGACTTCTCGTCAGGAGGTGATCGGGCGTTTTTGCATGTAGTGCTCTTTCGAAAAGGCCTTCGGCATTCGGGCGCTGCGGGGCGGTCTCGCGGTGGCCGGCGGTACCGGCGGGGGAGGGACGAAGTGGCGTGAGATCGGCGACGACAGCGGGTCGTGCTGGAAGCTGGCGTCGCGGGAGAGCGGCGCGGTCGCCACGGCGAAGGGTGCGACGACAAGCGAAGGCGGAGACTGGGTCAGCGTCAACGGCGCGGGGCCACGGGGTTCCGATAGGTTCGGCTCCTGGGGCACCGGCTGCGTGAAACGGTGGGTTCCGACAGAGTCGGTCGGGATGACCTCGAACTTTTGCAGCAGCTCCACGCGCTTGACATCTCGTTCCGCCCGCTTGGCAGCGTAGCGGGATTGGAGTGAGATCGACTCTTCGGCGGCGTGCAGGCGGATGGCTTCGCGGTTTCTCGCCGTGCCGTAGTTGGAGAGCACCCGCTTGATGGCGCGCTCCGACTCGGACCAGCGCTTGTTGGTCTCCTTGCTCGTCCGGGCGTCGAGCCTCCTTTGGTTCGCTCTTCGCACCTTTTCCGCCTGCTCGGCTGCTTGCATCGCTTGCACAGTCCGCGACGCGGCCTCCACCTCCAGTACGTTCTGCTGCCTCTGCACCGTTTGGACGACCTTCCTAGCGGTCAAGACGTGCCGCTGCCTGTCCTGCTCCATTTCGCGCTGCAGGCGGAGCCGCTCGATGCGCTCCTGCTCCATGTCCCACTGCTTGGTCAGCTGGTCGTCTGCGGCCGAGCGGAGGGTCGCCATGTCCGCCCTGTTCTGCTCACGGAACGCCTTCTTCTTCCGCTGGTACAAGATGCGCCGCTTCACGCTCTGCACCCGCCGTGCGGCGACCACCACTTTGACGGCGAGCGCCGTCCTCGCCGCCTTCGCCGCCGCCAGCGTGCTCAGCTCGTCGGCCTTCAGCCACTTCAGGTCGTCCGCTGTCACCCACGCGTCGGCGAGGTTGTCGTTGGCTTCGACCACCGGCAATGCGTCCGGGTCCTCGCACTGCCGGACCTGCTCCCCGGCTCGCTCTAAGGCGAGGGCCTGGGCCGCGTACCGGTTGATCTCCGCCGAGAGCTTCAGCCGCGAGATCTTGACGAAGGCGGCGTCGTCCGCTTCGCCGCGGCCGCCGCCCCGCTCGGCCGCGAGCACCACGCGCGCCCCGCCGCCGCCGCCGCCGCCGCGGGGCGGCGGCGGCGCGGCTTTAGCGCGGAGGTACTGCCGGCGCTTCTCGCCGGCGTCCTCGTCGCGGCGCGCAGCGACCAGCTGCCGGAGCGCGAGCCGGTCGGCCCGCGCGGCCAGCCGCGCCGCGGCGGGCGGCGGCGGGCACGCCGCCTGCGGCGGCCGCCCCGTCACTTCGAACTCGTCGGGAAGCGGGGGCACCCCGGGGGTGGTGCCGTCCTCCCCCGCTGGCGCCGACGCCTGCGGGAGGAACTGCCGGCGGGGCGGCACGGGGTCGTCGGGGATGTACCGGATGACGCGGACGGTGGGGTGCGTCCGGACGAAGTCCTGGACGTACGGATCCGGCGCGGGGCGCCGCGCGGGGGAAGAGGACCGGGTGACGCGCACCGACAGCGGGAGGGCCGCGTACCGGGCCGCCGCGTGCGGCGCCGCCGCCGGCGGGCCGCCGCGCAAAAAAGCGGCGGCGCCCGCCCGCCCGGTGCCCGCGTGCGACGACAGCGCCGACGGGGGGCGGCTGCCGCACTCGGCCTCGTCCGTCCGGGCCACCGGCGACTCGGCGGGGCGCTTTTCGCCGCGCCGCCGCTTCTTCAGGTTCTCCCGCGCCGAGTACCACCACCAAATCTGGATGACCTGCGCTGCGTCGTTCTCCAAGATCACCCGCGGGTCTTCGAAGCACAGCAAGCTGTCCGTTTTGTGGTCGTACGTCAGCGCCGACAGCATCACCCGCCTCCGCATGCACTCGTCGTGCGACCCGTACCGAAAGCAGATGTACCCATAGCGGTAGAAGGGAAGGTAGTCCAGGCAGCTCGGGTCCTCCACTATGGTGACGAAGCTCGTGCGGCTAGGCGTGGCAACGTACGGCACGCGGGCGCCCTTGAAGAGGACGTCGTGCAAGGAGCACAGGGACAGGAGGTGCGCCTTCGCCGCCGCATTCGGCGCCGGCTGCGACGCGCTCAACAGCGCGGCCGCCGAGAAGTCGATCAACGGCGAACGCGGCGTCAACGGCGTGCCGCCGTCACCGCCGGAGGCCCCGCCGCGGGCGGCGGCAGTGGCCGTCTGCCAGGCCGGGTTGACGTATCGGAGCTTGCCGGCTTTGATCAGCCAGCGGGGCAGCCGCTCGACCGCGCGGCGGGTGAAGAACAGGTACTCGCCCGACCGGTCGCCCTCGTCTTGGCACACGCGGACGGTCGTGGCGAGGACCCCGGCCTCCTTGGGCGCGAGCGACACGTCGCACGGCGGCTTCGTCGGCTGGATCGAGAACTCAACGCGCTCCGGCATTTGGAACGCCATCAGCAGCTGCTGGTACGCGTTGATCGACAGGAACACGTCGGTGCCCTTCCCGGCCGGCGGCGCCCCGCCGTCCCGCGGCGGGGCGGGTGCCAACGCGGCCCGCAGGTGGCGGAGGAAGTGGTGACGCTTGCGCGCGCTGTACCGGCGGAAGGCCCGCTGGATGGCGACCGCAGCAAACCGCCGGCGGGCGGCCTCCATGAAGTCGCCCGGCGCACGGGCCCGCACCAGGTGCCCCCGGTACGCCTTCTGGATCGCCGTCGCGCCCGCCAGCCGCAGCACGTCGGCCGCCAGGTACGGCGTCAGCCGCGGGCAGTACCGCGCCTTCGCCGACGCGTTCCTCTTCGCGACGGCATCGAGGTACAGCGTCACCTGCCCCGGCTCCATCTGCAGCTCGACGAGGACCGCCGGCGCCGCGGTCGCCCGGAACCGGTCCGCGTCCGGACGGCTCCGCTGCCGCCGGCGGATTTCGACGATCTGCACCTCGCCCCGGACCCGGGAGAGCTCCTCGCGAGGGAGCACGTACTCGAGGAACCGCGCCGAGACCCACGGCCGCGGCGGCGCCCTGGCCTTGCCGCCGCGGCCGGCGGACTTTTTCGAGGTGTCGGGCGCTCTCCTCCGGCTCGGCTGCCGAAACACGACGTCGACGCCGCCCTGCCCGTCTGCGGCGCCTTCCGCCGGCTTCTCGAGGCCGGCGAACGCCTGCGCGCTGAGCGCGGCCTGCTTCTCGTAGGAAGGGGAGCCGGTCGTGGTGACGACGACAGCGCCGCTTTGCTTCAAGACCACAGTTCTCACCTCCGGTTGGTCAAACGCGTGCTGAAGGACGACAAACCGAGTAATGGTCGCAGTGATGGTGACCTGCCTGAAGCCCGTGGAGAGCTGGTGCAGGACAGCCACGCCGGCTTCGAGCTGGGTGATTGGAAGGAGGACCGACGCGAGTTTGCGGGCGTGGCACAGCGTGCGGAGGAGCAGCCGCTTGGCGGCGAGGACCCGGGTGCGGTTCTGGATGAGGGTCGCGGCGCGCGAGGCGTCCATTTTGCGGCGGCCCGCGTCGTCGGCCGCCGGCGGCCGCGGCGCCGGCGGTTGCTGGTCGGCGCGCTCGCGCTCGTTCTTCCGCTGGAACACGATCAGGCCCCACTGCTTCCGGACGTGCCGCCCGCGCCACAGCGTCTGGATCCGGACGCTCGCCGTCACCCGCGACCAGGCCACCCGCAGGTGCCCGAGGAACGACGCCACCGCAGCGAGCACGCGGCACTCTTTCTGCTTCCACTCTCCTTCACCTTCCGCGCCTTTCCTCGGCAGGAGGGTGCTGCGGTCGAGGAGCAGGCGGCGGGACAGCGGCGCGAAGAAGGCGAGGCCCGCCCGGACGCCCTCGGGCACCTTCGTCGGGGGCTCGTACCGCTCGCCGTCGGCGACGTAGTGGTCGTCGAGGGCGAGCAGCTTCGGGAGGAACGCGACGGCCCGTCGCCGGTAGCACTGCAGGGGCTCGTTTCCGTACAGCGTCGCGAAGATGATCTGCTCCGAGAGCGGCTGCAAGGAGGTGAACACGTTGTCGTCGAGTTGGTTGTCGTGCAGCAGCAGGCAGCGCAGCCTGCAGAGCTGCCGCCACGCCTTCGGCTGGCCCAGGTACTTGAGGGCATTCCCGCTGAGGTCGAGGTACGTCAAGTTCACGCACTCCAGCGCCCACATCCACTCGCACGCGCTCAAGCCTTGGCCACTCAGACTGACCGTCAGGACGCTCGTCTTCCAACCAGCAGGCTCGATTTCACCTTCAGCAGCTTCACGTTGCCCAGGGTCTGTGGTGCCGTCTGCATCATCGAGCCACAGGACGTACTTGAAGGGCGGCATCGCCTTCCCTCAAGGAGAGATGAGTTCCGTCGTTTTGCGCAATTCCTCACCGCCCTCAGCGGGGTGGTGGGTGTGTGTATGTGTTTGTGTGTGTTCCCACCTAGTTTATACGAGCTACATCTTCAGAGCGAAACTCAATGTCTCCGGGTGATGCTGTTCGTAGCGCTTTCGTTGCGTTGCATAGTTAAGTGGGAGATTTGATACCCGCGCATCGGCGGTATGCCCGTGGGGATATCTAACAAAAAAACGGCCCGCACTAACCGGCAAATCCAACGAACGAGAAGTTTGTCGAGCGTTCTGTCAAAATATTCCTGCGCAATGGCAAGTGCTGTCAAGCAGTGTTCTTTTTTCTACTACGTGAAGTGAGCCGCTTCCATTATTGATGTGTCAGCGTGCATTCGTGAAGCACGTGTGAGATTTAATGTCTCGATGACAGCAAAGCATAAAATGCAAAACGGAAACGGGGCTTCGTGATTGACGGAGGACCCAACGAAAGGATGTAGCGGGCAAGTGTGACGGTCAAGGCGGAGATGGAAACAAACGTCAGAATGCCACCGCGCGAAGAAAGTTACATTTCGCTTCTGCTGCAAGCAAAAAGCTGCAACGCGCGTTGAGTGAGGAGTCGTGCAGCAAGCTACAGCTTCCCACACCCGGGCAGCGACCTTTCGTAAGACACCTTCTAACGCGGCTTGCCCATCGCACCTATCTGCTAGCAGGAACAACACGTTGCGCTGCGTCAGGAAGTCAGGTGGCGAATCTATTTTGTCCTGTTTTCTTCCAGGCAAAAGAAGCCTCCGTGCAGCATGCGGGCGATCCTCCGACTAGTCGGTCTGCCGATAATCTGCAAGCATCTTCAAACAGCCCGTCCGAGCGCTTGTCTACCCATACTTGATGCGGCACTCAATCACCAGTATGATTATTCGAGGGCTACACTGCACACAAACAGCAACGAGTGCTTTGTGGTCACGCCGTGCATTCACCCAGGGGGTAGGTCGGTGGGTCAGCCAATTAATGCAGCCACCGTATCCACTCACCGTGCAAGCAACGCAGGTCTTCCAGGCTGGAACAAAAGTCGTAAGGAGAACTTTTGTCGGTTGCTACTCGTCAACAGTGAGCAATGTTTCGACGAGGTCCAATGTTCTTGAAGATACTTTCTCTTGTTGCAGCCGTTCACAGTCGCTGACGAAAGTCCAAGAGGTGTCAGACTCTCCGGGAGTTTTCGGGCAAAAGCTGATCGAGCTTGTGCGTTGGTTGGTCGAGCTAATTCAGTTCTCGTGCGCAAAAGCAGAGAACCATGCCGGCTCTTGGGAAGATAACGTCCGATCAAGCATGGGATCAGTGAAGTGCAGGTGCCATCAAAGCAGGCAAGCAAGCACTGCCCATGCGGAACGACTTTCACAAATGATGTGGAAAATTGAACGCGCATCGGGTCTTCGCAATCGCAACGCAAACACCGCAGGTGGGCGGAAGATGGGTACCTCGCTTGCTGCCAAGGGGATCCCGAGATTTCGACTCAATTTCGTAATCCACGCCTCCAAATTGGAGGTGCCTCACAACACGTCGGCACCGGCAAACTTCGGCGCGGAACCCGCCGAAAAGGCAGTCAGGCACGAAAGAGAAATCGGAGCGGCGCGGGCACCCAACCCGGTTGCGGTTGGATTTCGAAAACGACGCCGAGATGACTTGGCGCCGACGTTTTTTTTTTTTTTTGCGAGAGAAATACTCGCACGGTACCCGGTAGAGCGCGGAAGCTCTTATCACACGAACGTGAAAACGGACGTGATGCCGATGACAGCGACGCCGATGACGGCCATGCTCAGCGCGAGGTACCTCCCTCCGGGACACGGGATGCCGGTGGTTTCGAATGAGTAGTACCCGACGAGGCCCGGCAGGAGGAACCCAATGACGGAACCAGCTACCCCGCCGACAAGGTTGAGGACCGCCCCTAGAGAGTCGGTTGCGCTTCCGATGCCGAGAACCGTCGCAAAGAGAATGAAGGTCGTCGAGTAGTGCAGCTTCGCTGACGTGTCCTCTCGGACAGCACCTCCGGCGGCTGAAGGAAACGCTGAGTCTCTCCTATCAAGGGCAGAGGTCGTGCGCGAGCGGGGCATACTTCCGTTAGTGAGTGTACGTTGACGCTCCGCGCTCTTCACGAAAGGGTCCCGCTCGTCGTCTTCGGTCTCGGACTCGGACTGATCCTGAACGTTGTCTGAAGGAAACTGTTTGGCGACCTTGCCGAGCAGGAGGATTTGCATCACCTCCCTCGCGACGAAGAGCTGCATCGGGAAGCTGGTGACGATAACGCAGCCGAACATCAGCCGTCCGATGCTGACGGGCGTTGAATCCTTCCAGAAGGATTTGAAGAAGTCAGACTCTACCTCTTGTCCGAAGATCCCGTACACGACCATAGCACACGAAGACGTAATCAGCGAACAGCCTATGATCGATATCCGCGTGATCCACCCCCACCGATTCGGAGTGGCGTCCGGGCCGAGAGACCGATAAATTTGGAACTCAGTGTGGTGGCAAGTCTTGGTGAAGACGAAGATGCCGAACACTTCAAACATGGACGTCTTCCCCCAGCTGGTGTACGCGTACTCGCACGGGTGGCCTTTGCAGAGGTCCGTTTTCTGCTTGACGAGCTCGTAGGCGACGAGTCCGATCAGGATGAACGCCGTGCAGAAGCAAATGAAAGAGATCTTCGAAAGCTTCGCGACGCTTCTCAAGCAGCACATCGGCAACAACAAGCAAACGGCCAGAATCGCAACGAACAGCGTCCCATGCTTGAAGAACCCAGCGTGGGTCAAGTCCTGCATGCCGACCGGCAGAACGTCGCGCAGGATGACAATGTACCCGACCAGAATCCCGTATGCATAAAGAAACTGGCTCCCCAGAATGAGCAGGCGGCCCTTTTCGCCGAGGACGCGCTCGACGAGAGCGTCGTATGACGTGATATCGATCTCGCCTTTTCTGCACATGGGGTCCGCGATGCGGATCAGGATCTCGAGGGAGTACGTCGAAATGACGGCGGTCGCCGTGAAGAGGATCCACCCCATGATGAACCCTGCCTTCGCCCACGCGTACGGGAGGCTGACGATCCCGGCTCCAAGGATGGCGTTGACCATGTTGAAAATGGCGGACGCTGTGCTCGACGGCTCGGGCACATTTTCTCTAGCCGGGCCCACCAGCTCCGGGCTTTCGGTTGTCCTTCCCATGGTCCCCTACCTGGTGTCTGGGTGAAGTGTCAAGTTGTGTTGTGGTCTTGGGATGTACGGATGCGTCTCGCACGGCGGGCTTCTGACACATTAATTGATGTGTCGTCTGTTGTTGGAGCGAGGCCCTCCACAACCCCCACCTGTTTCACGCGCTATCCCGCGCGACTACGTCCGATTTGCGTCCGTTTCGGCTGACTCGCCGGCTTTTCCTCCGGTTCCTAGCTGTTCGCATTGCTTAGCTCGCACCGTTCGGTGCAGCGAAAGCGGCACGCCCCGTTGACTGGAACTCGGCATCCGCTTGCACGCGCACGCCAAGAGGTTCTTCACATTGAAAAAGGATTGGTCTGTCAAACGGTCCGAATGTAGCATCAAACGGCGGGATAGCTGTACATCGAACGGCAGATAGCTAGACAAGTTGCGTACGCTTCAAACAATCTGATAGCAGGGGTGCTTAACAGTCGAACATGGACGGTCAGATGAAGAGATCGAACGGCGGGATGGCTGGGGATTCAACGGTCAGGTAGCAGCAACAGACATTGGAAACAAAGCACGATTCTATGGGTAGGATCAGCCACCGAACCAGGCTGAGTGCAAGCAGAAGCAATCAGGCGACGCGCCTTCGCTTTGCCGCGGCTGCGTCTTCGTCAGCCGTTGGCGCTTCGGATGCTTTTATTTTGCTGCATGCGGCCTCGATCTCCGCGACACCTTCCCTCGCTGCGTTGGTCTGCTGCTCAAGGGCGAGCAGGATGTTTTTTGCGGTTTGCCGCCTGCGGAAGTCCGCCGCTCGCCAGGAGACCTCCTTGAGCGCGGCCTCGATCGCCGCGACGCTCTTCTGGCACTCGGCTTGCAGCTGCCGCCGGTCGACTGCCTCTGTGCCCGCTTTGACCAACGCGACGTAGTCGCCCATCGCCCCCTTCAGCTTCTCGCACATGACCCGTTTCGACTCCTCCAACTCCGCTGCTGTCGCGTCCAGCCCCGCGCCTCGGGGGACTGCCATGGCGGGCTGCGTCAATTCCCCTTCTTTTGTAACGGTCACGGTTGGGGCGCGTCACATGCGTGTTTATCCTGAAATTGACCCCCTGTAACGCATGTCATATAAGCAAAAAGGCACTTGTGCCAGGGATCATCTTGGACTGGAAGATACGCGGCCGACCGTGCGCGTGTACTTACTACGAGTCAACGTGACTGAGAAGGCCAACGATGGCACGGATGTGACGAGATGGTTGGTTTGGGAAAGTGCCAAGTGCAAAAGCCAGGCAGAGTCCTCGTTTCTCTTCCTGATGACCTCACAAAGGCGCAGGAACTTGTACATGCAGCCGCTCAACGGAAAACGCAGGGCAAAAGGTGCAGTAGGCGACTGGCTTCAATGCAACCAACCAGCGGGCACAGGTCGGCCGGTGAGCAAGCACGAAACGTGACACGAAGCAATCAACGTGGCACACAAAGATCAGCAGGTGCCTCACAGACTGTCGGGGGAAGCTGTCTCCACAATGAAGTATGGAAGGATGTACACGACGACGAGGCAAACGACGACGTGCACCACGGCGAGTGTCCCGAAGGTGAGAGCTATTCGTCGTGCCGACTCGGAGTGTGACTCCACCGGCAAAAGATCGACGGGGTGCGCTTCTCCGGGCAAAGAAACCTCCGGTTTCGCTACAGGCGGCAAAGCCGCGTGCTTGGTGGCAAGATCCAGGAGTTTCTTCCGGTGCCGTGCGACTTGGCTCTGGAACTCCCGCAGAATGCGCTTCGTCGACTCCTCGGGGAATCGCTTCGCGAACTCACTCAGCGCGTCTTCAACAGAGGGCTCGTTGCCTTTTCCGGCGTGCACCGAGGCTAGTTGCACTCTTCCAGCTGTGTGCCCGGCCGCTGGTGGGGACAAACGAGACGGGTCGGTTTCGGTAGCTGGCCGAGGCTGGGCGAAACACTGGGCCAGCTTCCTGAAATGCTTGTCGAGCGGGTGCTCGTAGCTAACGCTGCCCGAAGTCCGGTTCACGAAATACTCGCGGCGAAACCCCAGCGACGGGGCATCGGCGCCCTCTTGCCAGGGCCGAGCGACCCAATCATCTGGGACTGGTGCATTGACGCCTCGCTCAGCAACCCACAGAAGCTCCTCCTGCCTCAAATCCAGCCCTACGCCTTGCGCGTAATCAAGTACCTCCTCGAGCGTGCGGTCCTTTTTTGTCATCCTTTGCGGCCTTTCCTCTGCACCCGCCGGGCATTTCCGCAAAATTCCCTGAGCAAAAACGAATGCGTATTTTGAATGAGAGACGTCTCCCACTCCCAGTGTTCTTTTTTTTTTTCCCCCGACGACAACTAGTGTCAGACTAGCCTACCCGAAGGCAGTTGATTTCTTTAGGCAAGATTACTCTACCGGCGGAAGTTGTTTGGGTTAACGTCTTTTTTTTTTTGTCTCGCGCCGTCCCTAAAAGAAAAGAAGAATTTCGTAGTCCCGCCTCGTTCGCCCTCCAGGTGTCCCGCTCGCAAAGATAAAATCAACACTCTCGATAGTGTCCACGTTTCTCATATCGGCTATTTCGGTGCCGGGCTTCTTAGACCGAATACGTCGTGATCAGCGTCGACCATCGGGCGGCGAGCGGGTCATCGCACAGGGCTTTCACGCGTCTCGCGACGTGTAGTACCGCCGGCCCGTGCTTCAGCGCAAAGTCTGCTTCGTTGTGTGTGTCGTCGTCGGCAAGCAGCACGTGTTCTGCGGTCGCCATCTCGCAACACCGTCTACACTGCACGCGGGTTTCCTTCGGCAGTATCGACCTTCTCACGATCGCGAGCAGGAGCACCGCCCCTGGGACCGTCTCCAGCGCCCTGAGCTTCCTCTCGTCGTCTTCCCCGTCGCCATCTGCCGAATCGCCCTCGTCGCGGTCTTCGCTCGTCCGTACTGGCACACTCGCCGCACGTACTCGGCTGGCCCCTCCAGCTGGGGGAAGTTCCCGGCTGCGAAGCAGCATACTGCCTTCTCCCCGTTTCTCCAGTGGTGTTCCACATCCAACGCCGGCGTTCCCTCACGTAGAGTGATCGACGCCGCCTCATCCGCCCGGTTGATGTGCTGGTTCTCCGCGTGTCCCTTACTCCACCGCAGGCACTCCGCGTACTCGCCAAGGCACTCTGCCACCGGGTCTCCGATACGTCTCCGCTGCACTCGTTGTATTGCAGCCTGGCTCCAGACCAGCTGGTTGGCCAGCACTCCTTTTTTTTTTTTTGATTCGTTCGGAATGCGAAAATTGCGCTGGAGAGCAGGGACTCCAGGTCCCTGTCTCCACGGATGACAGCATCCAGCCACGTCTTGCCGGTACCGGTGTATTCCCGGAAAGGATGGGGCAAGACGGTGTACACCGTCACGGCGGGGAGGCAACAGAGGCTGCAGACGGTGCCCATCGCCGAGATCAAATGGCCGGTGAGCAGACTTAGCTGCACACGGACCGAAACCCTCCTGCGTGGTCATCGACCGCAGGGTCCATGTCGCGGTGCACCTGGTCGATCGAAGGGCGACGACTCGCCTATCGACGAAGTGCTCAACTTTGATCAGTACGCCTTCTCCAAACCCAGGGAGAAGGATGCACTGGAGACAGTTGTTGCGTGCCAGGACTTCCTGAAAGTGTGAGTAAAAAGATGGCTACAATCGGATCTTCGGAAAAAAAGCTTCTAAACTTCTTGATGACTGGTCTCTTCTTTTGCTCAGTGTGGTGTCAAACTCGACGGTCTTGAACTGCAAGTCTGGGGAACCAGCTGTCAGGTGCGTTTCGTCTTTTTCACGGAAACGACGAGGTGAGCACTCGTCAGAGGACCTTTGGTACTTCCGTTAAGTGTGCCATCTGAACCCGAGTGACCCGCCCTCATGTTTGCTCAGCACAGATCAACGGTCGCTCCAAACTCGAGTGTACGCAAATAATATCTTTCGGATTCCATTCACTGGCGTTCGGCGGTGGTGCTGGTTGGCTGCGCAAAAGGAAGAAGGACAACGAGAGACAATCGCGTGTCTGTTCGGATGGCTGTTGAGCTACTCTACGAGTGTTGGGGAACTGGCGATGGACCTTAGGAAAGGAATGCGGTAAACAGTTGAACAGGGAGATGTAGGAAGGATGGATTCAGGCGGCTCGTCTGAGTCGAAAAGGAACCGAATCCACAGAGTCTCATCCGTGCCTAGTTGCCGCATACATGCTGGGCTGGATACACGGCTTGCGAACTTTTTCTCGTGAAGTGTGACGTAGGAACAGGCTCCTGGTGTGAAGAGAGCTCTAGGCGCTGTGCCCGGCTTCTTTTTTTTCTCTCATCTCTTGCAGAGACCTATGTTTTTCCTTCCAGTCGTCCGATACAGGCGGCGGGGGTGAAGTTACACAAGAAGGACGCAGATTTATTTTGAACTGCAAATGCGATCAGAGGTACCGAACGGGACGAGCGCAACTTAAGTTTTCTCGTCTCCGGTCGGGCACTCCGCGTGGGGGGGGGCGCTTGTTGTGTGTTGGAGACAGGAGTTTCCAACTGTATTGAATGTGACGATATCTCACCGGGGATCAGGCAGCAACTAAGATCCACAAGAAGCACGCTCTGATGCATTGACCAGAACACCGTACATACCACTCCATTTCCATCCGCCAACAGAAAAGGTTGGTGGACCAGGTGCTTTTCGTGTACGACTCCTCTCTTATATGCGTGTGATTCAACTGTTGTCGATAGAACCTGAGGGGCGAGCGTACGCAGAATCCTGCGGGGGAGCACCCATGGAAGCTGAACCGAATCGCGCGTGAGACGACTCTTTGTTCTGATCACATAATTGTACACAACCACTATGTTCGCGCAGCTGCCACCTCGGACGAGAAAAGCGTCAGCGAGAGCAGTGCGGTGGCGTCGCAGCAGTTTGCATGCTTTGATCAGACTGCCAACGCGGGCGCACAGGGACTTCAGCTACCGGCAAATACGATTCAACTTAGCGGAAGAGCGTACACGCGCCCGTGCAGGGCTCGAGAAGCCACCTTGTGGTCGACTTCACGGGTAATGGGGGGCTAGAGCGATTATCTTCGACACGACGTAAAGGCGTGGCTTGGTTGATGTCTTTTTTTAGAATCCAGGCATTTGACTGCCGGTTTTTGCGTGAGGTGCGATGAGGCCGCGCAGGTGGCAGAGGCAGGGGTCAGGAAAGTAGTTTCGTACGAAGCTGAAGCAGCCGTATTTGAACCTGTCGGTAACACAATTAGTGGACACATCTGGTCGCCAGCGCTGGTGATTGCACTCAGCTGTTGCTGTTGAAACAACAGCTCGCACATGCGCAGGATCCAGAGCGCAGGTTACGAAGAATGTACCCTTAGAAAATGGTGCACTCTGTTAATCAGACAAAACCACCACCATTGGCCCTGAAGCACCAGGTTGCTCGGCTTTTATTGATGATCCAACGCGCAAGGCTGTGAACATGCCGAAGCGGTTGCAGGTTCGTTCTTGTTGAACAAAGAACAGGCCGTGCCCGCGCGAACCACTCTCACACGTGCATGGGCACAATCTTCGCTTGTCTTTTTTTGCACCGACGAACATTTCCGGAGTTGGGCGTGCGCTGACAAACGATAGTGGACGACGCTATCCAACACCAACTGGACAATGATGATAAAAATGATAAGGTAAAATATTGGTGTTCCTTCGCATGTACACGGGGTACAAACCTCTCTCCCGCCTACCGCACTTCGTTGGCTTGGCTTATTAACTTTTTCGTGTGCAACCGATGTTCCGGAATGTTCCCTTCAGTACAACTGTTCTCTCAAAAAAAAAGGGGGGGCGGAATGTTGAAAATCTTACGCCAAGTCAAGGCTTGATTGCAGCCAGTTCACCAGGAGAGGACGGTCTTGCCTGCATTTTTAAAGGCGCGCGACCGAATCCTTGTTTTACTTTTCCTCCTTGTTTTATGAGCATGAGGGAAGCAAAGCGCGTTTCCTTCTGACCAGCACGAACTGCCGGGTGAACCTTCGGTTCGGTCCACACCGTTTTTCTGTGCTGTGTCAGGAGGGGGATGCGCTTGTTTCCCGCGGCAGGCATAGAGCCTTGTGGAGCAGAGGGGGTTTCCCCACGGACTTGGCTATTGAAGGATGAAGAGGTCTTCCACGCCTTTCAAGTCAAATCGCTGTGCAGCTCGCGCACTTGTCGCCATTCGCCTGCGTCAGCACATCCGGCGGCAACGGCACGCACAGGAAACTGCCGCCGGCATTCCGCGATTATAGATTCACTCAGACTTGGCTTCCGGAGCAAGATTTCACTACGCAGCACTCGTGGAAGCGGGCGGTGGCGATTTTCGGGCCTGTGTGAAGAAAAGGTTCAAATAATAGTAGGCTCAGCAATGAATGCCCTTCACTCGTCCACACCACTGCTAGCCTGGGTAACCTAATTTTCCAGGATCTAAAAAGGATCTGTATTGATAGTGGTATCTGCAACCTTGCATAGAACCCGGTAAGAACGGCACAAACCCGCGAGAACCAGACACAACCCGGCAAAACCTGAATGTGATCACCGACCGAGTCTACCCACGTCTGTCCAAATCCCTGGTGCGTCTACTGGCACCTTAGGTACCCGTTGTAAGGGAAAAGAAACTGGGTGCCCAACTTAGCCGATGAAAAGTGGCACGTTCCAATGGGCTGACAAGATGCATGACTCTGCTTCCCTGGCCGAAAACCTTTTTAAGCCCGACGGAGGTCAACTGACCGGAGCTACCGGGGAGAGTGTGCTTACGTTGTGTGGTAACCTGATACGTTCGTGTGGTGTGCGTCGATTGTCTAATGAGCTTGAAGCCCCGCATGGGCGCTTTGTTCCGTGCTGTGGGCGCCGCCCGATGCACGCGGTGATTCGTTTGCGACAATGAAACCTGAGGGAAAAAGACTGCGTGTTTTTCCCTCTCAACGAAGTCACCTCCAAAAAATGGGGCCCCCCCGTGTTAGGGAGGTACAACCGCATACTTGCCGACGAGTCGACAGTGTTTCCCCGGGCAACGGGTGCCAGAAGAAACAACTCGAGCCCCCGGTGCGGTGCAGAACAAGCGCAAGTACTCGAAGAAGCATGACAGGAGAACTGACATGGGGTCTAAAATTTGAGCCAACAGAGAAAGGACCAAAGCAACACCAAAAACGTGCGAGACCACGTCCGCGTGCGGCCTTGTTTGTAGCGGGAGACAGAGTCAACGAACGCGCTTTCACATGCCAAGAAAGCGCGCGATGTGATGGGAGGGTGCTGTTTGTAGACGTCTGCCCTCTACTTCCACGACTACCATCCGGCAATTACGGCATTCTGGTCCTGGATGGCTGGTTTGGGGGGGGGGGCCAATCACTAGTCATTTTAAAGTGAACTTACTAGTCAGAAATTTTACTAGTAATATGACTTGTGCCACTAGTCATTCTTACTAGTGCCACTGGTAAAAATGACTAGTGCACTAGTAAGAATGACTAGTGCACTAGTCATGTTTGCTAGTGTTTTACACAGCAAAGTCCATTTTTAGGCGGTGGATATGGCGTCGGTGTCGAATACTGTTCCGCAGGTTCGTCCTGCCGATGTTGTGCACGCAGAAACATGAATGGTGAACACTAGGTTGCCAAACCACCTGCCGTAAGCGCACAACATTAAGTGCGCACAACCACTGGAGCAGGGTGGCTGCCCACCCGCAGTGGTTGTGACAATAGACGCGTACAAATCAGGCAACGCCTTCCGTGGGGCAACAGGGAGGCAGCGTCTTGCTGTTGGACTGTCCGGGGGCCTCAAGGCGACGCGGTTTCTTACTGTGTGCGATAAGCGGAAGCCTGCCTTCCACTCATGGTGGATCTTCAGCTGCCTGCCGCATCTGAGCACTATTCAGGAAAGTACGTTCCGCAAGAACAATGCAATCATTCCTCTGAGCCGATTTGTGTTTGGTGGTGACCACGCAGAATTGTGGTCGCTCTTTCGAGGCGTGGGCGGTGGCGGGCACCGAAGTGCCTTTTGTGCAACCTGCATTGAGACGCGGTTGGAATACCGGCACAGATGCAAACGGCTTAGCATCCAGGAAATGCATGCGCAGGGCTTCCACTGCAATGCCGCCCCACGGAACCAGCGCATGCCATCACACCAGCCTTGCACGATGTGAAGGGCATGCTACGGCTCGTGATCCGGACACTTCCGGATGCTAGCCGGGTAGAAGAGGATACTGCAGGCGGAAACATGACGAGAGGTTCTTGGGAAACTCCTCTGGACGAACTGTAGTACGAACTGGACGCACGGGTGCTGACACAGTTTTACCACTATGTTGGGAAAGCCTATGACGAAGGACGCCCAACGAACGAAGAAAAGCCGTACATCAACACCCGACAGCCGAACCGACGAAGGAAGGATGCGATATACATTGGAACCAGAAAGTTGTGAAAGCACCGGAACAGGACCGAAAGTCCCCGTCCAAAGGACCCACTGAAGAGCTCTAACTTTGGATTGGTATGCGTTCAAGAGCGAAACCAGAGACAAAGAACGAGATGCACACAACACCGCGGTGAAAAAAAAGAATACAGAGGAAGAGTCCCTACCTGCGGAGTCTTACACTCCCTGCGACCCTTTTTCCCCTTCCCCTATTTTATTTTACACTTTCTTCGACGAAGACTTGATGCTAGCATCAAACATGCATGCGAGGCAGTGTTCTGCCTAAACATTAACCACTTAAGGACGGAGGGGGGCAGGGTTAATTTGGGAAAAGGGGTGGCTCCATGGCGAATCTCAGGTATCCGTTGGAGCTCGGAGCAGGATTTCTGCCCGGGGTGATGAGGTGGTTGACCAGGCCCCCACGAAGCCTTATACACAACGTGTAAGTAATACAAAAAAGGAACTGGTAGGGCGACTTGCTGTTGTGGTTTCAATTTTGTCTCGTCGTAACTTCATTCAGTCGACAGGTGAAAGAGAGGTGCATACTGCTAGGAAATGCATCACTTGCTCGTAGGCGAGGAACTCGACGACGATGAACGATGAGGCGCGGCAGAAGAACGGGAAGAACCCCAGGTAAAACGACTTGAAGCCCTCGGTGCGGTACATGGTGGTCACGACGTTGGCGACGGACGAGTACTTGTGAGCTGCGTCGGTGATCCACCTGTTTTTGACAACATCCAGCGGGCTCGCCGCGACGCACGCGGTGAACGCGGCGATGATGGCAGCGGTGAAGTGCAGCGGCAGCCCGTTGTCGAAGTAACCAGATTGCAGGAGCACCTGCTTCGCCTGGTCGTACATGCCGACTTCGAACACGTTCATCACCCCGTTCCGCAGAGCGTTCGGCCAGTAGCCGGTGTAGAACCCTCGGATGCCTTCTTCCTTCAGGATCGTCAAATACGCGCGCGTAACTGTCGGGTACTTGGTAGCGGACCCTGACTGTTGCATCCTTGTCCGCACCACATCCGGTCCGTTGACGACGGTCATTGCAACGAAGCCTGCGGTGAAAGCAGCTAGACTCTTCGTCAGCAGAGACGGCGGACCCACATGGGTTGCGGGAGTCCAGAAATCCCGGATTGGGACGTACAGACCGATACGCAAACCAGCGCAGAGAAAGTGTCGCTGCATGCCCGGCACAACGCCACGCCAAAGGCGAGTCGTCCCTTCCTCCTTCGCTATGGTCCGCATCGTGTTGTAAACGCCCTTGTACTTCGACCCCGCCTGCGTCTGAAGTCTCAGCTTCGCGACGTCGATGGGCACCGTGCAGAACTCTGCGAGACTGCCAGCGCACCCGCCAGACAGGACCTGCTGCCCCACAGACAGGTCAGAGTTCATTTTGCCTGATCTCCCTCTTCTTCTTGTATTTGAGAACAAAACGAATGCTATTTGTGGCTGAGGTCGTTGAGCGTTCCCTCAAGCAACGCGTTTTTGAAGAGACAAGTTGGCCACATCTCACCTCAGGAGAATAGACACCGAGGAAATCGTGAGTCGCTCTTTAAGTCCTAGCTACATCAGCGCAGGAAAAGGCAACAGCGAGGCAACAGCAACGGCGAGCGGAACGTGACAATGAATCGGTTAGCACCTTGTCTTGCTCGATTGTCCCCCCGCCGAGACCAAGCGGTACTTTGAGAAGCGGTCTGCATTCTAAGTCGCGTCCACCGTACAGTGCAGTCGGCAAAGGGAATTGAGGCGCTGGAGAAGAACAGCCGCTGTGCGGCATGAGAGATGCTCCGCCAAGATGCGCAGTGGGCAGAGAAAGAAAGGGAGGGAAACACAACGCGGAAGAGCTCCCCACCAACGTTGCCCGAAACACATCGAAAGTTGAGTCAACAGTCCTTCAGCGGATCTCGGATGTTGGGCTCCAGGCCGCGATGCTCTTCACAATTTTACCGCAAGCGTGCTGCAAAAGCTTCGTACAACAAAGCCATGAAAGATGGGCCGAAAACGGCCTATAAAACTCCCCCTGAGGGAAAAAGCATAGTTTAATGTTTCAGGCAGAGCCTGCGACTTTTCATATCCCTGAAAGCAGGTGTACGCCCGAAAGGAGGCTGCAGTTCCAACCTGACAACGAGACGAAGCGTTCAGAAACGCTTTTGAACTACTCGGCTAACGCCGGAGGCTTGGTACACGCCAATGAGGGTTTTCGCGGTGTTGTACAGTTGGTGACGAAGCGAGATGCAGACGACCTGTTTGAGGGACTTGTCCGAAGCCAGGAAGGCGGCAAGCTTTTGCGCCTTCTCCGCGTCGAGCGCAGCGTCGATCTCGTCGAAGAGATAGAATGGCGAAGGGAACGCGTGCTGCATGCCGATCACCAGCGCGGAGGCGACCAGCGCTTTCTGGCCGCCGGACAACTTGTCCGTGGGCAGCCACTGGCTCGAGCCGGCGAGGCGAGTTCGGATGGATACACCCTGCGCGAAAAGGTGCACGGCATCCGGCTTGTATGAGAGGGCACAGTCAGAGGTGGCGTCGGTCAGTGCTTTGTATGCGAGCGACGTGTGCTGGTTGACGCGCGTGAGACAGTTGTTGACAATTTCGAGCCTGCGCGATAGAAGTGATTCGAAGACGGTCAGGTGACTTTGAATCTCAGGTTCCAACTCTTCGAGGACCGACCGTGACTGTGCAAGCCATCGGGCGTTGGCTAGGTGTTCCTGCAAGATCGATTCATCGACGAGTGACACGGCTGACTTCAGCACACGGTGTCTACCTTCCAACTCGACCCGCTCTGCTTCTACACCTTTCAGCCATTCTTCCACATTGCGGTCCTTTTCGCCAGCCAGCACGACAGCCTGCGCCGCGACGTCTGGAGGCAGCCCGCTCAGCAGTTTCCGCCTCCTCCTATCCGCGTCCTTCCACCTTTTCCCCACAGCGGCCAGTTCCTCCTGCGCCTTCTCCAGCTCGTTCAGCGCCTTCACGGCAGCCTTCTCTGCGCCCTCCAGCTCGACTTCGAGCCGCGCAACTTCGCACTCCTCTTCCCTGCAGAGCTCTTCGGTCTCCTTCAAGCGCTTCTGCGCGCTTTTCACATCACGGTTGGAAACCCCGGTGCCGTCGGGCCCCGCGATCTTGCCCTCCAGGGCCGCCAACGCCTTCCGCTGCAACTCGCAGGCGACGCGGGTTTCAGCCACGAAGCGGCGCGCCGACAACCGGCGGCCCTCCAGGTCGGACAGCTCGGCGCCGAGGCTTTCCACCGTCCGCAGCGCGGAGTCGATCTGGCTGCGCTGTTCGGCCGCGCCGCCGAGCTCGGCGCGGGCGGCGTCGGCCTTCGCGCGCAAGTCGCCGATGGCGACGTTGAGGCTGCCGATTTCGCAGGCCAGCGCAGCCTCGAGCATGCGCAGGTCCTCCTCGCGGTCGGCGAAGCGCGCCCGCTCGCTCCGGCTTTGCGCGATGCACGCCTCCGCCGCGCCGAGCCGGTCGAACCCGTCGGCCACCGCGTTTCCGCAGGTCTCCAGCTGCAGGGCTGTCGAGGCTAGCCGCTGCTCCATCGCCTTCTCTTCATCATCGTCGCCGTCCTCTTCCCGCCGCCGGCCGCCGTCTTCCTCGCGCGGGAGATCAACGCCCGGGCCCGTGGGCTGCAACCGCAGGCAGTCCGCCGGCGGCAGCGGGCGGGAGAAGACCCCCGGCCTGTGCAGCAGCTCGCCCGCCGGCGTCGCGGCGGGGACCCCGCGCGCCCTCGCGACCGCCAAGGCGCCGCCGAAGTCGGCGGCGAGCGCCCAGCTGCCGGCGGCGGCGCGGACGCGCTGCAGGACGGCGGCGCCAAGCCCCGGGTGCCACTGCGTCGGGAACTTCTGCTCGCCCGGGCCCCCGTGCCACCGGTGCACGGCGGCAGCGGCGGCGGGCGGCGGCGGGGCGGCCGCGCCGCTGGGCGGGTGGTCCCCTACAATCTCGCAGGACACGCGGCCGACGCGGTGATCCCGGAAGTGTCCGAGCACCTCGAGTGCCACCTGCCTGCCGGACACGAACACCGTGCTCGCCGCGTACGCGGCGAGCACGCTGTTGACCGCCACGGCGTGGGCCGGGTCGACGGTGACCCACTCGCACGCGAACCCGTAAATGGCACGATCACTCACCGCAGCGCCGGTTTTCCCGTGCGCGTCGCCGGGGGTGTTTTCGCGGTCGCCGCTGGCTCCCCCGCGCAGCTTCTCCCGCATCAGGCGCTGCTGCAAGAGGGCGACCTCCCTTCTGTACGCCTCGCCGCGGGCTTGCTGCGCGCCGCCGCGCGTCGCCGCTCGGCGGCCCCTGCTCCGCTTCTGCAGGGCCGCGAGCGCCGCCGACAGCCGCCGGTGCTCGTCGGCGGCGGCCGCCCGGCCCTGCTTGGCCTCGGCGACGGCGGTCGCGGCCGCCTCCAGCGCTGCCTTCGCGCGGCGGAGGCTCTCCGCCGCGGCCGCGGCGCCGGCCCGCGCGGCGGCGGCGTCGGCTCGCGCCGCCGCGTGCTGCTCTTCCTTCCGCCGCTTTTCGGCGTCCTTCTCCGCGGCTTCGCGCGTCATCTGCACCAGCGCCCGGGCTGCCGTCCCGCTCGCCGACGGACCCCACCCTGCGGCGCAGGCTGCGCGGATCTTCGCCTCGAGTCCGGCCGCCTCCTCGTCGTACGCGTCCGCCACCACTTTGCCCCTCTCCGCCTCGGCGTCCGCTTCCTCGAGGTCGGCCGCCGTGCGTTCGGCGACCTGCCGCCACGCTTCCCTCGCTTTTTCGGCGCTCCGGGCCTTCGCCCACTGCTGCTGAACGGCTGCCAGGTGGCCCCGCTGGCGATCGGCCCGCGGGCGCAGCTCCTTTTTCAACGTGCGGCAGGCGCCGTCGAGGAGGTCCCGCTGCCGGTCCACCCGCGCGCACGCTGCTTCCGACGCGGTCTTCGCCTCGTCGACCCGCCCGCTGGTGAGTTGGGTGGCGGTGCGCCTGCAGGCGGATGCGAGAGCGTGGAGGCAGCGGCACGCGCCGACGGCCCACGCCCGCTCGGCGGCCGCGAGCTCCCGGTGCCGGGCCGCGACGACGCGCCAGCGCGCGAGCAGCGGCTCCGCCGCCGCGACGCGGCGGCTCACCCGCTCGGCGTCGGCGAGGACCGTCGCTTTTTCGGCGCGAAGCGCCGCCAGCTCGGCCCGCAGCGCCTCGCACCGCTCGCCGGCAGCCGCCGACCCCGACAGCGCCTCGAACCGGGAGAGGAGGTCGAGGGGCGTCGAGGAGAGGAGGGTCGTCGTGTTCTGCTGGAAGACCACGAAGCGCTGCGGGAAGGCCAGGTCGACCCCGCGGGCGGCGAAAAAGGACGCGACCGCCTTGCTCGACGGGCACGCGGCGCCGTCTATAGCGTACTCGCTGGCGCCGGCGGCGCTGAGCTTCCTCGACACGGTGTGCGTCCTCCAACCGTCGGTCAGCCCGATGGTCACCTCCGTCGGCCACTTCCCGCCTCCTCCTCCTCCCCCCACGCGGGACACGCATTCGGCGAGCCGCTTACAGCGGAGGAACGCGGGCTTCATCCCGAGCACGAAGCACAACGCGTCCAAAACGTTGCTCTTCCCGCTTCCGTTGACGCCGACGATGCAGTTGAACCCGCTCGACAGCGAGATCGTCGTTTCCTCCGCGAACGACTTGAACCCCCGCAAGCAAACGGAGCGCAGCAGCAGGGGCTCGGCGCCGGCGCCCTTGCCCTGCGTGGGACGGGGCAGCTCCACGCAGTCAGCAACCGCGGGCTGCGTCGCGGTGTGCGCGTCGGGGTTTGAATGGCAAGAAGGCGAGTAGGGCAACACGCCCGCGGCGCTGTGCTCCGCCGCTGCAGGTGCAAACGTCTGCGACGAGCTTTGGTCCTCCTCCGTCACGACGCGCGGGTCGACCAGGCTCGGGGCGGCCTGTACGAAGGGGCTCACATCGAGCTGGCCGTCCTCGGCTTCGTCCTCGGTTGGCTTTCCTTGCACCAACCGACGCAAGTCCGCGTCGGGTGCGCGGGCGCCCGCCTCGCCTGCGGGGGGGCTGCCCTTGGCGGACTTCTTAGCCTTCTTCCTTCCTCTCGCGGCCGGCGGCTCGGGCGGGGCGGCTGCCTTCCGGCCGTGTTTTCCTCGCCGCGCTTGACCGCCGGCGGCGTGCGCTTTTTCGACGGCATCCGCCGCTGCTTCTGCTGCTGCTTCTTCTGTTACTGCTGCAGCTGCAGCTGCTGCTGGTGGCGCTGCTACTGCTTCTGTTACTGCTGCAGCTGCTGGTGGCGCTGCTGCTTCTTCTGTTGCTGCTGCAGCTGCTGCTGATGGCGCTGCTGCTTCTTCTGTTGCTGCAGCTTCTGGTGGCGTTGCCAATGCTTCTGTTACTGCTGCAGCAGCTGCTGGTGGCGCTGCTGCTTCTTCTGTTGCTGCTGCAGCAGCTGCTGATGGCGCTGCTGCTTCTTCTGTTGCTGCAGCTGCTGGTGGCGCTGCTAATGCTTCTGTTAATGGTGCAGGTGGCGCTGCTGCTTCTTCTGCTGCTGCTGCTACTGCTACTGCTTCTGCTGCTACTGCTTCTGCTGGAGACGCTCTGTCTAGCGCCCCGCCGCCCGTGCCCGGAGGCAGAGTCGGGGGGTCTCCCGGAGGAGGTCCGGGGGAAGGCGACGCAACACCGGCTGCAACCACGCGATGGCCGTCGGGGACACTGCGGGCGCTAACGGCTCTACCGCCAGCTGCTTGCACCGGCAAGATCGCTGGAGGAGGTTCGGGGGAGGGCGAGGCAACACCAGTCGCAGCCACGCGATGGCCGCCTGGAACACTTTTGCCGCTAGCGGTGCGGTCGTCAGCAGCTGCTTGGGTCGCCTGCTCGGGCAGCCGTCCCGTGGGTTCGTCTTCTGCGGACCCTCGCCGTTGTCGAGCTTCCACAGCCGTCGCCCGAGGCCCGTCGCGTGCGCCTCCCTGAACTTGGGTATCGCGCGGCCCAGTCGGGCTGCATTCCTCGCTCTGCTCGCCAGCGGGAGAGCCGTCTGCTATTCCTGGGCGGGCGGGCGTCCTTCTGGCGGCACGGCGGCTGCCGGAGGCGCTGCGCTTCCGCTTCGCCTTCGCCGAGCCCCCGTTGCTGGCAGTAGTAGTGGCACCCGTCTTTTTTCGGCCCGGTTCGACTTCAGCCGCATGGCCACCTTTTGCGGTGGTGCCGTCGGTACAGCCTGGCGGCAATCCCTCGCGAGAGTCCGTCTGAGGACGGTCGGACTTGATCTGAATCGTATGGAGTGTGGCTGCTACTGTCACGTCTCTCGTATCGAGGGGCGCTGCGAGAGCAGCTGGCCGGAAAAGGTCAGGCCCAGGTTCGTCTTTATGGACCACAGCGGGGGGTTCTCTAAATGGGCCTGTCATTGAACTATCAGGCTTGACTTCATGAAGGCGCGAACGATCTGATGTCGGGTCCTTCGTATCGGCATCGGGTGCTATCTGGTGTTCGATCTCACAACGCGGGGCCGCTGTTGGGACACTGCTGTCAGGCGCTGGCATTTTGTAAAGACGTATCGGGGAACGGCCAGGCTTGACTTCGATAGCACGGATCGGGGCCGATGCTGGGTGTCTTATCCCGTTGCTGGGTGGTGGTTTGTCTGTGAGAAGGCCAGACTTGTTCTTGACGCTACGACCCGACATTGCCGTCGGAGTATGCGCATCTTCTTTCGCACTGTCATCAGGCGGGCGCAGTTCCCGAATGCTGGACCGGGGGTCTTGCCATTGTGGGGTTACTTTGGGTGCTGTCCGCGGCTCTTTTACGAAAGCTGGTTGCGCCTTCTGCTCGGGTACTCTCGCGTGAAGAGCTGCCGATGCGTTAAGCGCGACTTGGCTGCCAGCAGTTTGCTGCACATCGTCATCCGGTGGCGGATCTTCTCGTTGCGAATTCGGAGATGGTACTGAGTCCGGCACAACCCCACTTGATGAGACGCGAGAAGGGCTCCGTGTTGCAATGGAGCAGGTCAGCAAGAGCGGCTGGTCGATGTAGAGGGGTCTTGTTGTCACGGACCTGCCGTTGGTTTCGTTGCGAGCACTCGGAGACAACGGAGGAGCTTCACATCCTTCAGCATTTTCCGAGAACGAGAACTCAATGAGTGCACAATCTGCGCCGTTTACATCGCATCTGAAACCCAATTTGGCAGCTCTTTCCGGACACCGTTGCAAGGGTGCCCCCTTCGGACTCAGCGACGGGAACAACGCTTGACTCGCTTCCTCGCACTCATGGGCCGATGATAGTTTCACAGGCGGAATGCAGTCTGGAGGCGATGCCGGCTTGACATCAAGTATGACGACACAGTCTGTGTGCATCGCGTCGCGTTCTCCCGGCAAGGCTCCTTCCGAGGACAACTTGCTTGCAAGCGAACCCGAAGCGTGCATACCCCTGGATGGAGTTCTATCGTGTGCAGGATCCGTATCTTCGTTGGGCCGCTTTGAAGCACTGCGAACAGCTGTCTCGTCGACCGTGCGAACACCGTTTAGCGACGCGTCGCAATGCGGTCCGCTTGCATTTGCATGAGCTTCTTCGTCCCCTTCATCTGTCGAGGCAACTTGAGCCAGCTTGCCATCAAGCGGGCCCGCGTCCTTCGAATTGTTGACCTGCACGTTGACCGATTGTGCAGATCGATCCTCGGGAATCGGTACCGGTGAACGACGGGGGCGGGCCTGGAGCGATAGTCCGCTTGCCTGCAGGGACGTTGTTTGCGTACAAGCAGCTCCATCTGTCACTGCTCCCACGAGTATGGGTTTGGCGACAGCACGTGGCGAATGACCTACGTGCAGTACGGTGTTGTCCGGTTCGGCGCTTTTGAACAACGGCTTGCCCTGCGCCGGCGGCCCGCGTTGTTGGCTGTGATCTGCGCGGCGGCGTTCATCGATGCTTGCCGTCGGCTCCGCCGCTTTTTTGCTTCCCGCGCTGTGGCAACTCTTTTGCGGTCTGCCGCTGGCAACGGACCCACTGTGTGAAGGGTCGCGCCGTGGCTGTGTGCTACTTTCCTCGTGCCGTCTTGGACAGACTGCGAGACCTGCTGCGCTTCGGCTTGAATCGTTGATTGACCCACGCTGGGGGCTACACTTGGATCTGCCGCGTGCAACGGAGACACTGCGGGAAACTTTACGTGACGGTTTCTTCACAATGCTCCGTTCAGACGGCTTCTGATGGACTGCGAGCCCTGCTGCGCTTTTCCTCGAATCGTTGCTTGCTGCACACTTGGGGCTACCCTTGGACCTTCTGCTCGCAACGGAGGCACTGCGAGAATCTTCACGCGACCGTTTCTTCGAGGTGCCCTCTGCGGGGCGCTTGCGCCCAATTGCGACCCTCGGAACACTGCGTTGGAGGCTCCTGTTATTTGCTGCATCCGCGCCCGTTGAAACATTGCTTCCCACACGACTTCGGCTACGTTTGGACCTGCTGCTCGGAACAGAGCTGTTGCGAGAAGTTGCGCGCTTTATACGTGCACCCTCGGCCAGTTTGTGCCTACCCCCCAGCCCTGCCGTGCTCCCTTTTGTACGCAAGCTTTCCGCACGATTGAGGCTGAGATTGGGGTTGCCGCTTCTTTGGATACGCTTGGGTTTGGAGCTCGCAAGAGAGTTGTGAGAAGCTTCACGAGACCGGCTCTTCGCACTTGCCTCCTCGCACACTTTGCGCCCACCGGCAATGCCGCCCGTGTCTTTGCTCCCCGCTCGGTCGCTTCCCCCGTCACTCACAGCAGAGCCATCGCGAGAAAGCTCGCGCGGCGGTTTCTTCGCACTTCCATCCTCGGACCGCCGGCGCGCGCCCGCGGGCTTCGACTCGCCTTTTTCTGACCGCCTGCTGCTCCGGTCGCTTGCGCGGGTTGCCCCGGCTGCCGGCGGGTGCGAGCTTGCGCCTAATATTAATAAGCCAGCGTCCCGCCGCGTGGGTGTCCGAGGCTCCGCCTCGGTCTCGGTGCCGGTCAACCACGAGCAAATCCTCGCCCTGGCTTCGTCCGTCAACGGAACGAAAGGCGTCGAGTCGCAGTCGGGGTCTTCTTCTTCCTCCCGCCCGCGGCTGGGGGGTGCGCCGGGGGGGGCGGCGTCCGGTCGTTTCAAGATGCTGCGCACGCAGATGTTCCGCTTCGGCGCGTCGTTCGCGTCCTCGATGCGCAGGCTGAGCTTCCCGCGCACTGCCGGCGGCGCTTCGCCGCCGGGCTGCCGCCGCGGTGGTCCCGGGCGCCGCGCGATGGCGGCCATCAAACAGTCGGTGGCCGACGCTCCCCCCGAGAACGTGCTCGCCGGCCCCGGTCCGCCCGCCCCCGCCGCAGCCGCGCCCGCGGCGGGGCCCGAGCGGGCGAAGCCGCTGCCGGCACGCCTCGGCGCCGGCGCAGGGCCGTCCGGCTGCTGCTCAAGGCTGCGAGCTTGAGCCGGCGCCGCTTTGCGGCCACGCTTCGATTCCAGGGCGGCGGCGCGTGCGTCTTCAGACGGCTGGTGTCTCGAGCCTGCGGCGTTGGCTGCCTGAGGCACGTCAAACCCAGCGCTCGCCGGGATTTCGGGGGGAACTTGAGGGGGATCCAAGACCTGGTCCGCCTCCGGTTGCGCGCCGGGCGTTTCCGGCGGTCGGTGGGCCCTGATGAACGCCTCGAGGCGATCCGGGGTGTACCCCGGCGTGCCTTCGGTGGTCGCCGATACGGCGAGGCTCGCTGTGTTTCCGCGGCCGACGGTAGGCGCGGGGCCGTGCCTCGAGTGGGCCCTGATGAACGCCTCGAGGCGATCCGGGGTGTACCCCGGCGTGCACTTGGTGGCCCCCGATACGGTGAGACTGGCTGCATTGTCACGGCCGACGGCAGGCGCGGGGCCGTGCGTAAAGTGGCCCGGGGTGTACCCCGGCGAACTTTCGGTCGTCCCCGACACGGTGAGACTGGCTACATTGCCACGGCCGACCGCAGGCGCGGGGCCGTGCGCCAAGCGGCCTCTGATGTCGAGGCGATCCGGGGTGTACCCCGGCGAGCCATCGGTAGTCCCGGATACAGTGAGACTGCCTGAGTTGCCACGACCGACCGCGGGCGCGGGGCCGTGCGTCAACTGGCCTCTGCCGTCGATGCGACCCGGGGTACACCCCGGCGAGCCATCGACAGTCCCCGATACGGTGAGACTAGCTGTGTTTCCACAGCCGACCGCAGGCGTCCCGGCGACCGCTTCGCGCGGGTCCGGTGCGTTGTCCGAAGCGCCGGCTGGCGCCGCGGCTTCGCCGCGCAAAGCGGCGGCCGGCAGGGTGCCTGCCGGCAGCTTTTGTCCAGCCAGCCCGCGGACGGAGCCGTACAGGCTGAAGGAGGAGGACCCCTTCGTCTCCGCCGCCGAGAGCGACGCCGCCGGCGACCCCGAGCGCGCACCGAACACTAGCGAAGGGGCGTCGTCCAGGTCGATGGGCGCGGGCGTGGGGTCTGGCGGGTGGCCGAAAGTCCGCTTGTAGAGGGCCGCAAAAGAGGTGTCGTCGCCGGTCGCCGACGGGTCGGCGGTCGACCGCGCGGGGGACGGCGTGGGCGGCTGGGGCTTCGCGGCGGCGCCGTACTTTTCGCGGCGCTTTTGGTTGCTGCGGGCGCGCTCGAAGGCGCGGGCGCCGAGCCGGGCGCCCCGCGCCTCCTGCGCAGCGGCAGGCCGCTCGCCGGAGGGCGCCGGCGACGGCGCCGTGTCGTCCCACCGCACAATCTGCGAGTCGCAGCTGCCGAACGACGCCGCGTCGTCAGGCCTGCACCAGTGGTTCGATGCAAAGGGCATTGGAATGTGTGCAGCCGCTTCCACCCCTCCCCGCACCTGTTTTTTGAGTGTTGAGTTAGGGGGGGTGGGCAGTTTGTGCATGTAAAGAAGTACACTACACGGATTTTCATGTTTTTGGGGCTCCAGCGTTATTGGCAGGGTCCCTTTACAGCGCTAGTCGTGTGCATGTGTGTCGCTGGTTGCTGCGGGCGCGCTCGAACGCGGGCGCCCCGCGCCTCCTGCGCAGCGGCGGCGGGAGCCGGCCGCTCGCCGGAAGGCGCCGGCGACGGCGCCGTGTCGTCCAACCGCACAATCTGCGAGTCGCAGCTGCCGAACGACGCCGCTTCGTCAGGCCTGCACCAGTGGTTCGATGCAAAGGGCATTGGAATGTGTGCAGCCGCTTCCACCCCTCCCCGCACCTGTTTTTTGAGTGTTGAGTTAGTGGGCAGTTCGTGCATGCAAAGAAGTACACTACACGCGTTATCGGCATGGTCCCTTGACAGCGCTAGTCCGGCATTGCACAGCTGTGTCTCTTTGCTGCGGGCGCGCTGGGCGAGCCGGGCGCCGCCGCCCCGCGCTGAACCCCCCACAGATTGTCATCTATTATGCTGGTGTTGCGTCAGCAGCACAGGTCTCCTAGACAAGAAGCCTTTGATGGCACCACCGGATGCAAGCACGCAGCGATGGCGAAAAATATGTCTTCGCTCTTTCGCTATCCTTTCAAAAACTGTTGCGTGACGCATCTACACTTTTGTGTTACCGTCGATCCCGAAGGACGATCAGTTTGGTGTCTTGCGACCTTTGTTTGTTTGGCAAGGAGTTTTGGTGACGCGCTTTAGTTAGGGAGAGAAAATAAGGAACTCACCCTCTTACCGGGTGCTCAATTCACTTCTCAGCCAGTTTGCCCCCTCTGCGGCCTTGTCTTCCGACTCTTGTACTCGTATCCGCTCGCAAACGCTCTTCATTGCTGCTTTGTTGCACCGCGAGAATTCGATCAGCACATCATTTAGCTTCGGCTCTCTGCCGTAGATGGATTCAAGCCCAGCGGATTCTGCAAAGCTCTGCATGTGAGCCGCGTCGTTGGCTGTGAGGACGTGTTCTGCGTTTCCCAGCTGGTACCGTGCACTGTCGTGGCTTTTTGTGTTTCCGGCGTGGCTTTTTTTTTTCCCGACGACAACTAGTGTCAGACTAGCCTACCCGAAGGCAGTTGATTCCTTTAGGCAAGATTTCTCTACCGGCGGAAGTTGTTTGGGTTAACGTCTTTTTTTTTTTTGAGCAGGCCGAGTTTGGGTCCTCTCTTCAGGTCGTTCTTCTTCTTTTTCACCTGGTATGTCTTGAGTTAAGGATCTCCATGTGAAGCACGGACATGTCAACTGCGACAGTGACATGATCTTCAGTTTGGTGTTGGTTCTCAGGCATACATTTTTGGAACACATTGCAATGTCGCGAGAAAAAAACGGAGCAAAAGAAAAAAAGCGTTCCTTGGCCAGCACAGCGCATGCGTGCGCAGACAGCGGGCTCGTTCTTACTTTCTATTTTCCATCTCTTTCCTTGTTCGGCCAAGACGAAGAGCGACGCATGGCTGCAAAATGAGTCGCGGCTCCCGCGGATGGAGAAAAGAGGCTTTTTAGTCCTTCACTTTTTTTGCTCACTTTTTTCTCACAGAAGGGGGAGGACCTAACAAAACAAACCTTTCCACACAACTACAAAAAGAAGGAGTTCGCCAGCGAATCAGGTCATGCACACTTTATTTTTACTCCCTCTGCACAGAGCTCCCGCTAACCTCACTTTTAGTGAGGAAACCCAAAAACCTGGGTGAGGCTTTTTTTTTCCCCCCCGCTGGGCTCTCGCGTTTGGTGCAGGCTATTGTACAGATAGAGACCACGGAGCGGTTGAAGTAAGTGCCTATTTCGGCCGAAACCTGATGGGCAACACGGAAGTTCTTGCCGGACGAAGGAACTGGCGGTGCACAGAGCTACAGGATTAAGACATATGTTCGATTACCCGCGTTTTTATAAGGTTCGTAAAGAGGCCAAAATCTCTCGTTTTCTAATTAAAGACGCGTGTGAATGGACCAGTGAGATTCTCTCTTGTCCCCTACCTCCACCTATTAAAGCCGTATCTTGAACACGTCTGCGCACACGGTCTTTTCGGTCCTTTCAGCCGCGGACGTATCGCGGGATTTGGGGAAAAGAGCCGAGGGGCTCTTCACCACCGTGCCAACCCGAATGGAATCAGGGTGCTGGAGCACCAGCGACTGGCGGTGTGAGAGTGCCCACACCACGGACATCCGGTTTTGCCTCCCCCTCCCCGCAATCAGCAGGGGATCGGTTTGAGTACTTTTCTGTTTGTCAATCCTAACCTGGAGCTCCGAGCAGGAGCGGAAGGGAAGAATAGAGAAGCAGTTGCTTGCGATGGCGGCCGTGGCCTACCGTTTATCGTCTTGAGATCGTCTCGAAGGCCCGCCCTACCGTGTGGAGAGACAGACGCACAGGCATTTTTTTTCTTTGGAAGTAGGGAAGTTGTTCCTCGTTGCACTGCTGGTTCAACAGTACCAGAAGTTCGCAGCTTTTCTTTCCGGTCGTAGCTATTTCTTTCTGGCGGTCTTTCCTTAGAACCTATTGGGAAAGTTCTTTCCAGTCGGAGTGGGGGATCGACACAGCAAGCGGGTTGCCATCCTCCTGCTGCCGGCCGAATGGTCTGAAGCGAAACATAGTGGCTCGTTTTCAAGTTGGTTGAGGATTGGGCGGAGACGAACTGGAGAAGACAGGAGAACGATTGGACAGGGACAAGCGTAAGCGGTGCAAGCGAACGGCATGCTGAGACCACATGCTAGAGGTAAACCATCGACATCTGGGAAAGGTAGAGCCGGGTCCTCAGCACGTGCTATCATGTACAACACGCCAACAATCGCTGCGGAGCTGCCCGACCCAAGTTACCTTAATAAAAATTCTCGACGTGATCGTGCCGGATGGTTTGATCGGAAGAACGCAAAGAACACTCTGTTAAGGATTCTAGCGGAGCCGAGCTCCTAAAGCAGACGACATACGACTGTTACGACAATATTGTAGAAACACACTATTTCGCAGCGAAAGAAGCTGCGAAGAGATGCATAAAACGCAGTAGTAGGGCGTTGATGTGTATGTGTATGTGTGTGCAATCTAGGGACTTCTACGCCAGAAACGGAGGTGCTAAGCCCAGAAGAAGGCTTGCCAGGTGAATTTGTGCCCCGTCCAGTCCCAGAATGAGGGTACTGAAGGGTGCAAGTCGCATATGCCACATGCACAGCATCATACGTTGCTAGTTCAGCCGAGGTCCGCGCCACATACACCCCGACTACCCCACCTTGCGGACTTCGCGAAGCAGTAAAGCACGACAACCTTGTCCTAGACTGTTCCTCCTTTTAGTGACGGGAATCTTATCGGAATCCCACGCTATAACACACTCGCGAATGCCGGGGGGGAAAAACTTAGTTTAATGTTTAGGCAGAACACTGCCTCGCATGCATGCGGGGGGGGGGGGGGGGGGGGGGGGTGGCAGTTTTTCAGGCGAAAAGTCCGCGAAGGCTAGAAGAGATGCGAAGAGGGAAAATAACTTTGCCCAACCTGGGGACCAGGAGCTACCTCTCTCGCGAGGAGGGATCACACCCGCCCATGTCGACTTATTTGCCGCCGTCCTACTTTCCCACTTCCCGATACCGTTACGGGAACCTGAACCATCACGGGTGAACTGAAACGGGCCCTCGTGAAAGGGCCAATAAGAGTTGGGCGTGGACTGGTTACTCTGGGGTGTCCCAGGCAACAGGCTCGCGATAGTGAAAAAGCGCAAATAACTTTCCTTCGTTTTCATACATGTCAAGCCGTGGCCTGCGAACAATAGGTTGAGACTGGCAGCTGCGCATGCCCGCAAACTCTCACAAGCGTTGAGAACGCAATAACGTTTTTTGCGAGTTTCGCACGTGCTTCTCGACTCCGTGCGTTGGGCATTTCTCGTCCTTCGTGACGAGCTCGAATCTGGGCTCTTCTTGACAGTCGTTGCCAGCTGCGCCTGTGCTAGCCTCGGACGTGCTTTGGGTGTAACAGGTGCCCCAACCGAACTGAGGCGGGTGGTATGTTGGGCAGTGAGAAAGACCCTGGAAGGCCCTGGGCAATGCATTTGAACCTGGGCCACCCCTTCTCCCCCCCCCCCCCCCCCCCCCCCTCCCAACCTGGCACTGCATTCTGGATGCAAGCCTGGATGCTGCCCCCCAACAAGTTGTGTGGGGCCAAAGCTGTCCACTCCACCACTCCGTATGTGCAGTCGCAGTTTCGTGTCGCGTGCGACGAGTCGAGCGGCCTTCTGCAGCAACCTGGCACTGCACTCTGCCAGCCAAATCAGCTACCCCGCAACAGTATGTGTGGGGTCCAAAGTGCCCTCTAGGACGATTGCTCTCTTCTGCGAGGACAGCAACAGCGCAACAAGCACAGCGCAGGTTTGTAATCGAAGCACGAGGTCGACCGGCGACCCGCATCGCGTCGCTGCGGCCACGTTTCATTTTTCACCTCACCTGCGTAGGTTTTTAGAGCTGGAGTTACGTGCAATGTTGTGCCTGCTGCAAATGATGGATTTATCTTGGCTGACGCCTGGACAACCACCGCTTTTCTCGTAACAGGGACTCCCCAAACGCGAGGGCTGCGCATGGAGCAACCCTCGCCCCAAGCGGCATTGTCACGAGCAACACGACCGTTCCTCGATTGTCGTATATTTGATCGAGCGCATACGGGTACGATAATCAGCACCTCTGCAGCTACGTTTACGCACTTGCATGATGCCGTGTCCATCATGACAGGTGACTGCTAGGCCGAACCCGCTATTACGGACACACGTTTACATCTTGCGCAGTCGACACTTTTGTTCGAGAAAGCTACAAACCTGACTGGGCCCTTGGCTGATCGGCGTAGGCGCACGCTGAAGAAGACTCCGCCGACGATGAAGCCGAGGACGATGACCATTCCAAGAACGAAAGGAATAAGGATTGTGTTGAGCCAGTGCTTTACAGATGACTCGCACGAGCTCGATTGTGAGTTCAACACGTCCCCGCACGTAGTCAAGCAGTATCGGCTGTCCCAGCTGTGGTCGAGGTGGGCAGGAGGTTAGGCAAGCATGGGTGCCAGAGTGTTCCAGCTCCTAAATAGATGACATGACTCGAGTGCAATTATTTTGCTCGCACATGCAAATCCACCGTATTCCTGCTGCGGCTCCGCTACAGGGGCGACGTTCTGAGGCTGAGCGTCAGGGGTCATATGAAGTAGCGTCGCGGAGATAAGTCGTGGTTATTTTCGAAGAGCACTCGTTTCATTTTATTCTTCGCTTTTTCTCACGAATGGGGGGGTCGGTCCTGCTTTTGGCTTTGTAGGTTCTCCCGACTCCCCAATTCGTGGTAAGCACAAACTCAGGAGGTCTAGTCAACTGTTCCCTGCAGTATTGGCATACTTTCAAAAAATATTCCATCCTTCTCCTACTGCGTATACTGGCTCCGTCTGCTGCTTCGTCTTCACCGTCGCGGATGATGCATATATCGAAAGTAGAAAGGTCAGGCAGTGATTCGGTGCGTTTGTCACAATCATCGTAACGCCTCAGGACACGGCTTCAGAAGAAAAAAAAAAAAAACGTTCACACCTGCACTCGGAAGTTTTGTGCTGCTCTTCTGGGGGAAACGGACCGTCGCCGGGGTTCGGTCCGCAGCAAACGCTCCAACCGCTGCAATGGTAGCTGTCTGCGCAATTGGTTTATCACGTTGGTGGGTTCTCTGGTAGATTGACGTATGTACCTTGAACTCGATATGCGGCAACAATCCGCGACGACAGGCTGCACTGCCAGCGGTACTAGTAGCAGTGCAATCTTTACAAAACGAGAGCCTGCCCGGCGCCGATGCGAGCGCAAACAGCAGCAGTCGTCGGCGCAGGACCACGAGCATCGCTTTTGCGCAATACCGCCAGTATTAAAAGCACGCTACCGCCAGTATTAAAAGCACGCTACCGCCAGTATTAAAAGCACGCCCCCCCCCCGCGTCAACCGACTCAAGAAAAGGAAGGGGGGAAATCTTCGTTTAGTGCGGAGGCAGCGCTGTCTGCCCCTCGTTCGCGTTTGGTGCTGGCATCGAATAAAATTGGCGGCATACTTTGAATGTCGCAGATGACAGAGTCGCTCGCGCCAACGCGCGATTCCCATTCCGGGCTGAGGTCGACGCCGTGTGCTGCGTAGTAAACGGAAGCAATGGTCAGAGCGACGATGGCGAGGACCAGGGCGAAGAGGATGACGACGTAGACGACGAGAATACCGACCGCACGCCGGACGAGGGCGAACATGCCGAGCAACGAGAAGCACAGGAAGATCGAACCGATGACGGTGGCCGCGGTCGAGATGTCCTTGCAAGGCTCGCACATCCGCGTTATCGACGACTCCCGCGCCTTCGACCCGACCACGATGAGCGCTGTCGCGCTGAGCAGGAGGACCACGTTGATGATCACCAGCCCGTAGTTCATGCAGAAGCTGGACGGCGGCTTCGGATCAGCGACCCACTCGGCCTGTTCGATCCGCTCCTCGCCCAGCATCGGGGGGCCGTCGTTCGCAATTTCGTCATCGTCTGTGCCGTATGCACCCGACATGCGCGAGGTTGCGAGCGGCTCCCTCTTGTCGGCGGAGCCCGCCTCGTTCAGCCACAACAAGCGAGGAATGACCGCTGACTGACTGGAAGGGGGGGGGCGGGGAAGGGGGGGGTGGGAGGAGAGTTTTTCGTGTGATCAGCCTTTCGTGTGTATTAGTGGCGTTCGCCCGCCTGGTTGTGGTGGGCGCGGTAGTTCTTTGTATCTGCATATACGTGGGAATCGAGGGAAGCTCCTCTCCGTGTCGTTGCTGCATAAGCTGCGTCAGATAAAATCGTATCGTCTGACTCGCTTCGAGTCCTTCGACTTTTCGAAGGTCCGGAGTCTCGGCAAGAGGAAGACATTCCTAGGGCAACAGAGGGCGCCGTAGCCGTCTGCCGTCTTCCGGTATGACCGTCCAGCCGGGCAAAGCAGGAACACTCTCATGTAGTTGGGGCTTGTCCTATACACGAAGTACTGGAGAATTAGCACCAACTGATCAACTCTGCACGGGGAGAGAGTGGGGGGCTACAACTGGCATCAACTGATTAACTCTGCACGGGGAGAGAGTGGGGGGTTGCAACTGGCATCAACTGATCAACTCTGCACGGGGAGAGAGTGGGGGGTTGCAACTGCCCCCCGGAACCAGGGTTCTATCGACCGGTCTCACGTCACCTTTGCTACGGATCTGGTTTGCCTTCAACCCCCTCCTCGTCTCGTAGTGCGTGCCGGAAGGGGCGATGAATGAACGGGAGACAAAACGAACTTTTTTCGAGCTTCGCATTCCGTCGTTCGTCCACAAAACGCAGGCAAGGGTGGAGCGAAGCACAGGAAAAGGAACCCGTTCGCCAGCGCGTGTAGCATTTTCCACAACGTTTCCAGCGGCCAGAGCGAGGGCGGCCGTCGCCCACCAGCGGGTAACTCCTGAGAGAGCGATGCGAGGAGCCCCAGCATCTCGCACGCAGCAGTGTCGATTTTGCACCGCTGCTGATCACGCATCGAATCAGGCTGGCGCTGACACGAAACGGACCAGGCCAGGGTCGCGATAGACTGCTGCTGAACACAAATCGAAACGGACTTGAAGCTGCAGGAGTCGAATCAGACTGGAGCTGACACGAGCCGAGTCGAATCAGACTGGAGCTGACACGAGCCGAGTCGAATCAGACTGGAGCTGACACGAGCCGAGTCGAATCAGACCGAAACGACACAAGCTGGAGGCGCCAAGGAGGCCGCCTTCAGTTTTTTGGGCCCAGCTCGTCGAGAGGCGAGAACGTCTTCTTCGTAACGGGGCAGACCAGGAGCGACGTGGCGCAGATCTTGTGCACGAGCTTGCCGTTGGGGTAGTACGCGACGATCGAGTTGCCGATTTTGCGCTTGCACACGGGGCACACCGTCTTCTGGTCGATGACAAACTTCTCCCGCAGCCGGTACACCCGCTGCACGGCGACCTGGTGGTGCTCCGACTTGCAGAGGTTCATGTAGATCTTGGTCTCGCGGTTCTTGACGGACACGTCCTTGAGCACTTGCACGATCCACTGCGCCACGTCGTGCACCTTCGTGTCGGCGGGGAGCATTTTCAGCGCTTTGAGGCAGTTGACCTTGTCGGGGTAGAGGTTGAGGAGCCGCAGGGCTTGCTCCACTTTGGGAGGGCTCTTGTCGTCGGGGTTCAGGAGGAGCGTGAACAGGATGAAGTGCAGCTCTTGCCGCTTTTCGCGGCCCTTGGCGAGAGCCGAGGTCGGCGCCGCGGAAGGGGCGGCCGCGGACGGCGGCGGCTTCGCGACCGATTCGTTCTGGCAGTACGCGACGCACTCGTCGAAGGAGTTCAGCTTGTGGGCGAGGATGCGCAGCGCGTCCTCGTGCTGCTCCAGCTTGCAGTGGACGATCGTCATTTCGCGGTAGAAATCCTCCCCGGCGAACTGCTGCTTGACCGATTCCGGGTCGTAACGCTCGGATGTCTTCAAGAAGCTCTGCAGCCGAGCCTTGATCGCCTCAGCGTCCTTCACCTTCCCGCAGCCGTTGTATTTCTTAACCAGAGCGACGTACACGTCGATCAACGCTTCGTGAATCGACGAATTCCGGCATTCGGGCAGCGCTTTGAGGATGGGGTCTTCCAGCATCTTGGCTAGGTACCCCGCTTGGCACTCGAGATTGCGGGGGAGGACCTTGCGCAAATGCTCGTAGACGAGCCGGGGGGTGATGACCTTTTTGGGGTTCGAATAAAACATGGGGAGGGCTTGGTGGTGCGGGGCGCGAAGGAGGACCCATTCCGAGTACTCGAGGATCAGCTCGCGGTGGGTCGCGTTGGCAGGATCAAGCTTTTGGATGTAGGCGATGGTGCCGTTGATGCCGAGTTCCCTGGCTTTCGGGTCTCTCGACTTCGTGCCTTCGCCGAGGTCCTTCAGCAACTCTAGCGCCTTGCGGTCGAGGCGCTTGGATTTGTACAGAGCGACGATGTCGCCCCACTTCGAATCTTCCCGCAAGAAGCTCTCGCAGTCTTCCAGAACGCACCGGTTCGGCAGCTCCAGGAAGGGAGCCACGTCATGCTCGGACGTCAGGAGGAGCGCACGCAGCAGCGCCGTGTCGACGGAAGCTTGCTTCATCCCTGAATTGGTTTTGAGCGCGAGTGACGGTTTGTGGTTCGGAGGAGAAAAAGGTATACTGCCGCACTGATATGGGTATGCGTAAGCTGGCGGAATTGGAAATTTCCGCTACGGCTGACGCTGCTATCCTTCGGAGCTACCCACGCGGCGACGGTCGGCGGGCGTCATTTTTTTTTTTTTTTTTTTTCAAAGCGGGTTGAGCAGGGAAGTAGCTTGAGCTCTGAGCCCCACGTAAAATCTACCAAATGTTGTACAGAGCACTGGTCCTCGTGGCATTTGGTGCGTGTGGAGCTCAGACCGACACTGTGTTGAGGGCGTGGGGTGTTCGGACGAAATGCGGCACATGCAAGTGGGTTTTGCTCATCGAAGGTAGCGCCACACAGCAAGAATCGCTTGCCGCTTTGTAGTCCGCAGACTGTGGCAACTTTGTAGTTGTCACTACTGTCCACCACAGAGACTGTCCTTCGGGAAGCAAAAAAGCCATGCGAAGAAGGCAAGTGTCGCCTGGTGGTTATCTGCGACAGCAGGGCAGACAGCTGTGGTCTTCTTGGCAACACGACATGTAACACTACATAAGCTTGTACCAGCGCCGCAGGCGCGAAAATTTTTTCAAGCTAATGGGTCAGCGCTGCAGGTATCCAAACAGCAAGAATCGCTAGAGCCGCGTTGTAGTCCACAGGGACTGCGGCAAAGTTGAGTCAAGTGCACTTTCAGCTCCTCTTTGTGGTTGTCACTACTGCCCACCACAGCAGAGAGCAGGGCGGACTACTGCGGTCTTGGCAACAGGGCATGAAACAATACACAAGCCAAAAATGCCAGCGCCGCAGGCGCGGAAATTTTTGCCAAGCTAATGGGCCAGGTTCCAAAATTGAGGGTGTACGTTGCTAGAACGATGATCCAAGGTGCAGTAACCGTACTGCATCATCCACCCACTCACTGCCCACTACATACCCCACCACTGCCCACCGCACCACCCACCCACTGCACAACCTCCACAACCTCCCACCACATGACCACCCACTCCCGCTGCCCACCCACGACACCCGGCCGCTGGCTATAACTATAGTTTTTTTTTTTTTTTGGATGTTGTATGGGGTCAACATAGGGTATATGAAGCTACTTCTCTGGGGTTGAGGTCTTCCGTGTTTGCCGGCAAATTTTTGTTTGTGCGATTTAACCTACGTGTGTTCTGGTTAAACCGCTGCCAACGTTCTTTTTAGCTGTAACAAATACTGTCTCCAGGGAAGCAGAAATTGGTTGTCGCATAAAAGAACAGGCACCGGAGCACGAGCGGCCCCTATTCGGACCCCCCCTCCCCCCTCCTTCTCACCACCGTAAGCGACAGATAACCCGGGATGGGACCCGGCGGAAACTAAGCAAAAAAGCGGCTGATCGCCTGATATGATGAATTGCATGCCACACGGAGGAAAAACCAACCGACCCACTTGACGAGGACTCGACGAAGCGGGAAGTCGATGTTGGGCGCTAACATTGCGGACGATTCAGTCTTGTGTACTGATCCGCGATGTTCTGGAGCGACGGAACGTAGCTGATGTTCAGCCGGCTCCTGGATGAGGCCAAGCTCTTGTTGATCAGAGTTAGCAGCTGCATCGCATCCTGACGAAGCGTGTAGCCGCGGCGTACGCAGCCTATCACCGCCTTGTTGTCACAAAGCAGGTTGATGTCCATGCTCGACTGGGCGTGGACCGCGTGCTCTACGGCCCGAACGACGGCGTATAGCTCCTTCATGAAGATGTCCGCGTGGAGCAACTCCGAAGGAAAGCCCCCATAGACATGGAACCCGTCTGCCACGAATGCCCATGCCGACATGCTGGCGTCGGAGACGACATCAATCGAACGAGTGTAAACCGGTCTGCACCATTGCCGCCAGGCGTTACCCCGCATGTCGGAGCACTGGGCAGCGAGGCAGCTCTTGACCGCAGCTGGGCAAGGCGCGACGGAGTCCCAGAACGCGCTGTCGGTAGACGCGCGGCCGGAGGCCAGGGCGGACATCCAATGCAAGAGGGGAAGCACCTCGTGGAGAGGGTACCCCATCACGTGGCGACGCCAGAGCAGAGACCCGGTCAGTTTCCACCACACGCGGACGGGAGCCGCACTGAACTCCAGGATCTGGCCCATTACCGGTCCCTTCGCTGCGAGGTCGAGATCCAGTCCCAGCAGCACCGCGCGGGTAGAAGGCTTGGACCAGCTCCCGATGGTCAAGCCTTACTTCGAAGTCAAAGCCTTGAAGCGAGCCGAGGCTTCCATAACTTCGGCCTCAGTGTCCGCCACGAAGATCACGTTGTCGATCCACGCGAGGACCTCAACGTCAACACCCTGGGCGGCGGCAACCGCAAGCTCCAGCGAGACCGCCTGGGCCGCCTGAGGCGCGGCACGGTAGCCCATCGGCAGGCGCGTCATCCACATCAGCCTGCCCTCAACACGGAAACAGAAATACTTCCTGACCTCTGGAGGCAGCGCAAACTGGAAGAAAAAGGAGCGGAAGTCGAACTCAGCCACCCACTTGCGGGACAGCACCGTAGTCACGATGGTGGCGTAGCTGGGCAGGTCGCAGGGGGGCAGAGGCACGTGTGCCGTAGCCCGGTTGATGGATTCGCAGCTGAGGATGAAGCGCAGCTGACCGGGGGCCCGTTTGTCCACCGTAAACGCGCCGTGGAACCAGCGGGAAGACGCCGCTTTAGGGACCGGTGCAGCGACGTCCAACTCAAGCAAGCGATCGACGTGCGGCATCATTCGGGAGTTGCGGGGCCCCGGGCCGGATACGAACGAGCCCGGCTTCAGCATGGTGGCGATAAACGCGGCGTCGAGGACCCACCTCATGTTGCTGCGGAGGCTGGGGAAATCCTGCAGAAGCGCTTCGTGATTGAACGGCGGGGCGGTCGCAGCGATCTCTCCGTCATACGAGGCCTTCGTGACCCGTTTCCCGCTACTCGCGTCTAGCCAGCCGTTGGCGTAGTCATACCCCTGCAGGATCTTGTCGAGATGACGCGGCCACAGCGATTGTTTGGCGGGGCCGCTGTTCACCCAGTCCTTTGCAAGGCAGCTGTGCCCGGGGCTGAGAGCAGGACCGGCTGCCAAAGGTGATGCGGAGTGTATAAGCGCGTCGTCCTGGGATTCAGGTGTCGCCCCACGTTCATCGCCGTCTGCTCGCCCTCCAGGAGGGCCACCCAGCTCAGCGCGGCATGTCTGATGCGGTGCGACGACACCCCCAGCTCCTCTTGTAGGAAACTGTTGTAGGCCTGTCGTGACAGGTTGGGGAACAGGGGCGCCTTGGTGCCCAGGGCCGGCCGATGGATCGTGATCCATTCCCAGAAAGGCGTCAGAAAAGGACCGCTTCGCGGTAGCAAGAGACCCTGGCCTCTTGAGGTAGGGTCGGTCTTCCCGCCGACGAACAGGATCATGACCTGTCCTGTGTCCACCGACCACATGTGGTCCAGCCGAATCCGCTGCAGATCCACGAACCTGCAAGCCGTCGACCACTGGAACCGGAGGGCCATGGCGTGCAAGGACGAGCCTCGTGAGACTACCAACTGTATCGCCGCCTTGGTCGGAGTCCGTCCGGCGTCGCGGGTGCGTCGGCCCTCGAACTGTTCCATGGTCAGCTTGACCGAACGGCGATAAGCACCCATCCAGTCCACCCGGGACATCCTGAAGTACGTTGCGTACTGGAGGGCAGATTCGGCAGTGAGCTCGCCGGCCATCATCTTCCGGTTCACCCACATGAGGAAAGCCTCCTCGTCGGACAATGCGGGGTAAAACCGGCGGGCCTCCACTGCGTACCTCTGAGCACGGCTCACCACCGACAGCATAGCAGGGGTGCTCTTGTAGCACTTCTGCAACGCGAGGAGTAGTGACTCCTGGTCCGTCCGGAACCGATCTTGATCGGGGCACGCGGAGTCCTTTTTCCGAGGTCGTGACCTCGCTGCCAACTCCTTCCACAAACCCTCCGAAGGCAGGCCGGTGGGAACAGAAGCGCTCGCCGCAATTCACTTCCGCGGCCTCTTCGAGGGGTGCTCCCTCCTTTCGTCCCTCTGGTCCGCCTTTTTTGAGAGGTCGGCCATGGACTTTTGCGCCTGGACCAGAGCCGACTTCGTGAAGTCGGTGTAGTCCAAAGACCCGAACCGGGTCTCCCACGCAATCTGGAATTCGATCCCGTTCGCATGCAAGCACTTCAGCCGCAGGGCCTCCAGGCGGACCATGATGTGATGGAGCACCTGGAGGATGGGCGGGGTCTGGTACGCCAACGGCATCAGGGCGATAAGAGTGACGAAGTGGGTCCGGCGCTCGTGGTCGACCACGCTCCCCGCGTCGTGGGGGTTCTCGGGAACCAAATGGTAGGCGTATCTGCCTTTTATTTCGGACAGGATGACTTGGCGCCCCGGAGCCGTCGCCAACCCCTCCACCCAAGTCATGACTCGGCGTGGGTCCACCGCCTCGGTCATGACCGGTGCGGCCTGCGCAGCCATCGGGAGGTTTTGGAAGGCAGATTGGGCGAACAAAGCGAGGAGAGCGGTCTTGACCGGGCCCTCCTCAACGGCAGCGAGCAATGGCTCTTGAGCCAAGCTCGGCGGAGCGTCGTGCTCTTGAGCACGAGCGATCCGGACACGGAACTCTTCTTGAAGAGTGGTGCCAGCCTGGTGCACCGCCACTATGCAGGCGGGGCAAACCCACCCGTCCGCCGCTAAGTGGTCTACGAACAGGGGCGCGACTTCCCTTGGGAGCGCCGCTTTGAGGCAGGTGGCCAGACCCCGTTTCCCGCATCGGGCACAGAACGCCCCCGCGGTGTGGATCTTTCCACAATCGACACAGCAGTCGACGTCTTCCTCCGCAGCCTCCCACTCGTCGGGGGCGCGGACAACCTGGATCGGGGACCAATCCACGGCCTTGAACTCACAAGCCATAGCACGAGCAAATATTTTTTGTTTGTGCGATTTAACCTACGTGTGTTCTGGTTAAACCGCTGCCAACGTTCTTTTTAGCTGTAACAAATACTGTCTCCAGGGAAGCAGAAATTGGTTGTCGCAAAAAAAACAGAAGATGGAGCCGTCCACACACCTGCCTCGGTCGTGTCGAGCTTCAGCGGGTCGTCCTGCATTTCAGCCTGCGTCGGGGACTGGCGGAGGTTCTTCAGCCACGATTTGAGCTGCGCGATGGCTTTGAGCTTCTCCTGCACCTCGGATAGCGCCTTCTGCGCTTCTTGGATGCAGCGCGCGTGCTCCGGTGATGGCGTCCATCGCTGCTCAACGTAGGAGGGGAGCAGGCCGAAGATTTTAATCACGCACCGCGGGTCGATGTTGCCCCGTAGAAACAGGTGCATGGCTTTGAGGAACTGGTTCTTGCAGAACAGGTGGAAGCCGTACATGATGTACACGCGGTTCATGAGATCCTCCGAAATGTCGTCCGCCGTCAGCAGGGACCCGAGGGTGAGCGCCGCTTCGTAGTCGTCGGACTTGTTTCGGGACAGCAGCTCTTCGACTTGCTCCGAAAACGGGACGGGTTCCAACAATTGGACGCTCTGCGTCCCGCTCGTGACATACACCAGCGGCTGCGCCGTGTGCACGATGCCTCGGTCCTCTTCTTCGTTGCCCGGCCGCCGCGTCGCGACGCGTTGCAGGGCCGCTTGGTCCATGTCGATGTAGTTGGGGAGCGAGATGAACTTCGGGTGCGCCAGCTGCAGTTCCTGGCAGTTGATGTCGCACCCTTGCTCGCGGCTTTCAAGCGGCTGGAACGCGCGCACCTCGATCGATCGGTCGCCCAGAGCCAGGATGAAAGGATACGTGTAGGCCAGCGTGTGCGGCATGGACTGGAACTGCAACGCAGTCTTCCTGGAAGGGTCCGCCTCGCTGTTCAGGGACACTCCTTCCTGACCTCGGATCAGCAGCACTTCCGACGTCACCGGCATGGACACAATGCACGACGCGGCGAATACTTCTTTCATCCGAGTCGCGTTCGTCCCAACGTTGAGCCACCCGAAATCCTTCTTGAACCCGATGAAGATCCCGTAGGCGTTCCAGACGAGGGTCTTCGGTGTCTCCGGAAGCGTGTACTCCGCCCGGTCAGCCCTCTGCACGAAGCCAGCTTCTTCCTTCCGGTATTCGAGGATGTACACCTTCTGCCGCTTGACGGTTGCCGCCGCGTAGTATCGGTCGCGGTCCTTCTTTGCAGCGACCATGGTCACGCCGGAAATCTTCGGCACCTCTTTTTTGAGCTCGATTATCGGGCTGATGGTGTGCTGTTGAATCACGCCGTCGAAGACAACTAGCAGCAAGTTGAGATCCGGAAGGGGAATCAGCTGCTGGATAGGCGCCTTGGACTTCGGCTTGCAGACGTGCTTCGGGCTCAGCTTCGTTCCCCCGTTGCTGACATCCCACAGCAAGATGGATCCGTCGCTGCATCCTATTATCAGCTTGCTGCTCCCGACTGTGCACAGTGCGGAAACTGGGTTCTTTACGTCTTGCACCGCCTTCAGGCGGAACGCCTTGTGCACCATGGTTCCACCGTGGCTCCCCTTCCCTCCCCACCCTTATTTATGTTGTCGAGTTTCCCAAAAGTGACTCACGAGAGTCAGCGAAGCAAGCTAACGGCAAGCTACCGGTGCAGCATCCTTAAGATGGGGCGGCCTTTTTACTGGCGGTCAAGCCTGTGTGTACTCGGCGCACGCCCGCCTCTCTCTTTGCCTCTTGTGATAACGGATGCTGGAATTTGAAACAGATTGCAGGAACACGCCTCATTTCGCGCGCATCAATTGCGCGGCCTCACTACACGCCATACCAGTTCCATCCGGAAGGACCCGCCTCGTGTACACGTCTACCGAAGGGGAAGAAGAAAGACTGCTCTTGGATGCAAAACCAAACGCGCCGAGACCAAAGGCTAGCATACGCCGCGAGAAAGCAGGGAAGCATCTCTCCCCATACGTTTCGGTTCGTTGTTTTCACGATAAAGCTGAGCTTCCTGTGTCTAAGGCTCCGCGCTGCTGATGGCCGATCAAATGTGTCCGTGGCATCAAAAGAACCGCAACAGGTGCAGATTGGACAGTGTTGAGCACCACCTCAAGCACCTTCTAGCATTGAGTTCTTTTAAGTACATGAACCACGTGGATTAACATGCACTGCCTTGAAAGTCAGGTTATCGGATGACGTCGTCACCTGCCATTGCGTCGTCAAGGTCGAGCATTTGTGGAGCTAGCGGGGTTTCTTGCGATTCCAGAGACTGAGTCGGCGAGTACGAGGGCGGGCACGTGTGCCCGTTTTTCACTTTCGAGGGCATTGGCGTGCCCGTGGTCCCCGGTCGTTTCTGAGAGCTGCTTGCCCTCGGAACCTTCTTCTTCCTTCGATGCACCCCTGAGTCGGGGGTGGTCGCCTTCGTCTTCTTCCGCTTGCGGCCGGTGATCGGGCCTTCCTTCGGGGTGCCAAGCACCCTCTTCTTCAGCGCTGGTCGTTCGCTGGTTCCTGGCGTTGGTGGCGGCCTCTTGGTCGCCCGTCCGGTTGCCGCCGTCTCCTTTTTCGTTGCCGCGAGCGGCGCTCGCGCCGCTCGCTTTCCTAATGGCGTCTCCCGCTGTACACCCACCTGGGTGGGTGAGGAGGGCCTCTTCTTCTTGTTGCGTCCGGGGGTTGACTGGACGTTCGGCTTGTTGGACTGGTGGTGGCCGCGGCTGCAACATGCCGCGGGTCGCCTCTGCGTCAGCGTAGGGAGCCTTTTGCACTCTTGGCAGGTTCCTCTGCCATGCGTGCGGCAGGCATGATGCCCGCTGCGGCAACACGCCGCCGCCGTCGTGCACTCGCCGCACTTCGACGTGCTGTGCTCTGTGCACACCGCGATTGGCTGCCCATCGATGGTGCCGGCAGCACATCTCTACCGTGGGAACGTCCCTTCGGACGAGTGCTCTGCACGCCTCACACTTCCCTTTGTGATGGGTCGCGCACGTGACGAGTGCCTTCTCTATACCGACACCCGGCATATGCACGGGGTCTGGGTGCAGTTCTAGCATTGAGTTCTTTTGAGTACATGAACCACATGGATTAGCATGCACTTCTAGCACTTACCCGCAGTTCTGGGGTATTTCGCATATGCGACATGCCGCCTTCAGCTTGAAGCTCAATATAAAAATCGTGCCTTGGTGCTTGCTTTTTCGGGATGGTCTTCTGTCATCAACCACCACAACAAATTGTCCACGCCTCGGAGTGGCCTGCAAGATTGCAGAGCGCCCCGGAAGATACCGAAAAGGGAGGCGCGTTGCAGTTGGCGCCACATCGCGGCGATACTGGCGGAAGCCTGTTAATCGCTTTCATGGCTACTTCTCAGACAGCTGAACCTTGCTGAGCGTGCCCGTTTTCCGACAAAAATGTCAAGTCATGACTACGAAGATCGGGGGCTCGCCGCATCATCCGGAACCACCGAAATAGTTCGCGTTGACCTTCTTCTCGCCGACAGCCGTGTAGTTGGCACCGCATGCATACGTGTCAGGGAGACACTGCCGGATGCGGCTGGTCGTGCTGAGCCAGTCGTCGCATTTCTTGTCCTTGGACCAACGCACACGGCTCTCCTGCAAATCGTTCGTCACCTGCACCAACTTGGGGTAGTACTGCAGCAGAACTTCGAAGTAGTGCGCGTCAAACGTAGCGCCCCCGTCGGTGGGGTGGCCGCTGAGCAGCTTCCCGGCTTCGGCGGCGTTGCGCGTGACCCACTTGGCGTAGTCGGGGTTCTCGACAACAACCGACAGCGCGTCTTCGAAGTCGTGCAAATCGTTGGAGAACGGGATGTAATGGATCCAAGGTTTCAGCACCTGCGTGCGCACGTCTTTGAAGGCTCCGCAGGCAAGGATCACGGAGCCCGACTGGAGCAACCACGTGGAGCGGAAAGCGGCGACGACGCCGTCAACCAGCAGAAGGTACTTGTGCCGCGCCTGGCGCGCGGGCGACATGAACTTTTGCGAGCCCGTCGGCCCCCAGCCACGCCCGCCGCCGATGTCGAGGGTGATGGTCTTCCCCGCGATCACGAGTTGATGCTTGTGGTCGTCTGCGAAGCAAACCAGGCGCTGCCTGGGCCCTTTCCCTTTCCTGTCGCACGCGGCCGAGAACGCGCGGAAGAGGACGATGTCGTCCTTTTGCTCGAACGGCACCTCGCTGATGCGCGGGTCGAAGAAAAAGTCGTGACACGATCCCGGGTGCCTGTTGGGCACGATGACGTCCCTGTGCCACCCGGGCACGGTCGACCAAGACATCACCGGCAGCGATTTGCTGGCGAACGAAAACGTCTTCTTGCTGCCCCACTGCGTCCAATCATCGATCCACTGGGCACTCGGAACCGCATCGCCTTGATGGCGGTCACGCAGGAGTGAAGCAGGCGGGGGTACGGGGGGGATCATGTCTTCTGGTGGCATCACGCGCGGCTCGTCGAGTGCGTTGATCAACAGGTAGATGGGGTCTTTCGAATTGAATGAAGGGTCGCGAGACCGCAGGTTGGCGACCGCCGCCTCGAGCGTGTACAGCGACATCTGGAGGATGCTGAACGACGCAAGCTCATGCTTCCACGACGGCGCTTTCCCGCCGTGTTCCCAGGTGATGCCCCCGTTCGCAATTCGGACCAGCCAAACCGGCCCGTTCGCACGGGCGAACGACTGCAGCTGCTTCACGCCGACTTGGTGCTCGACCTTCGACAGCGCACAGAGGATGGCTAGGTGGAAGTTTGCCGGCAGTGTGCCCACTTTGTCGCCGTAAGCCCTCGCCGCGTCTACGATCTCGGACCGGCACTTCTTCTTCGCGCCGTCCTCCGCCGACTCGCCGGAGCAAGTCGCTGGCAGATTCGGCATGATGAGGTCCTTCTCAAAAGAACAAGTGCTTTTCGGGTTTTCCAAGAAGCGCTGTCCTTCTTCGGCCCACGCGGCGTACGTCTTCCGCACGAACTCGACGTCTGCGGAGGAGAGCGTCGCGGGAGATTCCATCGACGCTTTTTCCTCTGCCGTGGCGCAACGGAACTTGATGGTCAGCACGTTGGTGCCGGCAGGGCTCGGGTTTCCACCGAGGACGCTGCTCGCCACTTCTAAATCGAGGCCTCCTCTGACGACGAAGGCGTCAACTAGCCCTGCCGTGTCGTGAGACCGGGAACCGCCATACCGGCTGGCCACAATGTCGCGGATCAGTCCTCTGTGGATCTTCACCGTGTCCTGCTCCTTCGCAGTCACCTCCACGATGTCCCCGGGGTTGCACGTCGCCACGGTGGCTCCCCCTCCCTGCTTTGGCGCCACGGCTTCAGCTTTTACCGCTGGTTTGTCGGTGTGGAACGCAGGTTCCTTTACAGACGTGCTCTCGGGGCGAGCCAATTTTGTCGTAGGCCTGCCGCTAGGCAGCCCAGGTACCCCCGCGTGTGTGAGGACTTCCACCGGGTCCGTGCTCTTCGGGATTGGGAATGGACAGCTCGTGTCACTCCGCAGGGTGCCCGCCAGTAGATGCGAAAGAACGAAGAGCATGAAGACGATGATGATCGTCCTGTTGCTAACCACAGGCATCTTCCTTCCCCTCCCTCTCCCTTCGCGCCCTACACGGGCACAGCACCTGTTGTCTGTACCTTTTGGTGTCTGGTGGTGGTGGCCACTCATAGCAACCGAAGGACTAAAAACTGAGCGTTGCAAGGCTGCTGCGCTTGTGGCGAATCGGAGATGAGACGGCCGTCCACACTGATTGCAATCGTTGGCAGATCGTTGTGATTAGATCAAAAGAACCTGAATGTTCCGAGTCGGGCGTGCAAACCCGTCGGCGCTCGTGCCAAACTTCCGCGACCAACAAAGGTGCGATCGGTCGTCCAGAGGGTATCGAGCTTGCCGGCATCAACTTGCTTACAGCAATAAAAGGGTAACGAAATGCGTGTTCGGTATCGTAATGCAAGAGACCGTCGAGACCGAAAATGCCGAGATGGCGAACCGAGAATGATTCAGTTCCGTGCGGAAGACACGGAGGCTGCGAATTGAAGAAGCTCCAGCCGCTGCTTTACTCTTTCATTGTCGCCGAGTCGGCCAACATTTTTCAGTTTTGCTGGCTCTGTGCCGGGTTGCTTGGTTCTTGGCAGGTTTGTACCGGGTACTCGCCGGGTGTGTGCCTGGTTGTTCCCGGGGTTGTGCCGCGTTGAGAGACCAGATTAGTCTCCACTCAGTAAGTTGACGCCACAAATGTCGAGAGAGAGACGAGTGCCGGAGCCATCTCTCCGGGGAGTATCCCCGCATGTCGACTCAAGAACGTTCAGCCTTCAAGGTCTGGCTGTATGATTCGCCTTCTTCTCACGGAAGGAAGGTAGGTCCTGCTTTAGGTACTCCCGCAATCATCAGCAGCACAAACTCAAGAGGTCAGGTCGAGTAGCAGCATGTATACTCTCGAAAACCCAAACGCCAATTCGGGAGTTTGAAGACCTGGCTTGGCATCATCCGGAACCACCGAAATAGTTCGCGTTGACCTTCTTCTCGCCGACAGCCGTGTAGTTGGCACCGCATGCATACGTGTCAGGGAGGCACTGCCGGATGCGGCTGGTCGTGCTGAGCCAGTCGTCGCATTTCTTGTCTTTGGACCAACGCAGAACGTCCTGGATTTCCTGCAGATCGTTCGTCACCTGCACCAACTTCGGGTAGTACTGCAGCAGGACTTCGAAGTAGTGCGCGTCAAACGTAGCGCCCCCGTCGGTGGGGTGGCCGCTGAGCAGCTTCCCGGCTTCGGCGGCGTTGCGCGTGACCCACTTGGCGTAGTCGGGGTTCTCGACAACAACCGACAGCGCGTCTTCGAAGTCGTGCAAATCGTTGGAGAACGGGATGTAGTGGATCCAAGGTTTCAGCACCTGCGTGCGCACGTCTTTGTACATGCCGCAGGCAAGGATCACGGAGCCCGACTGGAGCAACCACGTGGAGCGGAAAGCGGCGACGACGCCGTCAACCAGCAGAAGGTACTTGTGCCGCGCCTGGCGCGCGGGCGACATGAACTTTTGCGAGCCCGTCGGCCCCCAGCCACGCCCGCCGCCGATGTCGAGGGTGATGGTCTTCCCCGCGATCACGAGTTGATGCTTGTGGTCGTCTGCGAAGCAAACCAGGCGCTGCCTGGGCCCTTTCCCTTTCCTGTCGCACGCGGCCGAGAACGCGCGGAAGAGGACGATGTCGTCCTTTTGCTCGAACGGCACCTCGCTGATGCGCGGGTCGAAGAAAAAGTCGTGACACGATCCCGGGTGCCTGTTGGGCACGATGACGTCCCTGTGCCACCCGGGCACGGTCGACCAAGACATCACCGGCAGCGATTTGCTGGCGAACGAAAACGTCTTCTTGCTGCCCCACTGCGTCCAATCATCGACCCACTGGGCACTCGGAACCGCATCGCCTTGATGGCGGTCACGCAGGAGTGAAGCAGGCGGGGGTACGGGGGGGATCATGTCTTCTGGTGGCATCACGCGCGGCTCGTCGAGTGCGTTGATCAACAGGTAGATGGGGTCTTTCGAATTGAATGAAGGGTCGCGAGACCGCAGGTTGGCGACCGCCGCCTCGAGCGTGTACAGCGACATCTGGAGGATGCTGAACGAGTCGCTTTCATGTTTCCACGAGTCAGACTTGCTGCTGAGCTCCCAGGAGATGACCCCATCCGCAATTCGGACCAGCCAAACCGGCTGATTCTTGCTGGCGAACGACTGCAGCTGCTCTATGCCGACTTGGTGCTCGACCTTCGACAGCGCACAGAGGATGGCTAGGTGGAAGTTTGCCGGCAGTGTGCCCACTTTGTCGCCGTAAGCCCTCGCCGCGTCTACGATCTCGGACCGGCACTTCTTCTTCGCGCCGTCCTCCGCCGACTCGCCGGAGCAAGTCGCTGGCAGATTCGGCATGATGAGGTCCTTCTCAAAAAAACAAGCGCTTTTCGGGTTTTCCAAGAAGCGCTGTCCTTCTTCGGCCCACGCGGCGTACGTCTTCCGCACGAACTCGACGTCTGCGGAGGAGAGCGTCGCGGGAGATTCCATCGACGCTTTTTCCTCTGCCGTGGCGCAACGGAACTTGATGGTCAGCACGTTGGTGCCGGCAGGGCTCGGGTTTCCACCGAGGACGCTGCCAGCTACTTCTAAATCGAGGCCTCCTCTGACCACGAAGGCGTCAACTAGCCCTGTCGTGTCGTGAGTCCGGGAACCGCCATACTGGCTGGATACGATGTCGCGGATCAGTCCTCTGCGGATTTTCACCGTGTCCTGCTCCTTCGCAGTCACCTCCACGATGTCCCCGGGGTTGCACGTCGTCACTCCGTCGCCCTGCTTTGGCTTCGCGCCTTCGGCAACCGGCGGCTGGACGTTTACCGTTGGCACTGTTTTCGGGTCTACCGCAGGTTTGCGCACCACCTGGTCCGTGTTCTTCGGGACTGCTAGAGGGCAGCTGACGTCACTCCGCAGGGAGCCTGCCAGCATGTACCCGGCTACAAAGCACAGGCAGACGGTGGCGGTCGCTCTGTTGGCGGAGACGGGCATCTTCTCCCCCTCGCGCACTCCCCCTGCCCCCGCCTTTTTGTGCTTAACTGCATCTTTGATTTGCTACCCATGCCGGAGACGGCGCTACTTCTACTGTCTCTCTCAACTTTCGGCCTCTCATTCCCGTGCTGTTCACGTTCGGCTTCTCTTCGTACTGTTAAGGCGGGCGCAGGTCGCTCTGGAGGTCGACTCTGCGACGATGGGTGACGCACAAAGGGCACAAGACCCCGCCTCGCAGGGGTCGCGGCTGGGCACTCGACAGCACCTGCAGCGCCGTCGGGTTTTGCAGTTTAGCACGACCACCTCGGATCGACACCAGAAGAGTTCGGGGTGGGGCTGGCTTCGACGACTAGCAAATATCCCGGTAAAAGGTAGCACTCATGAAATAGCCCGAACCAACAGGATCAAAGAATGTCAGTCACACCTTCCCGATTCTTTTTCCCACCCTCCATCCCCCGCGTGACGTAGTACCGGCGGCAGTCACAGCCTCATGGTCGTGGTGAACCCGGTGGACCAAACCGGGGTCGATCCGGCGCGGAAGCTGTCGGAGCCGGAGTCGACTCGCTGGAGGCTCTCCTTTGCGGAGTCGTGCGGGGGGCGATTGGTAGGGTACTGTCTCCGCACCGAGGCCGGTTGCCTTCTTCACATCTGCTCCGCGAACCGAGCGCAAAGTGTTCAGACCTCAACTTCGTTGTTGATTCTCACAAGCCAGCGACGCACCGCAGAATGAAACGGGAGACACCCAGCTTTCGGTGTGTGGTTGGGTGTGAGTGTCAAGGGGCGGCGTTCCGCTTCAATCGATCAATAATCAAGCAGGATGCCGATCCTTATTGCAGGACCGGGCTGGGGAGAGAGCTAGGGTCGAGAGAGGGCGGTGCGCGCCCGGGCGGGGCTGGCATTAAAGAGAAGAGAATCGTCGTTTTGTTTTTCCTTCGCGCGGCGCGGTGGTTCGTTTTCGCGTCTTCCCTCTGACTCGACTTACCACCGAGGTGACCGTGGGGCTGCCCTTATAGGGCTTGTTGGCCTTCGGGACCCGAAGGCCGCGATCGCAGCTCGGGAATGAAATCGATGCTTCAAGAAAACATGCACTCAGGGCAAAACGTGCAGGCTTGGTGGACAAAAAGTCAGGAACACGGAGTCTCTTTAAGTTCTATTGTGTTGATATACCGCGAGCCCAGACGGCCAGTGTCTGCATGCTCTGCCAGGGCCGTCTTTCTTGTGGAACGGGGGTGCCAAGGCGTTTTGAGGCGTGCACCTGACGCAAGCAATGCGGGCGGCAAGACCCCCAGTTTAGCAGCGTAACCCACGGTTTCGTCTTCAAATGAAGGTGCACCAGACGTTAAGCGATGCGGGCGGCAAGACCCCCAGTTTAGTAGCATAACCCACGGTTTCGTCTTCAAATGAAGGTGCACCTGACGCAAGCAATGCGGGCGGCAAGACCCCCAGTTTAGCAGCGTAACCCACGGTTTCGCCTTCAAATGAAGGTGCACCTGACGCTAAGCGATGCGGGCAGCCGAACCTTCGATGTAGTTTTCCGACCACGTGCCACGCACGTGAAACCCGTAGTTTCGTCTTAAAATGGAGATGCGAAGGCGTTGTACCAAACGCACACGAGACGGGACACGGGATTGACGCTGAGGTAGCAGAAGTTGTGGTTCGAGAACTGCGGACGCCCGAAGAGAGGCGGGGTCGACGCGCCTTTGATGGCCTTGATCGAGTACACGTGGCAGCACGTCTCGAGGCGGCCCGTGTCCGGGTTTTTGACGACGGAAACCAGGTCTTTGTACACGGACTTCGCCATCTGCTTGTACGCGCCGAAGTCGTCTTCGTACTGGCACATCGCGCCGCCGGCGACGAGCCGCCAGAGGACGTGGTAGAGGAACTCGTTTTTGTCGTCAGCGGAGAACAAACCGGCGTGTTCGGACTCGTCTTCGTTGAGGAACAAGTTCCGGAGCTCGTCCGAGACGGTCACGCCGCCGGGAAGGAATTGGTCGACCATTTTCCGGATGCCGGTATCCCGCACGATGCCAGCGTCTTCCAGCTTGTCGAACATATCCATGCGGACGAGCGTCGCGTCTAAGTTGTCGTACTGGACGGAGTCGATGGACCCCTTGCCGAGGAAGCCGAGGTACCCGTTCTCGTCGCGCACGCGGAGCAGCGCCCTCACCGATGCATCGTTGAAAAACGATTGGATGAAGTCGTCCGCCATGCCGCGCCGGTACGTGTCGTCAAACTTGAAGCAGAACACCTGGTTCGCGCCGGCGAGGTCCCACTTCTGCAGCAATTCCTCGGCGCCCGCGCTGTTGAACGCCTCGAACTTCTTCGCATCGGACTGCACGAACTTCCACTCGTGCCGGCCAAGGACGTCCGCCATCGTTTCTTACTCTCTGGGGACGGGAATTCTCTTTACTTGCTCAGGGGACGAGACCTGCACATCCTGGTACGGGGTTATCGCTTCATTTTGTTCTCTTCAGCAGAGAAGGACAGACATTTTTGGCCGGCTGGGAAAATGTCAGTATCAGGACATCTCGTGCGCATGACTTCGCAGCTCACGCGGTTTTGCTACGTTACGCAGACGACATCATGTTCCGGCACGACACGGGTGTTCGTGATGGGACACATCACGTTGAAGCTACGCGATGAACAACAAATCAAAAATCGGATCCGGCGCCTCCTTTGTTTCTGCGCATCTGCGCACTTCCTTCAAACCTGCTTTGTTCGTCGAACGGGTGAGGATTAGTGCGCTGCCATCGACTGGTTTCTGTTCTTGACAAACTGCATTTGGAAGACACAAAACGATTTCTCGGGTAGCAGAACCGGGTCGAATAAAGTCCACAGTCAAACCCATGTTGTTCCGTGTTGTGGATTGCCGTCTCCTCGAGTCTCTATGTCACGGCAGAAAGAGAAGGCAAGTGGAAAAGAACCAACGTCGGTGACTTTCGTGTGTTCGCCACAATTCCATCGTGGGAAGCTTGACCGGGAACACTTAGAGAATCGTCGCTTCTCGAATACGGGTTGGATGAGAAATGAAGCAGGTTCGGATATTGAGCGCTAAACTTGAGCTGGTAAAAGGTTGCGGAGGGGAAGGGGGAAGACACACACGGGGACTGCAACGGGGCAACAGCGTGCCAGTCCCAGCAGCGGTCGCGGCCTGCTCGTTTCTCATCGGGCGATGGGGAATGCGGCCGCAGACGTTAAAAGTGGCCAAAATATTCGCTTTTTTGCCGCGGGGTGCGGGTTCTCTACATTTAGACTCCGACTGCTTCCGAGCACCAGCACCGGTGCTGTTTCCGATGGAGGCTGTAGGGGGAGAAAAGTGCAACTACAGAAGGGTATTTTTTGCATAAGGGTGGGCCCAGGTGGGGGAATTGCAAGAACGTGCTTGGAATGGGTATGTGCTCAACACCGCACTGGTCCCGTCTGCGCCGTATTTCGGTCCTTTAAGCCACGCACACATAAGGCGGACCATCATCAGCGCGGAACCTGAGTGTCTGCAGACAGGACTGCGGTGTGAGAGTCTGGTTTGTCAGACGGCTGTTCGTAGCTCGTCACAGCCAGGACCACCCGTGCTACTAGAGCACAGGCGAATCCGTAACGGGGAGGAGGCCCCTACAGCCCCGGGTGGGGGATGGGGAGACCGGCCACGTCTGAACGAGCCACCAAAAATTACGCGCGCGCACGCGCATGTACAACGTTTTCAAAAAAAGATTGCATTGAAGAAGGGTCCCCGAGTCCTCGCCCGTGTTGCGTAGTTAGGGGAGCCACCGGCCGGCATGATGATGAGTACTACAAATCCTTTTGCTGTACACAGCTGGCAGGCACCCGAGGGTGTATCCTACCACGCCAAGGAATGCAGGGTGCGCTGTGCAAAGAGTATACTGACAACTTTCCCGTGCAGATATTGGCCGCTTTCGGCGAGCTGTGTTGGATCCCTAGACTCATCAAGACCCGTGGAGACGGGATATCTGAGTGAAACTCGGGCGTTTGCTCGTTGCGGCCCGGTACGTCCGATGCTTGAGTAACTCACGCATTCTTCTAGTGTTCAGTTTCGTGTTGTGAGAGGTTAACCCTTTACGGACGGGGACATGTATTTATGTCGAAAACGGCAGACCCCGAGCTGGAGTGCGGGCTCTGCATTAGAGACACGTCTAATCCTTCCATGCTTGCTGCTGTGAAGAGACTACAAAACCTTTCCAACGAGCCCCAGGTTCCTCCGTGGTGGAGTTCATGAAACACTTGCGCGCGATCTACAGTCTCCTCCAGGCTTTCCGCACCCTGGACAACCTCCATCACCCTCCGTCCATAAGGGGTTAACTTGTTTCGGGTAGGGGGGCATTGAGTGAAAGGGAATTATTGCTGATACTGAGTCAGTTTGTTCGCGTGGTGGAAAATAGTGGCGGGATTGCCCTTCGGGGGTGAGGGCGCTTTCGCTCGCATTTCTTTCTGAACCGCGGAGGATTGCGGGTCCCCCATGGGTGTCGCGTGGGGTCCACGAAATCCCTGCTGCAGGGGGATGCCAGGGTCATCCTTCGACAGGGAGTGACTGCTGAGGTGCCCGAGGTGAATAACGGACAGTGTGGTGTACGTGATGCACAGCATCTGTACAACGTCTGCGCCGTCGGGAACAGCTCCGGGTTAGGGTCTTGCGCGGTCAGCAAATACTGATAAAATGGTTCATGAGAAACAAGAGCACAACCGCGGCTGATACCAAACTAACGATGATGATGGGAAGAGAGAGTTGTTTTCGTTGAACGCATTGCCTGATCATTTTTTTTACGCAAAGCTGGATTCAGGACGCAAGTGAAAACGCCACGGGATGCGGCGACGAGCTTCTCATTTCCTCCAAGTGAAAATCTCTCGGACAGCCGGGCTGGTTCTGTATTCGCACTATCCGGTTTCCTTCCGTTCATGCGCAGCCGTTGCTCCGGAAATGTTCCCTTCAGTACAGGAGTGCGAATAAATAGTTTACTGCGGGAGGGGGGTGCACAAAAAGAAAACAAATGTCCTCGGGTCTGCGGACTTTTGCACGTGCTGCCCCCCCCACGACTTCTCTTTGTTTGTGGGATGTGACCATCGTTTAGATTAAAACGCTGATATCGTTTGTTTAGCTGGTACAAGCATACTCCTCGGACATCGCGGAAGACGCGGGGGGGAAGATGTTCGGGGTTTCTTTAGACACTCGCTGACACGGCAAAAAGGGAATCTGAGCATGCAAAGTGGAAGTAGTCGTGTGCGTGTTGTTGTTGAACGATACTAGTCCTCGCTGCTATGGCAGCATCTTCTCTACAAGCTCTGCTTGAACTGTTGGTCTGGCTTCCAGCACTTCTTCTCTGCTGCCCACACGTCGCCGTTGGTGACGAGCTTTTCCCAAGCTGCCGAGAACGCTACTTCCAGTTTGTGGAGGTCTGTTGCGTATTCGTGGACAAGTTGGCGGTAAATGGGGTCGTACGTGAGTGCCATGTCGGTCGTCATCATCATCAATCCGGGCTTCTCCGGAGTTTCCCACTGGTAGTGGCCGCCGGGCCCCTTCGTTACTGCGTACGTGGTGACGTTGTCGAGCAGCTGGAAGAACTCGTTGTCCCAAGCGAAGGGGTCGCTCGTCCACGGGCCGTCGATGCCGCTCGTGTACGTGTTCGGACCCTTGCCGTCGCCGCAGAGCCCGGGCCACGGGTCGCTGGGCTGCTGGTTCGGCGCAGGACCGGCTCCCTTTGGACAGGCGCCGTGCGTGCGGCCGAAGGCGTGGCCTCCGCCGATGAGGGCAACCGTCTCGCTGTCGTTCATGCTCATCCTACCGAACACGTCGCGGATCTCGGGCACGCTGTGCGTCGGGTCCGGGATGCCCATGTAACCTTCCGGGTTCACGTAGATGAGCCCCACGGTGGACGTCCCCAGCGGCGGCTTGCAGTCTCCCTGGAAGGGGCAAGCAGGTTGCTCTGGGCCAGGCCCGAGAGGCGCACTGGCGCTACCATCCGCGTCGTCCACTCTCCCGGCGCAGATTTCGGTCACCGGACCTCCCATGTGGAGGATCGACGACGTCCCGGCGATGATGAACAAATCGCCCCAGCTGAGCGCGTCTCCGTACTTCTGCTTGATCGGCCAAAGCAAGCCACGAGCCTTGTCGAGGTTGGTGTTGTCCGGCCAGCTGTTCTCCGGCTGGAACCTCTGCCTGCCGCCGCCGCACCCACCTCTCCCGTCTGTGGCTCGGTAGGAGCCGGAGCAGTGCCAAGCGAGCCTCGTGAACAGTCCGCCGTACGACTGGTTGACCTTCGAGTTCGGCGAAATGTCAGCCGGCCAGCACTCCTGCGACATCGTCAGCATGTGCACTACGTCACGGACAACCGACGGAATGTCGAGTGTCTTCAGCGCTGCGTTGTACTCCTCAAGCGTCGGGATCGTGGCATTGTCCGTTGGTGGGGTGCCGTGCAGAGCCCCCGGGCACAGAGCTGCGGCGGCGGTGCACATTGTGAGTGCGAGGAGTGACCTCATCGTAATCTTGGCGCGCTTTTCTTTCTTTTTTTATGGACCGGGACCTGTTTCGTGAGGGGGGGGGTGGTTTGCAAGAACACACGTGGTGGAGCTGCACGTGCGACCGCCCACAGGGGGTTTTTCCTGCGAACGCGGCTGCGGGTACTGTACTGCATGCCGCAACTCAGCAAGACAGACTTTCTGCGGAGGGAGGCTAGCATGGGCTGCCCCCCCCACCCCCCTCTAGCGCGGCGGTCGGCGTTGGCTACGGCAACCAAGGCATGGCCATATGTCGCGTCTGTTCCCGGCCGGTGCAGCATGGATAGTGGAGACTCAGTTACAAGAGTTTCGGGCGGGTTTGGTCGTGGTACACCAGAAATGTCGTGTCCACGTGCGGTCAGGGCCCTATAAGGCGAAGGCGATGACGGCTAGTTGTAATGTAGTAGTGTGCCACAGTGGTGTAGTTGGCCCTTGTCGTCACATCGAACAACTGGTCTGCCCAGCGCCGCGATGCAAAGCCTGCGCTCAAGAAAGCGACAATCTGGACTCGATGCTGGGATGCGGACACAAAGCAACTCTTCCAAATAATGCGAGTTCTTTCCGCCTATTTGCGGGGGACGGCTACCACTACAACATGCAAGTTGCAGCGCATTAGCATGTACGGGAAAAAAAGGAACCAGGTATGAAACGAAACCAACTCTCTTCTCTATTGCTGTTGCGCGGAATTCTAGCGCGAGTTCTTCGACAGGTGGGTCGGTCACTGCGGTCGTAGGGAAAGAAGAAGCGCGAGCCTGGCAAGCGAGGATTGACAACAGGGTGGGGTGTTGCTTGTGATTGGAAATGAAGGCGCGCACTGCTAAAGTGTGCAGTGCTGTGCATGGGCCTTGCGGCAGTTGCCTTACGACGAATTTGCCAGACGTAGTGCAAGAGCACGAAAAGACGGATGCAATACTTTACAGTGTCCGGTGGTTACGACTGAGACACAACGTACAATTTATCGAGAAGAAAGAGACGGCGCACGTTGCTCAGGACTTGGCGGCCGCGATGAAACATCGCGGCCGAAAGACATCTGCCCAACACCACGCCCTCACCGTGTCCTATCTGTGCTGTGTTTCGGTCCTCCAAAGCCATGGACAGACTAGGTGGACCACCATCAGCGCGGAAACTGAGAGACCCTGCAGACAGGACAGCGGTGTGGGTCTGGTGACGCGGGGTGGGGAGGGGTGGACTTTTGAGTGCAGAAACAACGATTTCGTTCTGGGAGTATTGTGGAGGTGTCCCCTCCACGGCACAACGTTGGTTCGAGGAGCCAGACGGATTTACTAAAAGAAAAGAAAGGAACAAATCGAGCGCAGGATTGGTCACACGCTGTATCTTTGCCGTGTCATCCACCAACCAGTCATTCGATGTAAGCGCATCACTATCGGAGCTTTGAGAGATCCAATAGGGGCCCATGCACGTTTCAAACCCACGTATAGTGGTTCTCGATGCAACCTTCGCTCTTTCGGATGAGGGGGGAGAGAGTGAGAACCGAAGCAAACCAGCCAGAAGGCTCAAACTCTGAGAACAACGACTCCTCAATGAGTTACCATGGAAGGATTCGTGTAATTCGTTCGAAACACGGGATCTGGCGGTGAATTTGGACGTCACATTCGCCGAAGCTGCGAGTAGACTCGGAGCACGACCTGAAGTTTCGAGTCGGAAGTACTCCGACTACCGATTGGCTCCCGTCCGTTCAGGGCGGTTGAACGAGCTCGGCGAGAAAGATGAGGTTTGCAAGTGAAGTGCTCATATATATGATGGGAATTTTTGGCGATTTCTTCTTCTGACTCAGTCTGAGTGTGCACAGATACGGCAACAGAGCCAGTGGTTACGTGCACAGATACGGCAACAGAACCAGTGGTTACGTGAACAGATACGGCAACAGAACCAGTGGTTACGTGAACAGATACGGCAACAGAACCAGTGGTTACGTGAACAGATACGGCAACAGAACCAGTGGTTACGTGCAAAAGATACGGCAACAGAACCAGTGGTTACGCAGGTGCGAAACCACAGAGACCAGCCGCCAGAACTCCCGTATGCAACCGGCGTCCCGAAGGGAAAGGGAAAGCACAACCGCGGTTTGCTGCGCGAGGGCCTCAGAGCAGGACTTCCGAGATATCCTCGCTGGGGGGCTTGACGTTGAGGTACTTCGCCTTGAGCTCGCGGACCCGGTCAGGCGGCAGCCGCGAAGAGCTGGACGCTGTGGAAGCCAGCGCGGTGGACCTCAACCCGCTTGAATCCCACGAGCCGATGTTGAAAGCACTCGACTGGCTGAGCACTGGTGCGCCCCACCGGTTGCCTTGGGTTTCCGGGTACTTTGAAGAGGACGAGGTGCGAGGGGTCGCCGCGTGCGCTTCCGACTGCGTCCTGGACATCAAATACGGCGAGTCGGGCGCGGCGTCGGAGATGCCAAGGATCTTCCGCTTGGCCAACGTAAACTCCGACGCGGTGACGAGCCCCTCGTCACGCAACTCGGCGAGCTGCTTGAGCTTCCCGATGTCGTCGCCCGAGGAGAGAGGGTTCCCGCTGTGGGCAGGGTTGCAGCTGTTGATGTTGCTCAGGCTGCTGATGCCGCGCAGGCTGTTGATGGCGTGCAGGCTCTGCTGCGGCTGCCTGGGGCTGTTCGACATGTTGTTCATGCTGGGCTGCCTGAGGCTATTCGAGAGGTAACTCTGACCGCTGTGGACAGCGCTGAGCGGAGGTCCGATGCCGAGCATCGACCGGAGCTGCATCGTGTTCGAGGGGCTCATTTCGCCGGACCCGAAATTCTGCGAATTAGAGAGCAGCGGCGTGTTGCAGTTGCTCTGCATCGACCCGAAGCCGGCAGCCCCCAAAAGACTCGGGGCGTAGTAGTGGGCGGGGAGCGATTGCGTGCCTGTCAGCAGCGGCCCCCGCGGTGCGTCGACGGACGCCAGCGGCTCGACGGGATGCCGCTTCTTCAGCGAATGGCTCTTCGACCCGCCCTCGCGGGCGGAGCTGCCGCCGCGCTGCTGCTGGTCGAGCGCTTGCTGCAGCGCCCGGTTCTCCTCCATCAGCGTCGAGACCGACGGCCGCAGCTTCGGACCTTTGCCCCGCGGCGGTGGCGAGCCGGTCCCGGCGCCTGGGGTCCCGGTAAAGCACGCTCGGCTGCTGTTGATTGTTGGGGACGAGGTTCGGGTACTCTTTTTTTCGTGAAACTGCGTTGGAAATACTAGACGGGCCCTCGTGACAACAAAGTGGGTGGGTTCTTGTTTGTTGGACGCCTGTCTTTCGTGTGAGCTACAGCACATTCACCTCCTTTGAGATAGGATGTTGCGATAGTGGGGAGTCATCAGCATGCTGATACCACTATTCATTTACCTCCTTTGAGATTTCACAACTCGCGGGTTCCTCAAGTATTACCTAACAAGCAGGTGCTTATACAAGGAATAGTTGAGTTGCAGCTCTTGACAAAGATAGATGGACAAAAGAAGGTGTTTGTATTCTTCGCTTTTTCTCACGAACGGGGTCGGTCCTGCTTTTAGATTTGTAGGTTCTCCCGACTCCCCAATTCGTGGTAAGCACGAACTCAGGAGGTCTAGTCAACTATTCCCTGCAGTATTTGCATACTTTCAACAAAATACCCGAGGGACTGCCTTGTGCTCATTTCGAAGGAGGCTAGAGGGGGACAACTACAAAGTGGGTCTTTTTTGTTGAACGCTTACGCCCGTCACTAAACCCAGATTTACCTGTGTTTCGTGTGGGCTACAGCACATTTACCTCCTTTGACCTTTTGTAGCTGGCAGCCTCTTCAAGTATTTCCTACAAGGCAGGTGCTTATACAATAAAAAATCACGGTACTTGTTTAGCCACGCATGCAATGCATGTGTGAGGAAACTGAAGACATCCTGCCGACAATCAACCGAGGTTGATGTAATGTTGTCTGGTGGCGTTCGACTTTTCTCGGTATCATTCCTTAGGCGGTGGTTTCTGCCATCCATCCGTTCTGTTTTCCTACTTTCCGTTCATTGATGCGTTACTTTAACTGAGAAGCAGACCTTTGTTTCATCTCGGCGTCTCGCGCAAGGGCCTCTTCACGAGTCGGCATGCCTAAAGCGACGGCGACCGCGTTACGCCGGTGCGTGTCCCCGAGGAGCCCCACCCAGAGCGTGATGGCCTTGATCTTGGCCCTGAGCCGCCGCCAGCTCTTCCTCGCCTCCTCGCCGGCGCGCACCTCCTCCTCGGGCATGACCCACAGCGTCGCGTGCTCGGAGAAGGTGGCGAACCGAAACGACGGCGGCAGCAGGCACGGGTGCGCGAACTCGTTGACCCGCGCCGGCCGGCAGCCGGCACTCCGCCGCTCGTACTCCCAGCAGACGCCGCGCAGGAGGACCACGATGGCGCCGCGTGGCAGCGTGATCTGCCGAGACGCGCCCGGCTCGAACTCGTCGGCGTCGAGGACGAATTCCAAGGTGCCCCGTTGGGCAACTCGCGCAATCCGCTGCTGGAAGAGGGGCTGCCGCTCGCCCGCTTTTTCGGCGAGCTCGATCAGGATGCGGGCCGCCGCGGCGCCGCCGTGGCGCCAGAGACCGTTCTGCACGCCGGGGTGCTGCGCCATCGCGCTGAGCATCAACGGGGCCGGCATGTACAGCAGCCGGCACCGCGACGCCGTCCACGCGTTGCTGAAGCGCGTGCCGCGGATGCCCGGGTCCGGGGTCAGCAGCTGCTGGAGCCCGACGGTGTACCCGCTGCCGTACCGGAACGGGCGCCGCCCGACGCGGACTTCAACGATGCCGCTGACGACGAGGTAGAGCCCCGTCAGGCTGCGGCCGCCCGCCGGCCCGAACTGCTCGACGCGCCGCCCGGCTTCGACGACAAGCTCCGTCATGCTGCCGGTGGCTAACGCTTCCAGCAGCTGCTCCTTCCCAGCTTCCCCTGCCTCGCTGAACCACGGCGTGTCCTGTTGACAGTGATATATTTGGTTGCCTGTCTTTTGGAGAGACGTGTTTGTTGTCAATGAATTACTTGGTTTGCCCGTCGAGAGCCGTATTTGTTTAGACACAGAAGTGGAAGAATATTAAGTTATTGTTTAGGCAGAACACTGCCTCTCATGCATGTTTGTGTATGCAAGCCTTCATAAATAAGGTAAAGAGGAGAGTGTACGGACCCAGAGTGGGGTTTGAAACCCTCCACCGCGGTGAGTGCACCTCTTCGTCTCAGGTTTCGCTCTGAACGCAGACCAATCTAAAGTCAGAGTCAACCGTGGGGCCTGCTCGTGCGTACGCGGTGGAGTGCAGTCCCAGAAGCCTCATACGCAGGTACAGGTACATTGTGCATCATTTGGAAGGCAACAACGTGAGGAAGGGTTTCACACAAAACCCGGGCCGTTCGTAGACGATAGAAGACGCTATCCGAATCAGTGATCTTGGTTGTATGCGAATGGATGGTAATCACACGAGAGTCATACGCCAGGTAAAGGTACGTTGTGCATCATTCGGAAGGCAACAACGTGACGAAGGTTTTCACAAAATCCCGGGCCTTTCGTTGACGATGGAAGACGCTGCTTGAATCAGTGATCTTGGTTGTATGCGAATGGATGGTAATCACACGAGAGTCATACGCCAGGTAAAGGTACGGTGTGCATCATTTGGAAGGCAACGCCATGCGAAGGTTTCTACAAAAGTCCGGGCCTTTCGAAGGCGATGGAAGGAGCTGCCAGAATCAGTGATCTTGGTTGTATGCGAATGGATGGTAATCACACGAGAGTCATACGCCAGGTAAAGGTACGTTGTGCATCATTCGGAAGGCAACACATGAGAAAGGCTTTCACAAAAGCCCCCGGCGATTCGTAGACTATGGAGGCCGCTACTAGAATCAGTGATCTTGGTTGTAAGCGAATGGATGGTAATCACACGAGAGTCATACGCCAGGTAAAGGTACGTTGTGCATCATTTGGAAGGCAACAACGTGACGAAGGTTTTCACAAAATCCCGGGCCTTTCGTTGACGATGGAAGACGCTGCCAGAATCAGTGATCTTGGTTGTATGCGAATGGATGGTAATCACACGAGAGTCATACGCCAGGTAAAGGTACGTTATACATCACTCGGAGGCAACACATGAGAAAGGCTTTCACAAAAGCCCCCGGCGATTCGTAGACTATGGAGGACGCTACTAGAATCAGTGATCTTGTTTGTAAGCGAATGGATGGTAATCACACGAGAGTCATACGCCAGGTAAAGGTACGTTGTGCATCATTTGGAAGGCAACAACATGAAGAAGGTTTCCACAAAAGCCCGGGCCTTTCGTAGACGATGGAAGACGCTGCTTGAATCAGATCTTGGTTGTAAGCGAATGGATAATAATCACACGAGAGTCATACGCCAGGTAAAGGTACGTTGTGCATCATTCGGAAGGCAACAACATGAGGAAGAGTTTCGCAAAAGCCCGGGCAGTTCGTAGGCGACGGAAGGCGCTACCAAAATCAGTGATCTTGGTTGTATGCGAATGGATGGTAATCACACGAGAGTCATACGCCAGGTAAAGGTACGTTATGCATCATTTGGAAAGCAACAACATGAAGAAGGTTTCCACAAAAGCCCGGGCCTTTCGTAGACGATGGAAGACGCTGCTTGAATCAGATCTTGGTTGTAAGCGAATGGATAATAATCACACGAGAGTCATACGCCAGGTAAAGGTACGTTGTGCATCATTCGAAAGGCAACAACGTGAGGAAGAGTTTCGCAAAAGCCCGGGCAGTTCGTAGGCGACGGAAGGCGCTAGCAGTTCGTGGGCGACGGAAGGCGCTACCAAAATCAGTGATCTTGGTTGTAAGCGAATGGATGGTAATCACACGAGAGTCATACGCCAGGTAAAGGTACGTTGTGCATCATTTGGAAGGCAACGTCGCGAGGAAGGTTTCCACAAAAGCCCGGGCCTTCCGTAGACGATGGAAGACGCTGCTTGGATCAGATCTTGGTTGTAAGCGAATGGATAATAATCACACGAGAGTCATACGCCAGGTAAAGGTACGTTGTGCATTATTCGGAAGGCAACAACGTGAGGAAGAGTTTCGCAAAAGCCCGGGCAGTTCGTAGGCGCCGGAAGGCGCTAGCAGTTCGTGGGCGACCAAAATCAGTGATCTTGGTTGTATGCGAATGGATGATAATCACACGAGAGTCATACGCCAGGTAAAGGTACGTTGTGCATCATTCGGAAGGCAACGTCGTGAGGAAGGTTTTCACAAATGCCCGGGCCTTTCGTAGCCGATGGGAGACGCTGCCAGAATCAGTGATCTTGGTTGTAAGCGAATGGATGGTAATCACACGAGAGTCATACGCCAGGTAAAGGTACGTTGTGCATCATTCGGAAGGCAACAACGTGAGGAAGAGTTTCGCAAAAGCCCGGGCAGTTCGTAGGCGCCGGAAGGCGCTAGCAGTTCGTGGGCGACCAAAATCAGTGATCTTGGTTGTATGCGAATGGATGATAATCACACGAGAGTCATACGCCAGGTAAAGGTACGTTGTGCATCATTTGGAAGGCAACGTCGTGAGGAAGGTTTTCACAAATGCCCGGGCCTTTCGTAGCCGATGGGAGACGCTGCCAGAATCAGTGATCTTGGTTGTAAACGAATGGATGATAATCACACGAGAGTCATACGCCAGGTAAAGGTACGTTGTGCATCATTTCAGGCAAACAGTGGTGCTACTTCACCAAAAATGCGTGCAAGTGCCAACCGCGCGACGGCTTCCTGTCCCCACGGTAGGCGATACCCAGACTCCAGTGTTCCCCTCACCCTCGACCGTACCCCGAACAAAAAGAGGCACACTTTCAGGGCTTCTTCCGCGGTGCAAGGCCGCAGCGTGCTCGGGAATTTCCGAAGCTGCTTCATTTTTTCTTCGACAACCAGCATGAGGGCTTTCTTATCCTGCGCGTGTGTTGGTTCAGTGCATCTCGGGCCAGTGCGCAGAATTGCGAGTCTTTTCACACACCTACTGAAGAACTGTGAAAAAACGGGGTTTTGCCTGCAGATGCTTTGAGCTATCTTTGTGTCTGTGCTTTCAGTCGTCTTCTTAACCATGGTTAAGTGCGCAAATGGTGTCAGCCGAAGCTGGTAAAGCTTCGGCGCCGCCCACGTTATGTTTGTTTTAGCATTGAGTTCTTTTAAGTACATGAACGAGTTCAGCAGCGGCTGCGAAACAAAAGAAAAGATGACGCTGATGTTCGGAAGTCCGTGTGAACGTGTCGGCTAAAATGCAAGCAAAGCGGTGTTGAGGAAGGGGGGATGCGCATACGGCAGCGTCGAGCCTTCCGGCATTGGCCATTTGCCCAAGCATCTGGCGCATGTGGTTCAATACGTACCGGGCAGCGTGCTTTGTCTGTGTGTACGTGTAAGTTTGCGGGCGCGGCTGGGGCTGCTGACTGTACTGAAAATTGTGTGGTTGGCAGGATACTGCGGATACAAACGTGCAAGATCGTTGAGAAGGCGGCAGCAACGAAACGCCTCCTCGGAAACCAGAGGGGACGGAAACTAAAAAAGTCAGGGGGCATCGCGCAGATCGAAATCGTCTCGTCCGACTCGGCAAGCACCCTTCCCAGAAATACTCGAGGGACTGCCTTGTGATCAATTCGAAGGAGGCTAGAGGGGGAGAAAACAATACAACTACAAAGTGGTTCTTTTTAGAGTTAAAGTTCTTTTTGAACGCTTACGCCCGCCACTAAACCCAGATTTACCTGTGTTTCGTGTGGGCTACAGCACATGTACCTCAGTTGATCTTTCGCAGCTGTCAAGCATTTCCTACGAAGCAGGTGCTTATACAAAAAAAGAACATGAACCCCGGGGGGAGCGGACCTTGATCATGCACGAGATTTCAGTCCTTTGGAGGATGGTCGTCTCGGCGTGGCTGTTGGCACGGATCCGGCAGCGCTTGCAATGCGCGATGAGGGTGCTGGCAGGGCCCCGGGGGAGGAGGGCGGGGGCGCGTTCGGCGGCCAAGCGGTGGCAGGTGTCCCAGCCGAGGGTGACAGAGAACGCGTGCTTCCACCGTTTGAGCAGGATCCACATCTTCAGCCCCGTAGCTGTGGACGGGTCACCGATGAACCTCGGAAGGCTGAAGTACCCTTCCACCATGTCCGCCGTCAACCATGCATCCGGATTATCAGGGTCTGTCCCCTCCTTTATCTCCCGAGTCGATTCAATCACCCGCAACAGATGACGAGCGACCCTCGGTTCGAGAATGCCGGAGCTGTACTGCTGGTACACCGACGCTTGCGCCGTGTTGAGGTAGACGTGCTTGACCTCCAGCCGCGCCTCTTCTTCGGTCTCCTCGAGTCTGTCGCCCTTTTTGTTGGACGGGTCGGCGAACTTCGAAGAAGGCAGCGCCAGGTCCAAATCGACAAGCCGTCCCAGCTCGGACCAGTTGGTATCGTAGTAGAGAGCGTCGCGCCGAAGGTCGGCAATGGAAAGCTGCTGCTCCCGCTTCAGGTCCGGATACCGCTTCTGCATCATCCGCCGGTTCCGGGCGGGGATCTTGTTGAGGCCGAAGTACGCGACGATCCTCCTGGTGGTCACACCGTTGATGCACAGCGTGAGCACGACGATGCCAGCCATGTGGAACACGAACTTCGTCCGCAGCGACTCCGGCGTCACCGTCTCGTCGGAGCTCACGATCAGCGTCAAAGCCAGACCGACAGCCCCCCGCAGGCCCCCCCAAGCCACGAGGACGTTTTCGCCGAAGCTGAACTGCGTCTCGAACAGACGCATGACGGGCGTCAGCACCACGATCACCAACACGCGGATCAAGTTGATGGCCACGTACAGCACGCCCAGGTACACGAAGTCCAGCGTGCCGACGACGTCGAACGCCTTCATCGCGACGATGAGCCCGGCGAGCATGAAGATCATCGTGTTCGTCAGGTACACAACCATCTCCCAGAAGTGGTGCATGGTGTGCTCCACCTCGGGCGAAATGCTCTGCCAGAAGAGCAGCCCTGTGGTGACCACGCCGAGGACCCCTGACACGGCGAAGAACTCCTCAGCGACGAAGAACGTCACGTACGCAGCGGTCAGCGTGATGGTGATCTCGACGAGTGCGTCGTTGAAGACGCGCTGCAGGCAGGGAACCGCGATGGCACCTACAGCGAGGCCGACGAGAGGCCCCCCGAGGGAGATCCGCAGGAACTTGAGGGCGACCTCTCCCGCCGAGTCGGGGATGGTGCAGGCGTAGTCGGAGCAGAGGCACGTCTCGCCGTTGAAGTGGCACGTGGCCCAGTCGGGCTCGCAGTTTTGCACCTGGACCGCGGACTGGAGCACCGTGAAGAACACGATCGCGGTGCCGTCGTTGAACAGCGACTCTCCTTCGATCATCGTGCTGATCACCGGAGACGCACCGAGGTCCTTGAGCAACGCCACAACCGCTACCGGATCTGTGGCTGACAGAATGGTGCCGAGCAACAGGCAAGCAGGCCACGTCCAACCGTAGTCGGTGAACACGTACTTGACCACGCACGCCGTTAATAGCGACGCGAGGATCAAGCCGGGCCCGGCCATGACCAGGCAGTGCCCCGCCACCTTTTTGAACACGTGAACCGGCATCGCGAACGCGCTTTCGAACACCAACACCGGGAGGAACACGTGGAAGATCAAGTGCGGGTTCATGTCCGCGAGCGCGACGTACTCGTCGACGCCGCCGAGCTTCCCGATGCCGCCGAAGAGCATGCCGATGGCGAAGAGGACGACTGTGTACGGTACGGGCGAGCCCTTGAAGAAGAACCGCACCGCGGCGCCGATGCCGAAGGAGCCGAAAATGACGATGATGGTGTGCGGCGTCGTGTGTTCGCCGGGGCTCTCGGTGAGGCCGGCCTCCGCCTGCAGAACCGACGCGCAGTACGACGCATTCCGCCCGGCCTGCTCGGGGCATTCGAGCTCAAACCAGTACACCTCGCCGCCAGCGAACTCGCTGCAGTCAGGGCACGGCCCATCGCACTCGCCGTCGGTTGCGTTCCCGTACCCAAGAGCCGGGTCTTGCGCGGAGACCGCGAGCGTGCCAATTGCGACAGCCGCCGCGCCGAGCCACGTCAGCATCGTCTCGCGGCGCTGCGCGAAGCCCTCGGAGGGGAGCGAGAGGTAAGAAAGGGGACACGTCCTCGGCTGGTGTTCGCTGTGCGAGTGCCGACAGCGCCACGGTGAGCGCAAAGAGTTCCGGCGACTTACCTTTCTTTGTTGCTCTTGACGGCAGAGGCTGCCGGCAGCCAGGCTGGGGTTGACTGTGCGTGAGTGCCGACAGCGCCAGCAAGAGTTCCGGGCTTACTTTTTTTCTTGCTGTTGACGTAGAGTGCGCTGCTGGTAGCCAGGCTGTTCACTGTGTGCCGACAGCACCACCGATAAGCGCAAGATTACGGACTCGCCTGTTGCTGTTGACGGTAGACGCACACTGCTGGCAGCCAGTCTTCGTTCGCGGCGCGGTGGACGACGAGGCGCCGACCTGCTCAAACGTGCTCAGAGTGTTCCAGTGTTCCCACACGTCGTCTGCACGTGCTTCACTGTTGGCGCAGTCGTCGTGCGCACAGGCGGCCTACCGGACGCGCCGGTCACGTTTCAGCCGTCTTTCGGCATGTGGGACGACGTCTCGGTGTGTGAAGATTGTTTGAGCGTGTGCGGGTATGCGCGCTGGTTTCTTCTTCTTGTTGGGGGGCGTGTGGGTGTTTTCCTTATGCCGCTGTATTTCTGAGTTTGAACCCAGGAGAAACGGAGAGCCAAGGTTGTGCTCTGTGCTCACTCCAACCCAGCTTTAAGTGACGTGACGCAATGTTTGTCAAACTGTTATGCTGTCATCCTGTTCATCTGCGTACAGTCCACCCGGCGCGCGAACCGACGCAAACGCGAAGAAACGAGCGAGGGGTCATCCAACGATTGCTCCGGCCGGGAGGCCACAACGACACCCACTTGTAGGCCGCCCCCGCGGCGGGGCAACAAACGCGTTCCATCTGCTGTGACGTAGACACGGAGTGTGCATAGTGCGTTGCTCAGGGTAGTCGAAGGCCTGGCGATCACACTATGCAACAGATTTACATCTGCGTACAGTGCGGTGCTACTGCCTTCAGGTCACGGGTGGCTCCCGAAGCTTGACTCAGCTCAACAACAACGGAGACAGCAGGAGAAAGGCAACTGAAGCACAGAGACATGCAGGCTTGTAAAAACCTAGGCAGGTCTGGGGAGGGGAGAAAAAGGAAAGCGTGTCAAGCCCGCCGGGCAGACGGGGGTGTAATGCAACCGTGGCCTAAAGGCGCTTGCACGCGGGGTCCCTTGAACCCGCGAGCCATACTAGGTGGACCTTTCCGTCGGGAGCTGGATCAAAGACAATGAGCGCAAAACGGACGCACAATCTGATTCAATGGATCATCGGTGCATCCGTGTGGTCTCCACGGAAAGACTCTCTGCTCCGGCTGGTGTTCCGACAAACAGAAAACTAGCGCGAAGATAAAAAACCCCCCCACAGACTTCTTCTTTCATTTCGGCGACGAAAAGTCAGCCAGAAAATATCTGTGCTGAGAGCGCATGCAACTGGCATGCCTCCTGGAAGTCACGAGGAGGGTGTGCTGTGGCGTGCGGCATCTCCTCCCCCGCCTTCGCGGTTTCTATGGGGCCGTTTGCCCGAAAAGGGCGCCCACTTGCTTGTCACGTCACGGGAAGTTATGTTCCGCAACGACGCGCACTCTTAGCGGCACGCCGACTCTGACGCCCGGGAGAGGCTCGCTGCGTCAGAAAATCCCCCGCTGCCGGAAGAAAGACGAGTGGACGATGGGCTTGTGCCCCCACTCCGCTTTGAAGTCCAGCGGTTCCTTCAACTTCGACGCTTTGCCCGCGTGCCACCCTACTTCTTGCGAAGTGGTCAGGGGGCGATCCGACTTGTCGTGCGGCTTCTTCCCCCGGCGCAGCTTCAGGTACGGGAGCCTGCCAAGACCGTCCTCGTACAGCGTCCCTCGTTCGGTACTGTTCGGCTTGGTCCGTCTGCGTGTGTTTTGTGTACAACTTTTTTCGTGCGACGATTTCGCGTCGTTCTGTCGTTTTGTCTACGTTTCACCTCTTGTGGGCATTTTCGTGGAGTCGGGAGGCGCAGAATTGTGTTTCCGACGATATATTCGCCCAGGTTGCCTGCGACGGCCATCCTTTCGTTGTGTGTCAGAGTAGAAGGTTGCACTGTTCTGTTGTGATGGTCTGCGGGCTGAATCTCGCTGATGTCAAAGTACCGCGCCTGCATGACTATAAAAACCCCTGAGTTCACGCGTGCGATATCATCTTGGCAGCAGCAACGTTTCTTGTTTTACCCACGAAGACACGGAAAATAGGTAGGTAATCGAAAGTGGCGGTTTGCATACCTTAACGCTTCTTCTTTGTCGCGGCGCACGTGCGATTCCAGAAGCTCGTTCTCTTCTTCGAGCATGTGTCGTGCGTAATTCAGCTTCCAGCGCTTGTGCAGTTGCTGCTCCTTCGCGATCGCCTCCTTCCATTGCTGCGACAGGATGTGGTTCTGAACGCCCTTCAAGGCGAAAACGCTGCCACTTGAGACCGTCGGGTCCATTGTTTCACGTTGATTGTCTTTGTTTGTCTTTTTTTATTTTCCCTAAAACAGATGCGCGTTGCTCGTTGGATGAAAACGTGGGCAGGTCCCCCAAGCAAAAAACATTTGTGCAAGCATCGAGAAAGGTGCAGTCACGTACGATAGCCGACGTTGCTATGATTGTCGAGTTGTGCATGCGCATTGAGGATCGGCTTTGTTTTCCCTCACCGATACCGAACGGTGAGCTACTAGGTACGGGGTCGATCCCAATAAAAATACAATGAAATCGGTGGCATCGGTTTCTGCGCCGAACGGCTGTCTATGCCTAAACCAAACCGACGTAACATCACAAAAAACGGTGGAAAACTCAATTAGAATCTACTCTTGGGCTTCTCCCGAAGGCATCAGCGGAAGTAAAACGTTGCGTTGATTGCTCAAACAAGGGCAGAACGTAGCCTTGGTCAGGCCTGCTGCTTCACACAGCTAGAGTTCCAAGCCTTGCAACTTGCCGTCTTTGTGCCTCGCACCCTCGCGGTCGAGCTTCTCTGGTGGCAACGCGCAAGGACACGTACTTCAGTGCCAAAACACCGTGCGTGGCCGCGCCAAATGGCCGGGCTCACGACAGCGGCCGGGTTTGGTCCTCTGCAAGGAGTGAACCGCGGAACTCAGCAACCGGCGGCTGTAACACCAGGCTTTTGGATGGGCACTCGTCATAAATCCCTAAAACGCGGCCCTTAAACACCGGCACACCGCCGAACTGCCGAAGTGGCAGTTCAGCTCCATACGAGAGTCAGTCCACGTTGTTTCTCGGCCAGCGCGTCACGCCATGGTAACGTCGACGCCGTTTTCCGCGAAAAACTCTGTGAGCTGCCCGATGAGGGCCGCACCGTTGTCAGCGGGCAGAGACAGCGTGCGCCGGATCTCAGGGAATGAGACGGAGCCGGCCGCCTTGTCGACGACAGCTTGCCGGATGCGGTCCCTCTCGTTGGTACCAATGCGGTACGAAACGCCGCCCCCTGACATAGGGAACACGGTGACACGCTTTCGAGAACGCCGATCTTCGAACTCGATGCACTTCCCTTTGACCTCGAGGTCTGAGGTCCACCGCCCCATAGCGTTGGACAGCTTTTTCATCTTCGTCTTCCGAGCGTCGCCAATCTCGGAGAGCAGCTCTGCGCAGAGTTTGTCGTGCGCGGCCAGCTTGGCGCACCGCTTCGCGGCGTCCCACGCCGTGTCGACGTCGCCTCCGAGGCGGAAAACAGCCTCGGCGAACCGATACAGCGCCTTCGGGTGGTCGGCGTTGAACTTCAGCGCCTCCCGCGCGTACCGCCGGGAGCCAACCCAGTCGCCCACCTTCCCGTGGCACACGGAGAGGTTGGTGTAGACGGCCAGCTTCGCGGCCGCTACCGCTGCCATGCGATCCCCTGGCGCAGGCGGGGCGGCGCCCTCGCCGCCCCGCCCCGCCTTCTCTTCCAGAAGGCTCGCCGCGTGTTTGAGGTACCGGACGGCGGTCAGGTAGTACCCGGAGGCGTCGCCGTACCGGTTTGCTTGGAACCGCTTGTTCCCGAACTCCGTTTTCAACCGTTCCGCGGACTCGAGCAACGCGTCGATGCCCAGCGGCGGGTGGTTGTCCTGCGGGCACTCCGGGAACGGTTGCGAAGCGGTGTCCTCCCCCGCGTATTCTTCGAGCACGCCGCAGCTCTCGACGACCACGCGGCAGTGTGGCTCGGGCACGTCATCGAACGAAGTTTGCACTGTGTTCTCGATGAGCCGGAGGACTTCCATGCCCGCGGCCACTCGCCCGAAGACGACGTTCCGCTCGTTCAAATGCGGCGCCGGCGCGAGCGTCACGTAGAACTGGCTGGTGTTCGTGTCCTTCCCCCAGTTCGCCAGCCCCAGCAGGCCGGACCCGCTGTGCGTGCGGAGGTACTTCTCGTCCTCGAAAGGCCCCCCGAAGATCGACTCCCCGCCGGTCCCGTCCCCGTGCGTGATGTCGCCGCCTTGCAGCAAAAACGCGGGGATCACGCGGTGAAACGACGAGCCCTGGTAACCCAGCCCCGTCGCACCTCCTCCCGCCCCCCGGTGCCCCCCCCGGCATAGGGCGAAGAAATTCGCGCTCGCCCGCGGCGCCTCCCTCCAAAACAGCTCGAAAACGACGCGGCGCGGCACCGGGTCACCCCCGACCGAAAGCTTCATCCAGCACCATCCCTTCTCGCGGGACTCCATTCCTCTTGCTTTGATTTTCTTGCGCCTGGGGGAATAGTTGAGCCGCAGCTCTCGGCAGTGTCACAAGGATGATACAGATCGACGACGAAAAAGAAGAAGTTCTGTTTTCTTCGCTTTTTCTCACGAAACGGTTGACCGACTCCCGCAATCCTGGTAAGCACTCAACTCAAGAGGTCCAGGCAACTATTCCCAGCACACTTTCAAATTCAGAAACAAAAAAGAAACAGCCACCGTTCGAGTGGGGCACTCCCCGCTTTCTCCAATCAAAACGTGTCGTGCTCAAAAAAAAGGGGGCGGGTGGGCCCCGCAAACCTGGAGAAAAAAAAGTTGGGGTAGACACTGCGTCGACGAGCAAAGCGGACTCGTATGCGATCCTTATCCAGCGGTGGTGACTTTTGGCCTGGGGCGAACGAAAATCGCTCTCGCCCCGAGTGCCTCTAACCGCGGCGTAGCACCGCGACGCAAAGCGACACCTCCCGAAGTTTTCACCGAGCACACGTTCGTCGTCAGGTTGCATTTACGCAGGTGAGGTGCTTGGCAGTATCTTTGACTGTCAGAACGGCGTCGACAATACCTAACGAGTTGATACTGCCGCGTCGAATTATTCGTCGAACTCATGCGGGCTGCGAATGTACTCGCGATGGAAAGGGAACGGTTGCAGGCATGAAGCTTGACTAAAAATATTAGGGGGTGTGTCAATCGAAGCAAGGGACCCATGTCCATGTGCCGCAGAATTCCAAAGCAAATCCTTAGCCTCAATGAGTGTTCATGGGCAAGACGTGTGAAACGGGATTCTGAAAAAGTGCGCGTAGCCGGGCAACCGAGGTTCGGCTTTGGCTTTTCACACAAGCTTTTACTGTATGCTCCGTGCGATTTCTGTTCCCGCTGAGCTTGTCTTCGGGCGGGAGAACGAACTCCGTACGGTCGAACAAAACGGGAAAGCGGCGAGAGGAGGCTGCGTTCTAAGAAGTCTCCGCGGGTCGCGGGCAGCCTGTTCGGAACAGTGAGCCAAACTTTGTTCTCCTACCGCGAGTGAAAGACCACACTTTTGCACTCAAAAACGCGAACGCAAGAAGACACTCTCTCTACAACATTTTGATTGTGGATCAAGGTTGGCAGAAGTGTTCATGACAGGCCGGGGAAGCCTGGTGGAACACTCAAAAACGAACCTGAAGTGTTCTTTCAGAATTTGCGTAATACTGGCAGTTTGGAAAGGAGAACGCAGAGGGGTTTTGGGAAGAGATTGGCCTAACGAACATATTCACTCACAAAACAGACTCTTCCCCCCCTGGCACGTACAAGGAAAATTCTACCTTTGCATATCTAAATACGGGGATGACGTTCTGTCTCTTTTGAGATGGGAGGAGGAGGAGGAGAAAAGTCTACAGAGAAAGAAAAGAAAACGTCTGTTCCGGTGTGGGCAGTGTTTCGCAAGTACAAAAGTCTGACGATGCTCAATCGCGAAACCGTCGGGGTTCGTCCTCTAAAAAGGATTTTGCGTAAAAATACGCTGAAGAACTTTACAAACCTGCGCTTGCCAGGTTGCTTAGCTACGCCGACCTTGTTTTACATTTAGTGGGGTCGTGCACGTTTCTCACCATCAAGCTAGTCACCCTAAGCGGGGACAGAAACCTTTGCGTAAGCACACGGGGATGAATGTTGCTCGATACACGACATGCAAAAGCATGGTCTGATGATTCATTGGTCTCGCTTCATTGACTAAGAGATGAATGAAGCCGGAGGCAACAGGATGAAAAATGCCACAGTCGATTGACTTGTAGCATTATGCGTTGCTCAGGGTAGTCGAAGGCCTGACAAATTCACTAATGCAACATTTACGACGTGTGGCGGTCTGCGGCCTCGTGCATGCTCCGTGGAAACTAGATTTCCGAATCATCGGGGAGAGCAAGCAGATCAACGAGGGAATGGCTCGCGGTGTGAGACGACGCATCGGAGGGGTCAATGGTGTCGGGGGTGTTTTCAGCGAGGAAGGGGTTGTGGAACGGCGGCTGCGACGGGGAATCACTCTCGGTGGACGCGGCAGAGAAGGCCTCGGGGGGATGCGGGAGCGAAGACGACTGAGTCGCCGACGAGGCTTGCCACCGGCCGTCGTCGCGGTTCCGGCGCTCGGAGGGCGAGGGCGTCGTGGTCCCCGTGAGGTCCGCTTCGAACTGCCCCGGCGACCGGAGCTGCTGGGTCAAGCTCGAGAGGGACGACACCGCAAACGAGACGTCCGGGTTCTGCGTCGAGATGCCCGCGGCCTCCCTGGCCAGCGCCGCGGCGCGCTGCTCGAGGAGGCGCATGATCCGCGTGCCCTCGTCGGCTTCGCTCTCGCTGCGCCGCCGCCGCTCCTCGGCGACCTGGCCGCCCTGCCGCGTGTCCTCCAGGATCTGCGTGTACCGCTGGCGCAGGCTGTCGATCCGCTCCTGGTGCAGGTACCCGGAAAGGCTCGTCGAGCTCGAAGTGCTCGGCGGAATGGGCGTCGTCGTAGACGCGCTTCCTGGCTTCTCAGTGGGCGCTGTCGACGTCCGGCTTGTTAGCGGCGTGGAAGAAAGAGGCGGTGTTTGCGATGCCGGCAAACGGTGGGAAGGAACCCTGGAAGACTCGCCAGGCGGGCCGGGTGTCGCTTGAGACGTGGAGACGAACACTGACGTGTGGACGGTTTGCACTTGCGTGCGGCGGGTGTCGAACACTTGCAGTTCAGAAGAGGACGGCGTGGACGACGAACTCGTCGAGGCCCGCTGCAACGGATTGGCTGGCGTCGCGGTTGACGCGGGGGTCCGCGAGACGCCGGTCGCCGGCGCCGATTCGCACGCTCCGCCGCGAATCAGCGTCGGCGTTGTCGTCGTCGTCGGCGATCGGCCCGTTCCGCTGCTGCTGGCCTCCCGCGCCGCCACCGCCGGCGGCAGCGCGGGCCGCGCCGCGGCGGCGTCCCCCCCGCGCACGATTTCGCGGCGCTGCGCCTGGTGCTTTTCGCCGATCTCCCGCACCAGCAGCGCGCCCAGCTGCTCGGCCGCCTCCCGGCGCCGCGGCTGCCCCTCCGCAGGAGCAGCAGCAGGAGGAGGGGGCCCGCTGCGCTTCGCGCGCTTCGCGTCTTTTTCCTCCCGCTCGCCCTCCTCTGCTCTCTCGCCCCCGCAGCCCGCGCCCGCCCGCGGCGGGAACACGGCCGCCGGCTCGGTCGCCCGCTTCGCGGACTTGCCGGCCGCGTCGTCGGCCTGCGCCTTGAACAAGGCCTGCTGCCTCTGCAGCTCGAGGTCGAGTTGCCCGAGGGCCCCCCGCTCGCCCTCCTCTCCTCTCTCCCCGCAGCCCGCGCCCCCTTGCGGCGGGAAAATAGACGCCGGCTCGGCCGCCCGCTTCGCGGACTTGACGGCCGCGTCGTCGGCCTGCGCCTTGAAGAAGGCCTGCTGCCGCTGCAACTCGAGGTTGAGTTGCTCGAGGGCTGCACGGTGGTGCCGGTCGGCCTCGCGCATGGTCCCCAGCTCGCGCTCTAGCTGTTGCGTGTACTCTGGTGGTGGCAGGCTGTCGGTCGCTGTGCCTCTCTCGGCGGTCTCCAGTCGGAGGTCTGCCAGGACGTTCGCGGCGCAGGCGTCGGCTTGCGTGGCGGCGCTCGCACGCTGAGGCCCGGGGGGGGGGTCCGGCTGCCGCTTGAGGGACGACCCGCTGCGCCTCGTGCCCTCGAGCGAGTGCTGCGACGCGGTAGCCGCGCCGCCCTTCTGGTACGCGATGTCGGTGTACTTGTCGTCGAACGCCGGCACGTCCGAGATCCACCGCACGGCGTGCTCGTAGTGCTTCTGCGCGCGTTCTTCGGTGCGCAGGAGCAGGTCTTCCCCCAACGCTTCCACCGCCGTCCGCTGGAGGGCGGAGCTGAAGTCGGCGACGCCTGTGTTCAGACGGCCGAGGGCTTCCCCGGTCTTCGTCGACGCGAGCTCAAGCTCAAGGCTTGCCGCCTTCTGCTGTAGCAGAGTGCGCCGGAGGCGTAGCTGCGTCTGCTCCTGCAGCACGCGCTCCCTCTCCTCGACCATGTGCTGGTGCCTCTCCGACTCCGCCTGCAGCGCGGCCTCGTGCGCCTCGCTCTTGAAGTGCAGCTCTTGGATCTTGCGCTCGTGCGCCGACTCCGCATCGCCGAGCTGCCGCTTGATCTCGCCGATGTTCTTCTTGACGGTGGCCAAGTGCATCTCGTGCAGCAGGATCCGGTCCCTCTCGGCGACCGCGGCGTTCAGCGCGACCTGGGGGAAGTTCGAAATCAGCGGGTAAGGCTCGTCGGGAGGCAGCAGCACCAGCTCCTGGTACGACGCCGCGTTGCACTCGGGGGGCATCCGGTCCAGCAGCTCCTCGGCGTCCGCTCGCCGGGCGAGTTGGTACGCGTGCTGAATGACTTGGTTCACGTTGACCGGATTGTTGCGCTGGAAGAACTTCGAGAACCCCTCTTCACCTTTACACGTCGCGAGCACCTTCTTCTGGGAAGCGAGGTACGCCACGTGGAAGTAAAACAGCCAGATCGGCTGGTTCGAAAACGCGTGGTCCATTACAGCTTGCCACTCGGAACAGCTCAAGAGATCCGTGAAGATGCTGGTCATAGGCTGCCAAGCGTACAGTTCAACAGGGCAGCTGTTCGTGCGGAGGATGCCGAGAGTGTCGGGTTCAAGCCGCTCGAGGAGGGTGTTGAGGAGCAGCACGGAATGGTAGGAGTAGTGCGGGTAGTCGGCGAGGAAGCTCTTGCCCCAGTTGAGGAGGTACACCAGCGAGGCTTCGAACGCCGACTTCAAATTGTTGCCGAAGGACTTGACGAGCGGGAACAGCAGCTCCGGCATCCAGCCGGTCAGCGACACGGCGGGGCAGTGGTGGCTGAGGCACTCGAGGACGCGCTCGAGCATCTGCCCGACCTTCGCGCAGGTGAGGGGGTATTTCTGGAGGAGCAGCGGGATCCCGGGGTGCCTTCCTTTGTCGAGCAGCGCGGAGAAGTTGGCCGACGAGACCGCCGACGTGGGCAGGCGGAGGCTGAATCGCCAGATCAACCCGCGGTATTTGTCGGGGTAGCGGCCGAAGCTGAACAGCAGCCGCCGGAGCTTGATGGTGTTCAGCGACAGCGCCTTGTCGTCGAGGTCGACGTGCACTTGGAACTCGTCGTCGACGTCTGTCCGCATCGTCGGGTCGGTCACCGCCGACGCCTCGCCGCGGCCGAGCCCGGGCGCCGCCGCCCGCAGTGCCGCCCTCCTCTTTCTCGGCGCCGCGCTGTCCTTCAGCGACACCTCCGACCCCCGCGGGTTCCCGTTGGTCCGGTCGCGCAGGGCGCCGGCGGCGGCGCCGCGGCGGGGCCCAGCGCCGCCGCCTCGGTCGGTCGTGAACGCCGGCTGGTACAGCTGCGCGAACATCGCCTCGTCGAGGTTTTTTCCGGCGTCCGTGTTGCGCTGGAGCGCGGCCGACTGCGGCCGGTGGGCAGCCTCCCCCCCGGCGATGGCAAGCTGCACCGGAGACGGCGACGCGGGCGCCGCCTTCAGGTCGGGTTTGATCCAGTCGTCAACAGGGGACAAGGCGGAGCGGAGGGGGACTGTGTGCTGCAGGGTGGGGGGCGGCATGTCTGCCTTGTGCGCGGCAATCTGCCGCGAGAGCTGAAACGCGAGGCCGCCGGGGGGGAAGGCTGGTGCGAGGAAGGCCGGCACCGTCGTTTTGGCGGCGGCGGCGAGGCACGAGTTGAGCAGCGTCGTTTCCGACGAAGGCGTCGGGTCGCCGGCCTGCAGCTCGCCGAACAGGCGGGCCGTCGGCAGGTGCACGACGCGCAGTGAGCGGCCCGTCAGGGCCGCGAGATACTGATCACCGCCGTAATTCCCGCCGATTTCGACGCTGTGCACGGCCGCACCCTCCCCCTTGACAGCGCAGACCAGCCTCGGCCGCGTGTGTCCAAACGCGTCGATGACGAAGACTCCACCCTCGGTGGTGACCACTGCGAGCAGACACGCCGACTTGTCGCGTCTGTCGTGCGGAGCAGCGCCATCCCCGGGTTTGCCCGCCTTGAAAGGCGACCGGAAACACTTCAAATCCGCCACGCCGCTGCCGCTGCCTCCGACGCCTGGCAGCCCGGCGACCTGCACCACTCGTTCGACGCACAGCCTGGTCAAGTCGACGACCACAACGCACGGAGACCCCCTCCCGCCCGCCACCACGTACTGCCCCCCCGGCGTCACGCACATCGCGTCGAACTGGTGGATCGCCGGCAGCGCCCGCTTCCCCCCCGCCTCGCCGCCGCCCTCGGTAGCATCGCCGGGCGGGTGGTGGCTGTCCGGGTCGCCCATGGTCGGGACCGGGATCTCCTTCACCAGCGCCGGCCCGCAGAGGTCCCAGACGCACAGCGCGTTGACGTGGCACGTCACGAGGTACTGCGAGGTGATCGCGACGTCGACCGGTGGGTACGCGGCGGTTTTCAAGGAATACTTGACTTCGAACCGGCCGCTTTTCGAGCCCAGCGGAGTGTACGGCGTCGTCCAGACCGCGACGCTGTCGCTCGACGCGCTACACAGCAGGGCTTGGTGGGGCGGCGAGAAGCGGAGGCGGTGGACCCTGTTTTGGTGGCTGCGTAGGGTGTGGCCGACTTTGCCCTCCTTCTCGCAGTTGAGGACGAGGATGGTGCGGTTGCACAGCGACACGACGACCTCCCCGCGCTTGGCGGGGCTCCACGCGAGGGCGACGACGGCGTGGCCGCAGCGGTGCAGCAGCGAGTAGCGGTTGCCGCGCAGGGTGGCGACGAAGACGTTGCCGCGGGAGTCGCCGAAGGCGAGGCGGCCCTTCTCGACGGGGTCCCACCCAACGCACGTCGCCTCGCCCTTCCCGACGCCGTCCTGCTGCACGACCACGACGGTGCCGTCGGCGGCTACCACCGGCTTGCCGCCCCACAGGCTGCCCGCCTGGCTGTGCGCGGTCAGCGTCACGCGCGCGCATTTCTGCATCCCCCTGAAGTTCCCCCGCCCCACGTGTTCCGCCCACGCGGCCTCTTCCCTGCTTGTTTTTTTAGCGTTTATTGTGGTTTAGAGGTTCGGTGTTGTAGGGTCTCCGGTTGACCATTGAGGCTGTGAGGCGGGTCTCGAACATCAGATTGTCCCCGCAAATGCAAAGGCAGGGAAAATCAGACGGAAGTAGAATGTGTTCACACTTTGTGCCGTGTATGCGGGGCTCCACGCGAGGGTAACGACGGCGTGGCCGCAGCGGTGCAGCAGCGAGTAGCGGTTGCCGCGCAGGGTGGCGACGAAGACGTTGCCGCGGGAGTCGCCGAAGGCGAGGCGGCCCTTCTCGACGGGGTCCCACCCGACGCACGTCGCCTCGCCCTTCCCGACGCCGTCCTGCTGCACGACCACGACGGTGCCGTCGGCGGCTACCACCGGCTTGCCGCCCCACAGGCTGCCCGCCTGGCTGTGCGCGGTCAGCGTCACGCGCGCGCATTTCTGCATCCCCCTGAAGTTCCCCCGCCCCACGTGTTCCGCCCACGCGGCCTCGTTTGAGTAGAGGCGGGTCTCGACCATCAGATTGTCCCCGCAAATGCAAAGGCAGGGAAAATCAGACGGAAGTAGAATGTGTTCACACTTTGTGCCGTGTTCTGGAATGCGGGGCTCCACGCGAGGGTAACGACGGCGTGGCCTCAGCGGTGCAGCAGCGAGTAGCGGTTGCCGCGCAGGGTGGCGACGAAGACATTGCCGCGGGTGTCGCCGAAGGCGAGGCGGCCCTTCTCGACGGGGTCCCGGTCCCACCCGACGCACGTCGCCTCGCCCTCCTGCTGCACGACCGTCAGCAGCGACCACCGGCTTCCGCCCTACACACACACAGGCTGCCGCCGCATTTCTGCATTCCCCCGAAATCCCCCCCGCTCCCACGTGTTCCGCCCAGCCCGCGCGCCCAGCCCGCGGACGGAGCCATGAAGGAGGAGGACCCCTTCGTCACCACCGCCGAGAGCGACGCTGCCGGCGACCCCGAAACGCGCACCGAACACTAGCGAAGGGGCGTCGTCCAGGTCGAGGGGCGCGGGCGTGGGGTCTGGCGGGTGGCCGATAGTCCGCTTGTAGAGGGCGTCCCACGCGCCCTCCCCTGTTTTGGTGTTACCGTCGTTTTGTGCTTTGGTTTCCTGCTTACGACGATCAACCGGAGTCGATCTGCAGTCTGTCGAGTTTTGCGCCAGCCTCGACACGTACTTAGTACGTTCGAAGCAATGGATGATATCTAAACCTGTCAATGAACACAATTGGTGGACCTCTCACCTGTTTTCGTGTTACCGTCGTTTTTATTTCTCGCTTTTCTCAGTCGGGGTTCCCGAAAGATTCTTCCTAATACACACAGCACAGGTCACAGGTAGGGAAACTCAGACGGAAGTAGAATGTGCGCACGCTTATATTTTGTGTAGTCGGCGATGAACGCTTGTCGGTTGGTTGTGCCCGGCCGCATCTGGTGACCCGCCTCTGCCAACAACTATTTATCCTTAATCTCGTGATCAAGTGCAAACCCAAGTGTTCTCTAGTCAGCTGTAGTTTGCAAAAAGAAGAACGAAGGAGGGAATTACGTAACTCAAAGATACACGACGGGGCAAGCGGAGCAAGACTCTGTACGCGCTGGACGACACAGCGAGGCGCCGAGGGAAGCGTACACGTTGAGGATTGACTGGAACGTTTGGACCCGAAAGGCGGGGCCGGGCCCGAATCACGGCAAGCCAAAGAAAATTGTACGGGGGCATTGAGTCGAAATACCTGGAAGGAACAGTACAAACACAGGACACAGAACGGATAAGCGTGTTGGGATAAACGATCCTTTGGTCTCGCTTCATGTTCAAGGGATGAAGCCGGAGGTGACAGAAAAATTACCACAGGGATAACTGGCTTGTGGCAGCCAAGCGTTCATAGCGGCATTTTACTCCTCGGAACCGGGGAATGCAAGAACTCGACAACGTATCTGACAATGCGTTTCGGTCCGATAAGCGAAGGAGACGTAGACAGAGTCAGCGTGGAGCTTGAGTTGTCTGCAGACAAGGGCGGTATGTCTGGCTCGTCAGAATCAGGGCTTAGATGTTTTGAGATCCATTGAGTGATCTGCATCGCATTCCCTGACTGACGAGCAAGCCAGGGGACAACGAAAGTCTCGGAGATCTCCAGCACCAAGAAAGACTGGGATGCTATGGTGTTCGCAACCACACGACGAACGACTACACCGAGCACCGGAGCTCCTGTGGACAAATCGTGTACCGAAACTGCAGCGGGGAATCATTAGGCGGTTCCGATGCACGTGGCGTCACAGCCTGTTCGTCCTTGAATTTGCAAAGGGCGCACTCTGTTGGTTCCGTCTCATTTGCCTCCCAGCCGCGCTGCGTATTCCCTATGCGCGGTGATGAGGTAGGGCGGGATCAGGTTCTCGATCTGTTATGTGGGGTCTTGTGCTGGGCGATCCTTTCTCTTGAGTATGTCTTTGCTTCTTTTGTGTCCTGCGTTGTCAGGTGCAGACTGGCCACCACGGGGGGCAACCCTTGCGGATGCAGTGTATGTCCTGCAGGGGTTTTTTTCGAGACGCAACATACGAGCCGGTCCACCCCCTCTTGATAGACCGTGATAGACCGAAGAAAACAGCACCTGGCAATTCGATGCATCTCTAGGGACTAGAGATGGACCTGATAGACCGTGGTGGACCGTTATTCACTGTGATAAAAAACAGCTGCACACCTGCTTCCGTTCGACGCCGGCGTACTTGCAAAACAAACAAAGGAAGAACAAGCAGTTGCTGACTTCCGGCGGGATGATGGTGCGCTCCTTCTCCTTCAACTTCGCCTGAGCCGCCTCCATCTCGTTCATCAGCACCCGGCAGTACTGGCAAAGGTACGCGACAAAGACGTCCTTCTCCCCGGCGTGAAATTGCTTGAGCACGGTGACGAGCCCGATGACAAAGGGGGCGCCGTCCATCACGTCGTCTTTCTTGCGAACGACGAGGCAGTCGATGCTGCGGTCGTGCACAAACCGCGGGAGGTGCGTGACAACGAACAGGACCAGCACGAACGTGAGATGCGTGATGGGGTCGGCGGTCAGGTAAATGGTGGTGTAGGGGTTGTACATGCCGCAGTTGCTGAGGTAGGCAGTGAACTCCGGGAGAATCGGCCTCCTGCCGTTCGGGTACCGGTGGGTCTCCGGGTCCTTATAGTGCGCTTGCACGTCGTTGACGAGGGCGGCGTCGAGGGTGGACAAAGCTGAGTGCAGCGTGCCCGATTCGAGCTTGCACGCGGAGCGGAGTTCCTTGGCGATGTGGTGGCGGAGCAGCTGGCACCGGCCGACGCGCACGATGCGTTCCAAGAAGGCGGGCCAGAGCCGCTTGCCCTTTTCCATCGACTCCATGTACCACGTCCTCGCGTCCTTCGGCAGACACGACGGGGGGCTGAACTGCTTGCTCATGTGGTCGACGAACCCGCGCATCGAGTCCTGGAGCAGCTCCTTCTGGATAATCCGGAAGGTGAGCACTTGAAGGTCTTTAACGATCATGAAGGATAGAAGCTTGTCGCAGCCGGCGAGCCCTGGGGTGCCGATGCTGTTGTGCATCGTTTTGAACGTCGACGAAGCGACAACAGCTTCACCGCGCTCGTCGTACCATGCGCTGAACTGGTCGATGTACACTGTCTTGCGCGAGTCGGTTTGCTGGAGCAGCTCCTGCACCAGGCGGCCCATGAAATTGTTGCAGCGGTCGCCTTCCACCCCCGGAAGACGCGGGATCGGGATGGAGGTCGACTGGTACCGCGACTGCCACCACAGGGTCTTCTTCGTGAGGTAGTTGTTGCACTCCATTTCGACGTTGAAGTTGATGAGTCGTGAGAACTCCTCCTGCCACAGCTTCAACCCGTACACGTTCATGTAGTCCTGGACGTACTCGAACGAGGACTTTATACCGAGCAACCGCTGCTCGAGAACAGCCAGTCGCTTGAGCATCGAGATCTTCTCCTCTCCCTTCTTCCCGGTAGGAGCGGGGAACTGCAGCACGGTGTGCAGGATGATCGAGATCGAGTCCACCAGCTCCTTCCGGATGCCGTCCTCCAACAGCTTCTGAGGGTCGACCTGAATGACGCCCATCAGGGTCTTCTCCATGGCGAGGATGCCTTCGGTGAACTTGGATATCTGATACGTGATGTTTGCGAGGGCGTACCGGTCATCCAACTGCGCGTAGTCGCGGACGGCGTCCTTCGGCATTTTCGACGGGACTTCGACGATCTTGCTCTTCATCTTCGTCACCGACTGCAGCTCTTCGAACATCGACGACGGAATGATCGCGAGCACCTTCCTCACGAACTCCACCAGGTTCGACGAGTAGTATTCGGAGACCGACGACAGATCGAGGGACCCGGCTTCGTGGATGCGGGTCAGCGGGAGCTCCATCATGGAGGCGAGCTTCAAGAAGGTGGACCGAAGCTGCATGACGAGCGACGGGTTCCGCTTGACCTTGTCTTGCATCAGGGGGATGTAGCTGTTGATGACGTTCCACCCGTAGGAGAAGTCGCCGACGGCTTGCACGGTGTTGATCACCCGGTCCTCGACGTTGACGTATCGGATCATCGTCCGGAGGAGGGTGCGCGTGTCCATCAGGTACTGCTTGACCATGAGGTTGGAATCGACTTGGTGGTACTCTTCGACGTCGGCGAGGGCGTTAATGAGGTTCTGGATCTTGCGCCCGGCCTTCGTGCTGTTCTCGTAGTCGAGCTCGTCGATCGCGTCGGCGATGTCGGAGAACCACGACGCGAGGCCGTCTTCGACGTTTTCCGCCGCCAACACGCCTTCTCCCGCGAAGTACTGCGAGATCTGCTCCATCTTGGCCCGGCCGGACTCCTTGAGCTCGTCCCACTTGTCCGCCTTCGAATCGATCAACTTGAGGAACATTTCGCGGAGTTGATACTCCAGCTGGCTCGTGTTCAAGAGCAGCATCAAAATGTTATCTTGCGTGACACCGTTGGCCACGAGGGGTTTGATCCGCTTGTCCTGCGTGGTCTCGTGCAGGATGAACCACCGCAGCGTCATGTTGCAGTTCCGCACGCACGGCAGCAGCGACTGGTGGATCTCGTCGAGGACGAACCCTTCGTTCAACACACCTTCGCGCAACAAATCGCGCAGCTGCGCGCCGAGCTTGTGCAGGGCATCGGCTTTTTCCTTCTGGTGGTACGACACGGTGTCCAGCTGCATCGTGTTGGCAATGGCGGCCATGGCTGCCTTGTACGGCGCCCACTGTGCCGTCAAGTCGACGGTGGCGCCCATGTAGTACGAAATGATCCAATTGTCCGGGAAGTGCTTGTCGACGATCTCCCGCATGATCGGCTTCGACTCCTTGAGGATCGAGGGCCGGAAAAACAGCGTCACGTAGAGCATCCCCGCCTGCGTCGCCAGCGCGGTGGATCGCTGCTCGGGGGTCGGAAAGTTGTACGCCATTTGGTAGATGTCGTCGGAGCGTATCCTGCCCAGGATCATCTCGACGATGTCCGCCGGGACAGGCACGCGGGCCAGGTACTGCTCCGGGTAGCCGTCGGGCCGCTTTCCCTCGTTGAAGCCGGTCGCGCGCACCAAGCTGCAGACCTCGTTCAGGTTCTGCACGTTGCCGGCGCCGCAGTACCGCAGGTACGAGATGAGCATGCGCTCGCGGATCTTGCCTTCGATTTTGAGGTCGAGCTGGAGCAGCATCACTCCGTACAGGTACAACGACTCTGCCATCAGCTGCTTCCCGTCCTGATTAACCAGGATCGACTCGAACGTCTGCTGGATGTACAGCCCTTCGCGCACGTCTTCCTGCGAGGATAAGTGTAGCTTTTGAGGTTGGGTCGAAAGTGCAACTGACACAAAAAACTCCTCGTTGCGTCTTGGCCGCCCTGCCCCGGTCCGTCTCTTTCCAAACTGTTGCTAACGAGAATGTACACACAAAGCCCGAGACGGGCCCATGCGCCCACGTGAAACACATACCCAGAATCGGAGCAAGTCGGTGATGTATTTCCAAATACTCTCGAACAGCTGGTAGAAGCGCTGAAGAATGTCCATGTGCGTCTCTCTGAACTCCTGTTGTTGGTTGAGGTTCGGGGAGAAACGAAGCGTGGAAAAGTTGGCCCGGAAACCCTCGAAAGAGGCGGAGGTGGTTCACTCTCTGTCGACGGACAACTCATCGAGGCAAGAGCCCGAAGCAATCCTGCTGTTCCGGAAGTGTCACCTTGGGCTAGAAGGTTCCCCTCTTGATAAATGGGGGTTTACTGAGAAACTGTACCTCATCGCGTTCAAGGAGAACGGTGTTCTTCTGGATGGCTTCCTCGCATTGGTCTTCGGTGTTGAGGTACGCAAAGTCGAAAATGAGCTGCCGGTACTCTGTCTTTGTGTCGTGGAAAGCAGAGGGGATGTTCTCTGACAGCCTGCTCAGTTCAGCGACGATGGAGCTGTACGAAGGGATGTTGATGAACGATACCGTTGAGTTTAGAGCTAACTATTCTGGAAAGCTGCACTTTCTTCGTGCATGGCATACTCGGAAAACCCTCGATATTCCGACGGGAGAACCCATCCAACTTCAAGGTGGGATCCTTTCATTAAACCCTTGAGTCACTGACATGCTCATAAGAACCAAACTAAACACGAATAAAACACAAGAAACAAAATCAGGTGAGAATCCTTCTGTTGCCCCAGGTGTACCAACAGGTGTCCTAAATCCTGGGCGAGGCTAGCACGTACGAAATTTTTTGCGGTGGCAATTTTTAGAGGCAGCACACACCTTCCTCGAGACACCAACTTCAGCAGCTGCTGCCCGCATCGATTCTCGCCGCCTAGGAAGTCCATTGTACTCCTGCCAGAGACCCCCCTTCCACCCCCACCCACCCAGCAGCACCCGCCTCTCACTGTCTTTGCGCTTTTGAATGCGATTCGCGCGTCAACAATGGTGGTGAACGGACCCGGGAGGCACTTGCTGCCACCTGTAACCGGTGCCGCTAAATCGGCGCGGCGTTTGTCTGCACGTGCCGTGCCGGGGGGGAATAGTCTGTTTGTGGGCGAATACAATCGTTAAGCTGTCTTCTAAACACGCTGAGTATGCGTTTGTTCCCCGGGCAAGGCAAACCGTCACGGCAATCGAAGCGTGGACAGCCGAATAGGTCAGCCAGACGTCTACCAGTCTTGGAGTGCCTGGGGAAAGGAAAGCAACAAAAAGGAGAGGCTGAACCAAACGCGGTGTTGAAAGAGCGGAATGCACTAAAACTGAGGCGGCTTGAAGACGACGTTTTTGTTTGCTTTCAACGAAACGGGCGGCGAGAGGCTTCCGAGTTGAAAGGGATTGAGCGAATAGCATGGGGAACGCCTCCTGTGACACGTACTGCCTATTGCGAGGATTGTATGGTACCAGGGGCCCGAGGGTTCGCCGGCAACAGCGCATGCTGAGGTCTGAAACCACCTCGGGGCAGGGTAAAACTGATGGATAGAGCAGGCAGAGGCACACGAGGAACCTCGTTCATATCGTCTGTGATTGACAACTGCTACCCGATGCGGTAGGCGGTAGTGTGAGCTGGCGGTGCCAACTAGGGAAAGGGTTCACTAAATATCGGGGCGCTGAGTGCGAGAAGGCGCCACTAAGTGTGCAGCCGGTGTTCAGCAGGGTATTTCACCCCATCTGCCAGGAAGGCGGACACTAAAAGGTTGGTCCGCGGAACAAATGAGAGAAGACCACAAACAACAGATTTGCACTCGCAACGATTCTCCAGGGAAAAGAGCGCATGTATTGCATTAACTTTCGACAGTCGGGTCCACCAAGTGGACTTGTTCTGGGTGTAAGTCAGCATTGGACTCTGCTGCGTGATTGGCTCCCCTCCCAGGGCGGCCTGCGGGGTGGCAAGATTCGCCTACTTCAAGTCGCGTCTCCGCGGCCTCCGCCACACACGGCGCCGTATGGTGTCCGTTGGTTGCGCGACCTCGTGGTAGTCCGCGTCGCCGTCGGCGGCGTACATCCAGCCGCTCTTCCCCGCGGGAAGGTACTCCCACTTCCCGAGCCAGAGCCACAGCTTCTCCTTCGCCTTCTTCTCGTGCGTTTTTTTGGACGCCGGTTCCCCGTTGGCCGTGAGGCACCCCTTGTTGGTCCACCCGATCAACCCCCGCTGGTGGAACTCGTACAAAACTTCGAACTGCGGCCGATGGAGCTCCAGGCGCTCCAGCTCCCGCTCGCATTCAATGAGCTTTTGGTTGTAGATCATCGTCCGAATTTCGTTCGCGAGCCGTGCGTTCTGCTTGTCAAGTGTAGGTGACAGTCGCTGGGACAGTATTTCCGTGCGCAGTTCGATTGCGTTGTTGCTGTTGGCCGGTCCGGTGTCGAAGTGTCCGGCATCGCTGGTTGCGTCGCTGAACGATTCGTTGACGACGATGTCGAACGACTCCTCCGCGTCGTCGATCGCGTCGAGTTCGGCGGCTTCGCTCGCCAGGCGTTCCCGGCGCTTCGCGAGGACCTCCTCCTTCTCCTCGAGCGTCAGGCCGCCCCCGCCGCTGTCTTTCTTCGGTTCAAGGAACCGGAACGCGCATTCCCCCACCGTGATGAGATCGCCGTCCCGCAGCGGCTTGCCGGCGAACCTCCAGTGTCCCTCTGGCACGGCGATGCCGTTCAGGGCGACCGCCGCGAGCTCTTTCGGCGCCGCCGGCGCGTCGCCGACGATTAGCGGGTGGCCCCCCGCGTTCACTGGCTCGCCGGGCGCCGACACGACGACCTCGCCCGTGCCCGCGTCGCAGTGCAGCACGACGTGCTCCGGCAGGACGTTGTCGAGCATCACCGGAACGTGCGCGGGGCCCTTGTGGGACCCGACCACGGTCTCGCCCGGGTACAGCAAGTGCACGACCCGCGGCCGCGCGTGCGCATCCGCGGAGAGCAGCCGCGCCTTCGGCGCGAACGGGTCCGGCGACGGCCGGTCGCTGAGCACCGCGAGCTTCGGCGCGCCGTCGAACGACGACGCGTTGAACGGGTGCCGCCGCTTCCTCGCCCGCTTCGACCGCTCCTTCTCCTCGAGCTGCAGCAGCAGCTGCCGCGCGCCGATCACCACCTTGAACGCGGCGGCCACCCCGTCCTCGCAGAAGTGGCCGACCGGCGTCGTCAGCCGGACGCGCGTGTTGCCCAGCGGCAAGAAGACGGGCTCGCGGCACGCGACCGAAGCGAGCGACGACGTTTTCGAGACGCCACCCGCCCGCGATATCGCGGCGCTCGAGTCGTTCAGCGCGACTTCTTCGTACACATCGTCGTCCGTCTCACCATCGCCCGAAGCCACGGGGGGACCCCCTCCGGCAGGCCCCAGCACTGCCTGTTTCACCGCTTGGTACACATCGTCCCGCATCGTGTCAACCACGACAGTGCTCCGCGGGATGGCCGGGGTGGATCCCGGGGTTCCAGAGGCCCCGGTGATCACTTTTACGACGGTCGTGCTTCCTTGGTCGGTCCAGTTGGCCAGGGCGGAGGGGGTGCAGGGCATCCCGACGCTCTGCAGCTCGCTCCTTTTCTCGACGTCCGTCTCGAACGGCGCGAGGACCCTGTCCGCCAGCACGTCGATGAAGTCCCTGCTGAGGAGCTGCACGACCGAGACCCTCCGCTTCTCCCCCGGCGCGACCGGCGCCTTCACCAGCTGCTCCGCGAAGGACCGCAGGTGCTTGCCCACGACGACGACCTCATCATCCAGCAGTTGCGCCGGCTCCACGCCGTCGGCGACCCGCTGGGTCGCCCAGCTTGCCTCGCCGACGCGCCGGCTGAAGATGAGGGCGGGGTTCATCGGGCACCGGGCCGCGCGCGTGAGGGTGACGCTACCCACCACCCCCCCGCACCCCCCGGACAGGTCGTCCGGCCAAGGACCTGGTGCCGTTTGGTTGCAAAGGAGAAGGGCGAATAAGGGCCGTGTCGGTGCGAATTCGCTCTCATTCAAGATCAATTGACCAAACACCAATCCAATTTCGTAAAACCTTGCGATTCAACTCAAAGAAGTACGCGATGCTCGTTCTCGGACCCAGGATGACAAACAGAGCATCGATCGAGGAAGTGATCTTTGCACCGTCACATTCTCATTCAAACCGGATCGACCCGATCGGTGATGGTCAGCAAGCCAATCATCGTCGAATCAATCTCTGTGGTGCGCCAACCAAAGCCGGATTTCCCGCTGTGTTGAGACAGAACGGACACGAGCCGGGCCAATCGTTTACTCAAAGCTACGCACCAAGTTTGCCGACCTGATTCAGAGACTCGTCTTCGCGGTTGGCGAAACGGCCACGCCCGCCGCAAGAGGTTGAGACCGTCCTCAACAAACGAACCGGCGGGGCAAGCGTGGACCCTCTGACAACGGAAAAGAATGGCCACTGGAGAACAACCGACCGACGAAAACGGTTCTGCAGGGTGAGGGCGCAGTCGAAGTTGAGATAGGAAGCGACGCGCACACCGCAGCTTGCTGCCGAAGAAAGTCAAGGGACGTTAAAGGGCTATGCTGCGCTCGCCAGGCAACAAATGAGCGCTCAGCATGGGGGGGGGGGTTTGCAAGAACGTGCTTGGAATGGATATATGCTCAACACCGCACTGGTCCCGTCTGCGCCGTGTTTCGGTCCTTTAAGCCACGGACACATAAGGCGGACCATCATCAGCGTGGAACCTGAGTGTCTGCAGCCAGGACCACCCGTGCTACTAGAGCACAGGCTAATCCGTCACGGGGAGAAGGCCCCTACAACCGTGTCTGAGCAATCAGTTAAAAAACTCAGGGCACTCGCCCTGATGGTGACTGCGACTCGCTAGGCAGCACTGACTTGTCTTCTTTTTACGGTGGCAATCTGCGAAGTAAACTCCGCAGAGCACAGTGGACATGGGGTTGCCGTGTGCAGCACCAATGGTTGAAGCACCAAAAGGGAAAAGAGTGCGAGGAAGTTATCCTGCGTGCTGAGGGCAGCAAGTCGCATTACGCGAAGTACCCTACTGGAATGGGGGGATTGCAAGAACGTGCTTGGAATGGATACGTGCTCAACACCGCACTGGTCCCGTCTGCGCCGTGTTTCGGTCCTTTAAGCCACGGACACATAAGGCGGACCATCATCAGCGTGGAACCTGAGTGTCTGCAGACAAGACTGCGGTGTGAGTCTGGTTTGTGCCAGGCAACAAATTGAGCGCTCAGCATGGGGGGGGTGTATGGGTGAGTCCTCTGGAGGAGGAATGGTAGATTACGGTGTCCTTATTTCCGCTCAAACGATTTGTCTCACGGTGCCTTGAAGAGTGACCGTCCCGCTCGAATCTACCACAACGCGCAAATCGGAGGGGAAAGGGTCAGGCGTGATGTAGTCCCCTTGCTTGATCGTGATCGCTGCGGGACGCGCGTCAGCGCTGGCGTGCGATCGGAGGTAGTGGAAGAGGCAGATGGCGGCAGATCCGGTGGCCGGGTCCTCTTTGATCCCCGCAGCAGGACCGAAGACGCGCACTTGGTATTCATGGGTACCTGGCGCATTCCAAGCCAGACACACGGTGACTACACCGGCTGCTGCAGTCGCCGCCTTCAAGCGGTCGTAGTCGTAGGAAGCCTGTTTCAGCGTGTTTAGGCTGCTGAGCATGACGATCGTGATGACGCTTCCACCGGCGTTGACATTCGTGACCGGAATAAAGGCGGGGTCGATGTCTGCGGGAGCAATGGAGATGCAGGATAAGACCTCACTAACGTAATCAGGCTGAGCAACTGCATCCTTGCACGGGGGCGCCACAAACCCGACACACGAAAGATCCCCCGCCGCGCTGGTTGTCACCTCCAATCTGTCGCCGCTGGGTGGGACTACCACGAAAGTGCCATGCCCAAGTCGGGTGCCTAGGGCGCTGCCAGATGCGAGGGTCGCGTGCCCGCAAAACGGGATTTCCGCCGCAGGGGAGAAGTACCGCACCGTCCAAGCGTCGGCGTCCTTCCTCAAGAACGCTGTTTCGGGGAACCCGACCTCCTTTGCGATGCGCTGCATCGTCTCCGCAGGGGGCAGGCTCCCCTCGCACATTTGCACTCCCGCGGGGTTCCCGCCTTCGCTTCCCCTTGAAAACGCGGACAAGCGGATGACGGATGCCATTTCAAAGCTGGCCGATGGTGTAAGTGAGGGGGGGGGGGGTCACGTTTTTTCTCTTCTGTAATGGTGCTGTGCCGAGTTTTCACGTCGCGTTCAACGGTGTCACTGGTTGGGCTGCGTCCCTTCTGGTGGTCCTGTCGCCCAATGCGGGGAAGGCGACAGTACAGGGAGGCACAGGGTAAAGTGGGAGAAGTGTGGATATGGCACATATTTAGAAGACCTTGATCCCGTGCGAGTGTCGCGCTTCTCCAGTCCAAACGACGAGAGGGACAATCGCAAGCAGGCGAGTGTGTTTTCGGAATTCCACCAAGTCGAAACGGCCCCAGCACCAATAAGGCGTTGAGGAGTGAAATCCCACCGAGGGCAAAGGTCTGAGGGCAAACATACACAGACCAAACTGACGCACGCGATGGAACGAGCATTGTGGAGTGATGCTTCCGCCAGGCCCGAAAAAGTCCGAGAACAAACAGCCGATAAATTATGACGTCCGATGTCAAGAAGTGCCTGGACGAGTGAAAAGACGGTCCCGCACACACGCACGTCCCAGAGCACACATAAACGAACGAAACAGACCTTCACTGTGCGCGCACGATGGATCGAACAGTGCCTTGAAGGGTGACGGTCCCGCTAGGATCGATAGCAACACGCAGGTCCGAGGGGAAAGGTTCGGGCGTCATGTAATCGCCCTGCTTGATGCAGAGCACAGCCGGCGGGGCGCCGGTGCGAACGCTTCGAAGGTAGTGAAAGAGCCCTGTGGCGGCAGACCCAGTGGCGGGGTCCTCCCTCACCCCCGCCGCGGGTCCGAAGACGCGGACGCAGTATTCGTCCGCGCCGCCGTCCGGATTCCTCCAAGCGAGGCACAGCGTGACGATCCCGGCGGCCGCTGTTGCCGCTTTCAGGCAGTCGTAGTCGTACGTTGCCTGCTCCAGCGCCTCGCGAGTTTTGAGGACGAAGAACGTGGTGCCGGAACCACCCGTCGTCACGTTGCTCACGGGAAGGAAGTCGGGATCCAGATCCGCGCCTTCAATGGACGTACAGGAGAACAACTGCTCGACGTATTCCGCACGAGCGTGCGTGTGGTGGCAAGCCGGGGTCGACACGCCGACGCACGAGAGGTCCCCCAAGGTGCCCACAGTCACGTCAAGCTTTTCCCCGCTCCCCGTCACCAGCACGTGCTTGCCGAACCCCGCGACGGAGCCGAGCGCGCCGCCTGCTGCGAGGGTCGCGTGCCCGCAGAAGGCCACTTCTGCTCCGGGCGCCGCGTACCGCACCTCCCAGACGTCGCCTTGCTTGTGCAAGAACGCCGTCGCCGGGCACCCGATCTCCTTCGCGAGGCGCACCATCGCGTCGCTGGTGGGCAGGCCGTGCGGGCAAATTTGCACCCCCGCCGGATTGCCTCCCTCGGCGCCCCGCGTGAACGCGGACAGACGGAGGACCGAAGCCATTGCACCTCTCTCCTCCCACAACACCCAAATCGTGCCAGATGCCCTGTTCGGGGATGGCGTTGTAGAAATGACGCAGTTCGGGTTCTTGCATTTCTTGCCGAAAGATCATACTTCGCCGCTTCGGCAGGACAGGCACCGAAGGTGCAGCTACTCTTTTCGCTCTGTTGCTCCGTTACTGTCGGTCGCAGTTAGAAGGAGCGAAAGGCACGGCGAGTCGAAGAACTAGACACAACAAATGAGACAACAAGCAAGGAAAGAAGTGTCTGCTTGCGGCAAAGGAAGAAAGTAGGAACAGCTGGGAGTCGCGGCTCGTGACGGTGACGAGAGATGCGGCACCCGTACTTGCGGCCGCAAGTAAATTTGTTGCATTAGTGTGATTGTCAGGCCTTCGACTAGCCCTGAGCAACGCACTAGGCCGCAAGTAGGAATGCAACAAATTCCTACATGCGGTCTCCAATTCCCGTTTCCGCAATGCACACGAACCAAAAGGTCGTCGGCGGTGGCTGCCTACTTCTTTCGAGGAGCATGTTTTTCCGGAGGCGGGGGGTTGCACGGATAAACGAAAAGGGGATCCGGGAGTACCCTTTCCTAACAGTTGACTTCGCGTAACTTCACGTGCAACCTCTATTGTTCGTGAGGTGTTCCTTCGGGACAACAATAGTAATCAGACGGGAAAATACTCGAGGGACTGCCGTGTGCTCATTTCGAAGGAGAGCTAGAGGGGAGAAAACAATACAACTACAAAGGGGGTCTTTTTTGTTTGAACGCTTACGCCCGCCACTAAACCCAGATTTACCTGCGTTTCGCGTGGGCTACAGCACATTACCTCCTTTGATCTATCGCTCCCCAAGCATTTCCTACAATGCAGGTGCTCATACAAATAAACGAAAAGGGGATCTTGGATTACCCCTTTACTAACAGTTGACTTCGCTTAACTTCACGAGCAACCTCTAGTATTCGTGAATTCCTTCAGGACAACAATAGTAGTAATCAGACGGGGAAAAAATGCCAGAAGAAAAAAAGAGCAACCGCAACTTTCTTCCTCCCTCGTCTTCGTTTTCTCTTGGTTTTCTATTATTTCGGTTCCTTTCGTGCTTCGTACCTCCGTTTGTTTCTACTTTACTGCTTGGGTTTAGTGTTGCCTGGAGCGGGGATGGCGGACTGCGCTGTCTTTTTTGTACGACGGATTGGGGAGAACGAGGAAGCCGGAGGAGAACTTCACAATACACAAAAAAGAAGAAAGAAGCAGATAATCCGTTGTATTCTTACGTGCGCGGGGGGCGGGGGAGGCGCTTGAGGGGACGTGTTGAGCGGGGAGGTTGCAAGAACGTGGGGGTGTCCTTTCTTCAGGTATGTACGTACGCATACACCAACCACGTAGGTGTAGATGCCACGTCGTAGTACCACCATGGGATGTGATACCACGACCTCGTGGTCCTCAGATCCCAGGATGCGATGCAGCAGCGGTGCATGTATTCATGCCACTTAGCCAAAGAGGTAGCAGCATACCACGTAGTAGCATACCACGTAGTACCGCATGGTGCTACGGGTTCTGCGTATGGCTGGCCACGGGCACATTGAGGCAGCCGAGTATTTTGCAGACAGGCACTTAGGTCGAACTGGCCGTTGGGTTTGCCACGGTGCATCACAATGCAGGCACCGGCGTCATAAAGTCTGCCCATGAGAAGCGCGTGCTATCCCTTGAGACTCGCGCACTAACGGAGGTTCCGATGTTCACCACACCCACGAGTGGGCACGCTGGCAGGGGTCTTCGCCTACCGAGCCTCAGAATTCAGACTCAGAAGTTCAAGTAGTGGGAAAAATGCCCGACACAGTGCAATGCAAGGGGGGGCGCGTCAGTTTTGACAAACGGATCGAGCAACGCAACAAAAGAAGACTGATGTGTTTTTTTTTTTTTTTTTTGGATGACAAGGGGTGGCGCTGTGGTTCGCACAGACTCCATCCCTTCTAGTTTTCGAAGAAGGCGGGGAGGATGGACGCGCGTCGCTGGGAAAAAAAAAACAGGCAGGCGCGGTGCGTACAAGTGCGACTGGAATGATGGGCAGGCCACGTCTGCGCGGCTGCACAATTCATCGGATGACGGATCATCCGAAAAGAAAAAGGTAGCTTCCCAGGAGGCGGTACACACTCTCGAGGGATCTATTTGCCCCTGCGCCGGCTCCGTGCCAGCGGGGAAAAGCATGGACTCAATCGGGTGTCTACGATCGTCAAGAGCTGGCCGTTTCGTGTGGCTGGCAATCGACCAACTGACTACGACGCGAACATATGCGTCGGCTTCAGATCGGTATGCCAGGCACTCAGCGGGACGGATTCAGGCTTCGAGTCGACGGAAGGGCTCTGCGGGGGTTAGGGGAAAAGTAGAGGTGGTACTTCTTTCCGTAGATGCATGGTGACTGACTAGTTCTTTTGTGTCTTTGGGAACTTCTTGAAAGTATGCCAATACTGCAAGGAATAGTTGACTAGACCTCTTGAGTTTGTTAACCACGAATTGGGAAGTCGGGAGAACCCACAGAGCCAAAAGCAGGACCGACCCCCCCCCGTTCGTGAGAAAAAGCAAAGAATAAAAACGCCTTTTTTCCATCTTGTCAGGAGCTGCAAGTCAACTATTCCTTAACACCCGCTCTTTGCCCCGTTTTCTTTCGCCCTTTCTATGTCGCGATGGGAGTACACGTGCCACCACAGCACCTCAACTGGGCCTTCTGTCAGCAGAAGGCCAAACAGTAAACCAAGATTATCTCTGCCCATTTATGTGATGCCGTCAATTTCGGAGGGATTCTTTTGTACGAGTGTCGTAAAACTTTCCGACTGGGTACCGAACTGCAAATGAGGAAGAGAAGCCCTGTAAAGCACGCGTTGCCCGACTCGATCCATCGCGAAAAAAGGGGAGGGGGAGCATACCGCTTCGCGTCTCGCTTCCTGCTGCAGCCGTAGCATCTGCTGCTGCTGGATTCTACGCCGCGAGTTGCCGAGCGGAGAAGCGACGTGCTTCTTCTTCACAGGCGCAGCCACTTGTCCTAGAACTGATGCGGTCGCTGAGCTCGAAGTGACGGAACAGACGCGCTTCGTTGCCTTCTCTCGCTTCACGAGGCTCCGACGACGCCGCTGCTGGGGCGACTCCGGCCTGTGTAAAATAGGTGGAGATGACTTTGTGTTTTAAGGGAGCCGCTTACCGTTGAGCCGGGTCCTTTTTGTTTCGCAGTCAGGACCTAGCTGTTCCGCACGAAGCAGTCCGGCCATTTTCTAAAAGCAAATCTCGTGTGTTCGGTTCGGCGGATTTTCGTTCTCTACCGGAGCTTTTAGAAGCGGCGCCACGTACCGTGGAGCTCGAGTTTCCAATGAAACCTCTTGACAATACCACCCACGGAGACCGTGACACACATGCAATATGCCGGTCGCTAACGACTCTGTTAAGAGCATGCGTTGGTACAGCCGTGTTTTAAAGGTGAGAGAGAGGCATTGGCTCCACTGGGGGGGGTGTCAGAGGACGAGACCACATACCGAGGAAGAGCGGAGCGTCCGAACGCGACCATGGGCGGCAGCGGCCGGCGGCCCCTCGGAGTGCTCGGCGAGAGCCGCCGCTCCGCGGACACGGGGCGGGACGCGGGCGATCCTGTGTGCGCCACGGGCCGGCGCCCGCGGCCGTCCGGCGATTGCGGCGAGTACGTGCGCTGCCGCACGGTCGCCTCGGACGGCGCTGCGGACGGGAGCCCGGCGCCGGCGGGCGGCGTCAGGTACATGATCTGCTCGAAGCCGCCGGCCGCGGCGGGCGGCCCGAACGTGACCGACGGCGGCGCCGACGGAAACGCGGCGCTCGACTGGTTCCGCAGGTCGCCTTCGAACGAGCAGTTCGACGGCAGCGGCATCGGAAACACCGCGCGATCCCTCGGAGACAGCCCGGGGCTGCTGCCGGGGGAGAGCGAGGCGCGGTGGTGATCGAGCAGCGTCGGTTCCTCCACCGGCGGAGACACCGACCGGTGCCTCCGCTGGGATGCGACGCGCTGGACCCGCCCGTCCGGCGTGCGGACCCGGAGCCCCGAGTTTTTGTACAGGTTCGACGTCAGCCGCGCGAGCAGCCGGCGCTCGGTGGGCGTGAGATGCAGGGACGCCTTCAGGTCCATCGAGCTGAACGGCGACTTCGACCGCGCCCGTGCCCCTGAGCCGTGGGGCGGCGCGTCGTGCGACTTCGCCCGGTGCCCGGCGACGCCGAGGTGGAGCTTTTCGAAGTCCATGAAGTGCTCGGTGACGACGTGCTTGAACAGGCCCTCCGCCTTGTGCAGCATCGTCTCGACGTGGACGACCCGCTCCACCGCCTCGCCCAGTGCCTGCCCATGGGGGCCGTACCCCACCTCCGAGTGCTCCTTCTTCAGCTGAAACCGCGATGCGCTGGCCAGCGTCCGCGCGGAGGTCACCATCTCGTACCCATTCCAGATGTCCTCGACGAGTCGGTGGCGGGACGAGAGGATCCACGCGACGTGCGTCAGCTCCTTCTGCTCGTCGGCCTCCATCCACGTCTTCGTCGTCGCAGCCGACACGGCAGGCGACGGCGGGACGTTCCCGTTGCCGAACGCGCCTTTCGCACCCAACGCGGAGTACAACACCGAGCAATCCGCCTCGTTGATGAGGTCCGTCAGTTCTTGCACGGGCATCCTCAGCAGCTGCTTGCCCGTGAGCCCCGAGAGCTTCGAGCACGTTTCGTCGGACAAGTGGAGGACCGACCGCAAGAACTCTTGCACTTCCCCGCACGACATGTCGACCACCGACTTGCCGGTGGTCGCGGTGAAGTGGTTGAACCCGTTGACGGCCCCCGGGGAGAAGCCGCCGGAGGAGTTGTGCCCGGGGCGGGCGCTGTCGGCCATGCGCTCGGCCATGACGATGGCCTCCCGCAGGAGGAGCACGTCGGTTTGCTTCGCCTCGTTCGCGATCTCGAGGGCGAGCACCTGCTCCTCGAGCTCGTCGACCCGCTTCTGGCACGCGGCCGGAGGCTGCTCGGCGAGTTGCTCGCGCAGCCGCGCATTCGCCGCGTCCGAATCGACCATCTTCTGCCGGAGGAACGCCGCGGTCGACCGCGCCGAGTCCAGCTCGGACCGCAGGGCGCGCGCCTCGGCCCGGAGGCTCTCAACCTGGGACCCGGAGCCGGACGCCTGCTGCGTCTCGTGCGTGAACGCGGACACCAGCGCCGCGACGGGGTCGGTGGGCGTGCTGCCGGTCGGGAGCAGCTGCTGCCGGAAGGCCTGCTCGACGGATTGGAAGTCTTCCGTCTTCCGGTGCAGCTCGTCGGACAGGCAGGCGACCTGCCGCCGGTACTCCGCGCACAGCGTGGTCACCAGCTCGCCGAGCTTCCCGAACTCACCCTGGTGCAGCAGCGCGGCGATGTGCTCCTCGCCCACGTCTGTCGGGGAGTCCAGCGAGTACTGCTCGGGCAGTCTCTTCCCCCCGGGGCTCCCGCCCTGCTCGCTCTTCTCCACCGACTGCATCCTCCACCCGTCGACGAGGTCGCTGTCGTCGTCGCCCCCGGGCGAGCTGGCCCGCCTCCCGTGGTGCCGGTGCTCGGCGTGCCCGGCCTCCTGCGGAGCGCCGCCGAACGCTTGGGAGGAGAACGTGCTGTTGTACACGTGCGACGGCGGCGCGGGCGGCGGCGGCGGCGGGGGCGACGGCTCCTCCGACATGCCGTGCACTTCGTTGCCCGGCAGGTCGCGCGGGCTCGGAGACGTGCTGACCCGCGGCGACGGGTTTGGGTACGGCGCCGCGTCGGTCGGGACCTCGGCGGTTTCGCCGGCCCTCGCGGCGGGGCGGGCCGTCGGTTGGTTGGGTTGGAAGTGCGGGTCCGGCCGCGGGAGCTGGTTCGGCGACAAAGGCGTGGCGAACGAGTTTTCGGAGGTGTTCGGCACGGTGTGGTAGTTGGACGTCGGGCTGCTGGCCGTCGGGTGCGTCGAGTGGTCGCTGGGACCATTGCTCTCGGGCGGCGTTCCGTCCGCGAAGTCGTCTTTTTCGATGTCCTCCGAAACGACGTCCACCAACGTCCCGTCCACTTCCAACGCCGCGACCGTCCCCGGAACGTCTCCTGGGATAGCGACGACGAGGCCCTCAGTTCCCCGTGGGATCGTGATCCCATCAACTTCAAGCGTCCGCAGCAGCCGAACGGTGTCGCCCTCCGCTAAAGCATTGCCCTTGGCGTCGACTCTATCAGGAGGTACTCGAAGATACATGTCTGCTTCTTCGAAGTACACCTGCTTTTCCTCGTTCGTCGCTGTCGACACGAGGTACAGGTCCTGGTCGACGCGGACGACATTGCACGGCTCCCACAACCCGCTAGAGCGGCGGACTTCGAGGGTGTCGCCGATCGAATACTTGACGACGGCGGCACCGCTGCTCGGAGGAGGATGGCGAGGGGGGGGCGGGAAACCGTCTGGCGGCGCGCTGGGCGCGGGTTTGGCCGGGGGGCTGGCGGGCAGGATGGACGAGGGAGGCAGGCTGCGAAGCTGCGCCGACGTGCCGCCGGGCGGCGGGCTGGGGCTGTGGGCCCGGGCGTCCGACGTTTCGTCGACTTCTTCGCTCGTGGGGAGGGGGGGCTGGTGGGGGATCGAGTCGTTCGACGGCTGCCGGGAGGACGCGTTCGGCGAGTGTGACGGCGAAACTTCAGGGGACGGCGACTGAATCGGGGCCTCGCCCATCGGTGGAATGGGGTTGAACGTCACACTCTGCGGCAACGTCTTCCTCGATTGCTCGCGAAGCGGAGACGCACTCACCGACGGAGACTCAGCTGAGACCGGTGGTAGTTCCGCATCCCGGGGTGAATGCACCGGCGAATCCCTCGGAGTGCTACACTCCGAATCGGCCCCGGGGGGCGCCGCGTGCATGATGTCCGTAGTGGTCGCCAGCTTCGTGAAGTCGATCTTCGCGAAGGCGACGTGCTTGCTTTCCTGGGCTTCTCGCTGCCCTTCGCGCTGCCTTTGGAAGTGCGCGCGCCACACGTCGCACTTCAGCACGACCGGCTCCATCTTGAGCTCGAAACGCGGCGGTTTCTTGAGCGACAAGAGCGCTTTGATCGGCTTCTTCTTCTCCAGACGAGTGACCTTCAGCTCTTTGCCGACCAGCTCACGGTACAAGACCGACAGGACGTGCCTGAAATTGTCCAGAGAATCTCTGTTCTGCATTTTGAACAGCAGATCGTACTGGGAAGGCACCCTGACGCCGAGCCAGTCGTCGTGGGAAAAGATGAGTTCCGCGATGTCTGAAATCTTGACGCACCGGTTGACGTCGCTGTTGGACATGCATTGGTACAGGCAGGCGTGGCTGATTAGGAGAACCCGGGTTTGCGGTATGATTTTCCGCCCGACTTTGTGGACCTGCGCGCAGAAATAGATGACGATGCCCCCTTGCTGCTGGAAGAAGTTCTTGAACGAGTCCCGTATGGCCACGGGCAGGTGGTTCCAGCACACGTACGACAGCCCGTTGTCCGGGTTCGTCCCGCTTACCTTGATGGCCTGCATCGTGCGCGCGCCGCCCGCCGACTGCGAAAGGGGCAACCGATGGGGGGAAGGCCCGCCGTGGGCCTTGGGCGCCGAACGGCAATCAACCGGGCGGGGACGGTTGCTTTTCTTAGGGAGAGGGCGGAAGAGGGGGCTGCCGACGACCGGGCTGCTTCTGTTCCTTTTCTCAAAGAGATAAGGAAAAGAAGGGGCCTTGACAGACCCGCGTCGTTTGCGAAACCGCCTCAACCGGCACTGCGCAACGCAGGAACGTGTGCGTGTGGGCTTCCCCTACGCCGCCGCACAAAAAAAGGCTCTTCGCAAGCACTCGATGTGTCCGGTTGAGGGGACGAGTGTGCTTCGCTGATCAGGCGCGGCCTTCCCAGACAGTGTGACCCCTTTCCTTCCTCGTGCCCCCGCCCCCCACTGCCGCAGGTGGCGGACACACCCTCCCCCGCCTCTTCCCACCCCCCCGTCAGCGACGCTCGCCGGATTCGTTCGCGCCGTAACCTCCTCCTGCACGGCGCTCAGGAGGTCATGGTCTGGTTCGGGAGGGGGAAAGCGTGGCTCTTCGGTGGGGTGTTTTCGTGCGAAGACCAGCCGTCGCTTCGTTTTTTTCCCTTCGAAGGAGAGGGGGCGGGATGCGTTGTCGGCGGAATACGAGCCTTTTCCTTTGTGTTCGGGCCTACCGAAAGGGTTGCCGGGGCCGACTGGCTTGCTTTCGGTTCCTGAAACGGGCTTCGGTGTGGTCTTCGTTGTGTATAGAGTGAACGTTGCGATATGGACTTCCACATTTCGTTGTTGGACTTGGTACGATCGGTCGGTTTGAAATCGAACGGCATTCACGATGAAAAGACCGCGATGATGGTGCGGAACAACTCGCCTGCTGAATGCACCGGTCCCAAGATTGCGAGCGTAATCAAACCGCCTCGCGAGGGGTGTTCTCACTTGTACCAACAGCTGTTTGCATCAGATGTCCTCATTCGCATTCGTACGCCGTCAAATATTCTGTTCTGACTTGCAAATTGAGCTAGGCGTGGCGGAATCACGACGTCTCCCCTGCAATGACCAGCCGCCCATCTCTTCAAACACTAATCGTGGCAGACGCGGCTACGGGGCCTTGTCCTAGGAGTCGCAGCTACGGGGCCTTGTCCTAGGAGTCGCAGCTACGGGGCCTTGTCCTAGGAGTCGCAGCTACGGGGCCTTGTCCTAGGAGTCGCAGCTACGGGGCCTTGTCCTAGGAGTCGCAGCTACGGGGCCTTGTCCTAGGAGTCGCAAACTCTTCCCTCGAGACTCTCTGCTGCATCATGGTTGGCGGGCAACAAAGATGAAGCATGCGATGCAGGGGTTAGACTGTTTACTCGAATTGTAATTCTGATCACACAAGAGCGGGCTAGCTTGGGGTGTGGAGGGGGGGGCTGTCAAACGCCCAGGAGTGGGCCAACGGCACGGAGGTTGTTTCTTTCACTTTGTTGGTTCAACAGTTGTCCGTTGTGTTCTTAAAAACCACGCTCCTTCCCTTCAGTAAGCGGGTTCTCAGTGCACACACCAAAGAGGCCTCCCATCTTTGCTTTTTTCGCTACACTCATCACTCTCTCAGTTACCAGGGAAAGCCTGCTACACGGGAGCCAAGCTTCACGTGTTCGGCGGTACTGCAGAGCCACGGGCCTACGGGTCAAGTGGCTACCGATTTCCCGAACTAAAGCATCAAGGCGTGGCGCACCTTGGGGCTTGGCGCTTGCGCTGAACATAAGCTCGTCGAGACGTCAGCCACAGGGCAGAGCGGACGGGGTTGAGGCACTGTGCTGCCTCCGACTCAAGCCTTGCAAGCTGTGGTTGACCGTCACGTTCCTGGACCCGGAGCGGCCTTTTTCTTTTTTCTTTTTTTCTTTCTTCTTCTTCTTCTTCGCTACACTCAAGCATTGTTAGAGTTTGGCGCAATAACGGCATCGCAAGTCGGCAGCCGTAGGGGCGCAGGAAAAACGGGCTCTGTCATTACCGAAGGTCTTTCGAGTGTCGATCTGGGCATAGCCATGCTGTCCGAGATGCGAGAGGGGATACCGGCCGAATAGCTCAGATTTTGTGCAAGACAACATGGCTCGTTCGAGGGCGTGCGGGACTCTCACCCTCTGCGAACAACCCGCAAATGAGCCAATTCGCTCAGCGTTCCTGAGCGACTCCGAGTAAGCCACCATGGCTCGTCGAGATATGCAAGCTCGATCCCTGTGTGGATGCCACATTGGAGCCGAAATGGGCAGAAAGACGAAGGTCGGCCCGCGCAATCACACGAATGCAACAAATTTACGACGAAGGTCGGCCCGCGCAAAAACGAGTGCAACTCGCCTATACTGGGGAGAAGAACCGATCTGAAAGCACTTGCAGCCGAACCCGTGTGCAACCGAACGCTGCACCTCTCTTATCGTGTCTCACATACTCCGCCGAATGTGTCCGCCGTCGCATCCGCAGCTTGGGCCCACGTCGAGCTTCGAAATCCTCCACCATCGCGCTGTACGTATGGCACCATCGCAGGGCGAACGCTGTGGCGATGCCAACGTGGCACTGGCGACAAGCCTCGTTGTGTGGAAGCGCAGCAGTCATCCGTGTGTGCGGCGGAAACCCTTCGGCGGCATCGGTCAGTGTAGTCCCCGTCGATCGACGTCCTAAGGATCCATCGGCGGGGCTAAGTGTAGAGTGCGGATGCCAGCCGATGAACGGGAGCCTGTCGGCCGGTCGCAGCGCAGACGCGTGTAAATGCCAGTCGATGCCGCAACCATCCTCGGGAACCATCGGCGGGGGACTCCTCGGGGCAGACGTCAGACCGCGGCCAAAACGGAAGCCGCTGCGGCGGGTCTCAAACGGAGGCGTGAAACGCGCGTCGCCGCGCCGCGGCTCGCCTTTACATTTCGTTCCTTGCTATCTTATCTGCCGCAAAGAGGGAAGGAGGGTGGGGGAGAAGGAGCGAAGCATTTCGAAATGGCGAAAAGGAGGGTGTGTGTTTACTGCGTCTCCATCCCTATTGTTGTGCCTACCATTGTCCGACGGATATCGCACGATTCGGGAAAAACGCGGATGTGGTTTTTCTTTTTAGCCAGCCTCCCCGCCCACCCGGTAATCCCCACTCCACCGCGCCAGGCTATTTTACCCGCGCATAGTTGCTGCCCTTCTCTTGATCCGCCTCCACTTGTTGTGCCTGCCGCTGTTCACAGTGAATCACGGTCCACCACGGTCTATCAGGTCCATCTCTAGTCCCTAGAGCTGCATCGAATTGCCCGGTGCTGTATTATTCGAACTATCACGGTCTATCAAGAGGGGATGGACCAGCTCACGTGTTGCAGGGGTCGAAGGCGACGCACTTGTGGACATCCCCAGTTGCGGTGACAGTCGTCCGCGTGCGTGCAGTGCGCACACGCGTTGTTGAAGCGTTTTCGCCGTCCTGAGCACCCCCCGCCACCCGGAGGGAAGGAGGGGGGTGTTATTTCCGGCGCTTCTTGCTGCTCTTCTTTTCGCTCTTCGACTTCTTAGTTTTGCGGTGCTTTTCTTTCTTGCTCTTCTTGCTTCGCTTGCGCTTCCGCCGGCTCGACGACGACGACGAGTCGCTGCACGAAGATGACGACCCCGAGTCGAGGATGGGACAGTCTTCTGTCACGTGACGCTTCGACGTGCAGTGCGCGCAAGGTTCGACAGGCTTCTTCGCCCCGTCGTTCCCTTGCGCTTTGAGTAGGGAGAGCAGGACGTCGGTGGGGGCGGTGTCGTCGCGGGCCAAGGGTTGGTCCGCGTCGCGGGCGTTTCGATCGGCTTCGGCCTGGATTTTGGGGTGCCCTTCGACGCGGATTGCCCGGTTGTCGACGAGGCTGTTGTTCAGCGCGCAGGCCGCGAGCGCGGCGCTCGGCTTCGCGAAGCGAACGACGAATCCCAAGGTTTGCTTCTTCATGTCCCACTGCTTCTTAAACTCCTCCACCTTCCCGCAGAACCCGAACATCTCCTGTATGTTCGAGTCTGGCACCCTCTCCGATACGTTCCATACGAACACGGTTCCGATATCTTCGTCTTCCATTCCGGTCCCAACGTATGTTTTTCTTTGAAAAAAGGTGGGAGCGCTAGATGCTTACAATACTACTACCACACTCTGGGGAATACTCCTGCTCCTTCCGTTATGGAAATGGAGTGAAAGGGATCCGCTCAGGACAGGTGGATTGGGTGGGGGCGCGTGGGAGGGGTAGGGAGGTCGAGGAGAAAGAAGAATTGGTAATCGTGGTAAACTTTCTTGTTGTGAATGATTCGTTCCCGCCCCCACTGTCTCCCCACCAGTATTGTTGTGGAGCCTGGGAATTGGTTGAGGTTGCGACAGTTGTCGGTTGCATCGCGATTGAATCTCGGAAGGAAACGGAAGAAGGAAAAAAAAACGAGTGGTAGCAGCAGGACCGTTCCCGACGGCGCGAGAGACATGAGAGATGGGAGAATGGGGGCAGGAATATCAGCTCGGCGCTGTGTCCCCACTCTCATTGTTTTGACCTTTTCGTGGTCGACGCATTTTGCCGCGTTTCTTTGTGCCGGTTCGTGACGGCGTCTCTTTGAAACAGACATTCTTTGAACGTTGTGGGCGTGGAACCGTCCTGTCTCGATATCCGCTCGCATCTCTTGCTTCCAGATATTTTGAGTAAAGCGTGTCTCGTGGTTGATTGGACTCTTTCAAAATCGGCCTCATCGAGACCAGAGCACCTTAGTTTTTTTGGATAAGCACCTGCTTTGTAGGAAATGCTTGAGGAGACTGCCAGTTGCGATAGATCAAAGGAGGTAAATGTGCTGTAGCCCACACGAAACACAGGTAAATCTGGGTTTAGTGGCGGGCGTAAGCGTTCAACAAAAAAGACCCACTTTGTAGTTGTCCCCCCCTAGCCTCCTTCGAAATGAGCACAAGGCACGCCTTCGCTCAAGAGACACCATCTCTTTCTGAGATGGATAGCGCGCCAGTTTTTCAGTGCGGGTCCTTGGTCAATTTTTTAGTATGAGGTCTCTTGTTCAAGACGAAACCGCGAGGCCCAGCCAGCGGTGCACCAGATTTGTGTCCGGAGAAACGCCGAAGAAGTCGCAGAAGTTCCGCTGCACGGTTGCGACGACGGCTGTCAGGAGCTCCTCGAACGGCTTGAGAGGGGCCGCCAGCAGCACCACCGACAGCGGCGGCCGGTTGGCGTCGCGCAGGTCGAGTTCGCCGGAGGAGTGCAACTCGACGCAGAGCTGGACTACGCCGTTTGCGACCACCTCACTGTTCCCGGCGTCGATGAACTGCGACAGAAACGCGTCGAAGAGCTTCTGAGCCACCAAATCAGCCGAAGCATTGACCGCACGAGTAAGCTTCGCGAGCAGGTACTCCGGACTGGAACATCGACTCGTCAACAGCAACCGGCACATCCCGTAAACCGTCGCCCGGTGCCTGTCCGCAACCGGGCTGTCGATCAGGTCCGGCAAGAACTGGAAGCCGCACGACGACCCGCGTTCGCTCCTCTCCCCGGCCTCTTCGGCGCCCGCGGGGCCGTCGTCGTCGTCCTCCTCGCCCACCGACGCGCCCAGTTGCGGGTGGACGAAGGCGAGGTCCCAAAGCAGCGCGACGGCCAGCGAGCCGACGGGGGTCTTCTCCTCGACAAAGGCGGCCGTCCACAAAAAAGGGATCATCTGCAGGCACCGCCGCGGCGACGCGATGCACAGAGCGGCCACAGACCGCACCGCCCAGTACCGCATGCCGACGCTCTGTCCCTGGTCAGCGTCGTCGGTCCACGCCGCCTGGAGCAAGTCCGCGAAGGCTGCGCCAGACACTAGCTCTGCCTGCAGCAGAGTCTCGACGCCCTGCTCGTGCAGGATGACCGCCAAGAAGAGCTGCTCGTAGCAGAAGAGCACACGCGAGACGAGATGCCCAGTCTGCGGCTTCGCCTTCAAATCGGCGAAGAGCGCCTCCTTCGAGGCGCAGCACTGCTCCAGCCCGGCGGCCAGCATGTCCAGCGCCGAGTCGAGCCTCCCCTCCGACTCGATGACCACCCGCAGCGCGTCGTACGCGCACTGCCCCGTGGTGGGGCCGACCAGCATCCCGGTCAGGATGGTCCCCAGCAGCTTCCTCACGGCGGGGTCTTCCTTCCCCGCCGCCCGCACCAGGCACCGGCAGGCCCGCAGTACGCACGCGAGGGCGAACTCGTCGCGCCCCACGAACGCGACCTGGTTGCAGAACCGCTTCACCGACCGCATGTCCAGCACCTCGTCGACGCGGCTCAGCAGCTCCTTGTCCAGCAGCACCTCGGCTGTGATGACCTGGACGTAGAATTTCACCATCAGTCGCTCCATCTCGTCCGGCCCCACGCCATTATTCGGAGAAATCGCTGCCATTTCCTGGTCCGTGTCCTGTACACCTCAGTCTGCACTGCCGATAATTGATGCGAGAGAGTGAGAGAGAGAGAAGAGAGCATCTATTTGGTATCGGAGAGAGTAAGAGAGAGAGTTAGAGTAGAGCATCTTTTTGGTATCGGAGAGTAGGTGCGAGAGCAGGCAAACCTTGTGCGCTAGCTACGTTTCCAATGCGAGAGAGAGAGAGAGAGGTTTAACAACTGCGCAGCATGGTCGGAGGAAGTCCTATACTTACTTCGAACCGGTCGAAAAGCGAAGAGGGATAGTCGTGGTCGGTAGAACAATCACAGCGGCAAAAGCAAGATACGCAACTACCGGTGCAGTGTACTCCTCTGGTGCTCTATTGCTTCGCTGTAGTCTTGTCCAGCCTATTCGTGTCCAGCCCAGCGGCTCAGGCGCACTTTGGTAATGGTCACTCAGTCGTACGCAGCAGAGTGGTGCGAAGGAAAACGTGAAGCGCTAAGGGGAAAAGACGTGTTGGATTACTTGCGGGGCAGGGAGGCTAGCCATGCAGAGAGGAAAGTAGGACCTTGGACGGTGACAGGTGTCACGATCGAGGCACCAGGGGCTGAATGCTAACTGGGGGATGGAGGGTTTCACGTTGGTTGGTTGTGCCTGCAGAAGATGACGGTCGGCAGACCCTCAACTGCTGCATAAAACAGTCAGAGCACTGGTTGGTGCGACTGGTTATTGAGCCGCGTGGTGCCGCGAATGAGAGGCGCTCGGATCCAGCTGGTCGGTCTAAGAAATTAGTTTTTCGGGCGGAAGCAACTTCCAGGTGCCGGACGATGCAGATGTGTGTGCTACTCCACCTTTAGTGCCCGCCGGCAACTCTTAGAATCTGCAAGCAGCTGCCATGAATCGAGCGACGAGTGATGCGGCGGAGTTCCCTGCTCTACTTCGAATCCAGCGAGAACACGGGTTGCCTGCAGCATTTCCAAAATCTTTAATATCGGGAAAAAGTATCTCGAGGCACCTCGAAGGACATTTTGACCTATTGGTACACACGCGGTCATGAAGGAATCGAACGTCCCGAACAGCCGAGGTAAGACGAAAATACCGTCCCCCTCGGTTCAGCTGCGGTTGATCGAGGATGGCATTAAATCGCACGTTTCGGTGCGGCTGTCCGACGCAACAGCGCCGGCGGCCGTTTGAAGCTCGGTGAAGCGTCCCCATGCGTCGTCGTCGGCAGCCCACCGCTCGACCGACGGGCCTGGTGGCTTCGCGCCCCGCAACCGAGCCGGCAACGACGACGTCGACGCATTTAATCCGGAGGCTCCGAGCACAACTCCCTGCTGCTGCCGTCGCGCACGGCGGCGGTACCGGGACACCGGCGAACCGACTTCCTCGAGCCGCGAACGTGAGCGTTCGGAGGACGAAGGCGTCGTTCTGGTAAACTTCGCGTAAACGATCGTCGGATTCGTGCGTGCCTTCCATTTGTCCGGCTTGCCGGTTGACCAGCGCAGTTGTTCGCTGCAGAGCTTCTTCGGCTGCGAAGGGGCCGGCGTCCTTCTCGGGGCGAAGGCACGGGGGCCTTCGTGCTTCGCCGGCGCCTCGCCGGGCTCGTCGTCGGCGGAGGACGGCCGCGCTTCGAAGAGGCCGAGCAGCGAAAAACGCCGGCCGGAGCCCACCGAAAACCCGCACAGCTCCTCCTCGTCGCCGAACTCCGCCGCCCGCGGGGCGCCCCAGGGCAGGCCGGGCAGGGCGCCTCCCCCGCAGTCGCCCTCGCGACGCGGCTGCGCGGGTTCATCGTCGGCAGGCGCGAGCCCCGCCGGAGATTCTTGGGCGGCCCGGACCGGCGCAGCGGCAGCGGCAGCGCACGCCGCCGACTGAGTCTGCCGCAACCGCGCTGCGCACTTCACTTTGGGAGGGGAAGACCCGGAGTTCAGGTTCGCGGCTTGCTTCGGTTTGCACACCGGAGCACGGTGGTGTACGGTCGTCGGACGGGCAACAACCGAGAGAGCAGCGGCGGCGAGGGTGGCTGCCACTACCGCCAGTCCCGACCCGCGTCGCTGGCCGCTCAGTATTCGGGCTGTCCCGGAGTTCAGGTTCGCGGCTTGCTTGTCCGGAGCCCAGTCGTGCACGGTCGACGGACGGACGAGGCTGCCCGCAACCGAGAGCGCAGCGGCGGCGAGGGCTGCAACTACAGCCAGTCCCGACCCGCGTCGCTGGCCGCTCACTATTCGGGCCGCCCCAGGGCGCAGGTTCGCGTGCACGGTCGTTGGACGGGCGAGGCTGCCCGCAACGAGAGCAGCGGCGGCGAGGGTGGCTGCTGCTACCGCCAGTCCCGACCCGCGTATTCGGGCTGCGCGAAAGGTGACTTTCGGCGGCTCGCACGCCGTCGGTATTGGCTGAAGCAAGTTGCGCAAGACGTGGATGCTGGAGGAGGAAAGCACCTTCGTCTCTGGTGCGGCCAAAGGCATTGCGGGAGATGCGTGTGCAGCGAGGGGCTGCCGTATGTGCAGGTCGACGGACGCGCCGGTGGCGGGCAAAAAGCCGTGGAAGACACCGGCGCCCATCTGCCACCCGGCGAACGGGGTGAGGCTAGCGAGGCTGCCTGAGGCTCGGTTGCGGTGCTTCGCTGACCGCGGCCGCCACTTGGCGGCGGTGGCACCGGCGGACTTCTTCGTTCCGGTGGTTCTCGCTGCGGGGGCGCCGAGGATCCCCCGCGACGCCGCCAACAGGTTGGGTGCCAGCCGCATCTGGCCCTGCAACGCCGCGCACGCAGGCCACTTCTTTTCGAATGTGGGTTCAATGGGGCGAGGGTCCCAGACGCGGGCGATATGTTGCATCGCTCGCGAGACCCCTCCTTTTCCTGTGTTCGGACTTTTTTGGCGATCGAAGGGTTCTCCCGTGGGACGGGGTAAATTCCCGGGATGGGGGACACGAGACACGCCGTTGCTGGTGGGGGGGCGGTGGGTTAACGTGCCGCAGACACACGCGACAATCTATTGACGGATCCTCTATCCGAAGCAACGCGGGGGTCATGTCTTTCGAGCATCTGGTATAGCGCATCACACTCTCATCAACATCCCTTCGTCAATTTTTCCTCGTGGGCAAGACAGCTCTTTTTACCTTTTATGAAGGACACCGACCGCGGGCTTGTCGTCGAGTTCCGCTCAAGCGTGCAACAGCCACAGAAAACTGCAACTAAGAAGAGGAATGGGACTGCGGAAGGAGCACAGCCAAGCGAGACTGTTGCGCGCGGCGAGAGCCCTGAAGCAGTTCGCCAGACGAAGGAGCCAGAGGACAGCTTTTCTTTTTTGTGTGGTTTTCGGCGATTTTGTCTTCTTTTTTGGATGCTAGAGAGACACCAAAGGGGTGCCCATGGCAACTGCACAGAAAACCTTTGACGACGTTCTGGTTCCAACGCACGGCCCCTCCCGGTTGGTCTATGCAACGGCACTGGCTACAACAAATGAAAAAGCTGTCCAGGAAACCAGCGTGCGTCACAACATGATTCGCTGGAATTGTATTGGTATTGGCAGGGTAGATGAACTGTAAACTATATCCGAGCTGCTTTCGGTTCGTTGTGGAGAAGGACTGGCAGGTAATACCTAGCCCCCATCCTTCGCGGGTTTCACTAGCGTGTTGGGGTGGTGCTGTGCAAGCTTTTGAGCTCCGCACTGACCCTTCGCGGGTTTAACTAATGTCTTGGGATACTGTGGTGGGAGCCTTCGAGTTACGCACTGCACTCTCCTCTCCGCAGAGCTTCGTTCGGTTTCTAGGTGCGGTGCTTCGTTCCTCGCATGAGTGGGCGGGTCTGATTTTCGGGGTGGATCTGGTGGCGGAGGGACGCGTTGTGTGCAGAACGGGTTTCACTGATTGGCAGAGACCACGACCGGGGCAGTACCTTCTTCGCGGAGGGCGAGCCCCCAAGAATTGTCTTTCCGTTTCAAGTACTCCTGGGACGTGATGTTGTACAGAGCAAGCAGCCGTTCGAAGTGGGGCTCGGCGTGCTTGCGAGGCACAAGGAGGTCGAAATTGAGCAAAGCATAAATCTTGAACTCTGCCTGCATAATGCGCTTGCGCACTACACCGAAGTGCTCCTCGAGATCCCGGAGAAGCTTCGACAGGTCGCCGGAGCCAACCGCCGGACTTTCCCAGAACTTGTACGCGAGCACCGTGCAAACGGAGGCGACTAACTTTCGGTTGGCCTTTGTGACGATCTGCTTCAGGATCAGCTTCTCGAAGTAGACAACGGCGTACGCGACGGTGGACGCTTCGATGTGCGGCTCGTCTTGCAAAGCGAGGTTGATCATGATCATCTTCGCCTTGCGAATGCCGGTCAGAGATAGGCGGGTCGACTCGATCCACGGATGGGTCAGCATGAACTGCTGGTTGACGTCCTGCTTCAGGTCTTTTCCACGGGAGTACGGGATCACAGTGGCCCGCAGCGAAGGGATGACCAGAAGCTTCCGCTTCTTCTCACTCTTGATCTCCGGGTCGTCGAGGAAGTTCGGGTCGTATTGGAAAAGGTCGGCCGAGGCGTCGTTCCCGTTCTCAACGGAATTCGATATGACAGACAGGTCGTCCATTCTCGACGAGTCGGGGCGATCGGACATTCGGTCCTCGCTTTCGATCACATCGGTGAGCTCCCGCTTGAACGTGTCCGAGGGCACCGGCTTCGCCGCGGTTTGCAGCAGCGCCTTGTAGAAGATGGTCCCCTGCTTCTTTTTCGCCGCCCGCCGCGACGCGATGGTCTGCTTGATGGACGCGAGCGTGTAGTGCTTCTTGCCGCTCGCCCTCCAGTCGTCCGGGAGCAACAGGCCGAGGGCGTCCTGCTCCATGCGGCGCTTTTCGAGGCGCCGCTTCTCCGCTTTTTCCGCCTTCGTCTCGAAGGTTTGGACGTAGGAGCACACGAGAATGGGCAGCTTCCCGGCGCGCAGGAAAAGGGGTTGGACGGTGTCCTCTTTCGGGTACCAGGCGTCGAGGTTCGGGTGGAGGGTGTATTCGGGGACACGCTGCACGCTGTGGGCGTCGGCGCGGATGTCCTTGTCTTCGTCGTCCTTCGTCTGCATGTCCTGCGAGACGAGGAGCAGCCCACGCGCCTGCGACCGCTGCCGGGCGAGCAGCGCGAGGTCGGACGGATGGGCGGTCCGCGTGCGGTGCAGCCAGTCCTGCACCCGCTCGCAGATGCCGGGGTCGCGCTCGGACACGATTTGCGACAGGAACGTGACCGCGAGCCGCCGGCGCTCCATCTTCGCGAACACCGCCGCCGCCGGCGCGACGCCGACGTGCAGGTCGCCGGCCTGCCCAAAGTTCTGGATCTGCACCGACGCGCCGAACGACCCGTGCCGCATGGCGCACCGACTCAAAACTTCGCCCACGAAGTCATCCGACGTCAACACCCGGTCCCCGAGAGCCTCGCTGCAGTCGAAGTACTCTTCGATCGGGACCAGCAGAGCTTGGATGCCCTTCGATTGGATCGCGTCGGCGCGCGTGATGGTGCCCGTGAAGTTCGGGTCCGCCTCGCTTTTTTCGCGGACCGTCTGGTTGTAGATCGCGACGAGCGAGTGCCGGTCGACGGGCGTCGTCGGCGTCCGGAACACCCGGGCGCTCGACGGCGCGGTGTTCGGGCCGTACGCCGGGATCGAGTCGAAGTTGAGGGGCAGCGGGGTTTTGAACGGCGTCTTCAAGCACCGCTTTGCGGGCGGCGGGCGGCCCATGAACGCGACCGGCGACGGCTTTTCGCCGCTGGTCGTGGTCGAGGCTTCGGAGTCGGAGTACTCCATGGCCCCGCGGCTGATTTCCTGCGGCGAGAGCACGACGCTGACCTTCTTCACCCTGTTCGGGGTGCCCTCCCGAACAGCTCTCGGGTTGCCGCTCTGCAGCGCAGCCAGCAGCACCAGCATCTCCCCCGCGGTCATGTAGTCGATCGCGTGCTCCCAGACCAGCCCGGCGCGGCGCACCCAGCTCTTCGCCACGACCGACTTGATCACGTGCAGCAGCTGGCTCCTCCTCCCGTTTCCCGACGTCTCGCCGACGACCCAGTTCGCGCTCTCCGGCGAGCAGTAGTGGGCGGCGTGCGGGAGGACCTGCTTCGCGTAGAAGCTGAAGATCGGCTTCTTCCGCGAATCCGTCAGGTAGTACCGCCGCTTCGGCGCCTCGGGCCTGGCGGGGTCCAACGCGACGCCGCAAAGGGAGGCCCCGTCGCAGTGGCAGAAGGCGACGACGCCGACAGAGGGGAAGTTCATGAGGAAGGAAGATTCGTCGAAGCGGATGGACACGCGGGCTTTGTCCCGCAGCAAGTCAGCGACCCTGGCGAGGAGGGAAGGGGACAGCAAGCAGTGGTAGCTCGACACGTCTTCGTTTTCAGACCGAGACGCATCAGGCGATGTCGGTCGCATGCTCGCGGGCGACCTGCCGGTCTCCGTTTGAAACGCAGCACACACAGCGAGGGCGACGGACGACAGCATCGAGTCGCAATGCTTCAATTCCAAGTGGAGATCAAACAGCATCTCGCACCTGTCCAACCGTGGCGCCGCCAGTTCAATCCCCCGCGCGAGGGCGTCGGTGAACGAACTGATGGTGTTGAACCCGCACTCGAGCACTTGCCGCGCGTGGTGTGACCGGGTGCAAGCGGAGAGGACGCTACCGACCGTCCAGTCGTTCGGATTCCCTCCGTTGCGGAGGAGTTGCTTGTAGATGTCCAGCGGCTCCGAGTGCCCGCCGCCGCACCGAACGTGCTGTGCTATGAGTGCTTGGCAGCACCATTCGTCCGGTTCGCACAACGCGTTCAGCCTTTCGTACAGTCGCTTGCCGAGGGTACCATTGTGATGCTCCACTGCTGTCGCCAACGTCTTCGAAGTGACCGCAACGCTCCCATCCTGCGCGGGGACACCACCCGTGCCACCTCTCTGCTCCGACCGCAAGAGAGCGTCGCTGAACGCGACGGACGTGACTGCGGAGCCGTTGCCCTTCGCCGCTCCGTCCTCGCCAGTATCACCAACAAAGCCGCCAGGGGGCGTGCAAGTCTCTTCGTTGGCGGAAACGTTCGGGAGCGACAGGACACGGGAAACGGCGTCGTCCGAGGCGCAGCAGGCAAGAAGCATGCCGAGGAGGCCCTCGTCAACAGGGGTCATCTTAACAAACCGGTCTAAGGCCCGGTCTATCGGCACCTGACACGCGGCGTATGTCCGCAGAAGCGCGTAATTCACGCGCAGCTTCTGACTGCTGTCCAATGGAGGGTCATCCTGCGCCATCGCAGCGTCGTACAGGACCTCCGCTGCGCCTTGGCTTGAGACCAAGTTGATCGCGCCGACCAGAATGCCAGCTGTCTCATCAGGGGCCAGCTCGAGCACTTGCGACAGCTGTTCGTCTGTTCGGCAGCATGCTGCTAAAGCGCTGATGTCGTGCACCGTGCGCTCCAGGTGCTGTGCGTCGAGCGCAAGGAGATGGTCGAAGACGTCGCCGATGGGTTGCTGCTGCTTGGCGTACACGTCGATTAAGGCGCGGCAGCACCTGCGGTCGCCGTCGGACCGTTTGAACAGCGACTCGGCAGCGGCGACGGACCGCGCGAGACTGATCGCTCGCGCAAAAAACTTCTGCCGGTCATCCGATGGGGGCGAGACGAAGATGCCACTGTGTGCGGTTGCCTTGTCCACGCTGACATTGCCCAGGACCCGCTCGACCTGTTCGTCGTTGTCAGCACAGGCTAGCACGGCACTTGTGCACGCGTCATCCATCATCATGTAGGACACACGAGCATCTCCCAAAGAAGAGTCCTCACTCGTATCGCTGAACGTCGACGCCATTGACGTCCTCCTCGACCTCGGCGGAGTGCTGTGATTTCCATCGCTGACGCGGCTTATGCCGCTCGATTTCTTGCGCAGATCGAGCTGGCTGACGGATCGCTCGAAAGTGCTCCGGCGTTTCACTCTCCTCTTCGGTAGCTTCACGCCGTGTGGGCCTCGGTGTCCCTCCCACACGCGCCACGCCTTGTCGAAATCACCGCCGCCGGTGGCGTACGCCTCCAGCATCGCTCGCTCACATTTTGTATCGCGCGCGGCATCTGTCATCCACCTCGCAGACCAACGCGTCCCGCGCCACCCCCTAATACTTGGATACATTGAAAATAGCAATGAAACTCTTTGGATGGGCCAAAAACAAAGAATCAAACGGGGCAGAAACGAGCTCGCTCGAGACACCCAGCAACCAGGCGGACGACCTGCTATGTCGACTTATATCATTCTGGAGACATACAATCGGTCCATCGACGGTCCTCGGCCTCTGCGTCCACAGCACCTCATGGGATATCAGGGCACTTTTGCCGCGCCTTCGGAATCCATGAGTTGAAATCGCAGCAATGAAAGTAAGGAAGGACGACAAAGCTACCTAAAAAGCGCGTGTTGGAGGGCTGGAAGAAGGGAGCATGCCCCCCCGCCTCATTGAAGAGTGGGAAGCAACAAGAGAGTGCCGTCGTTGGGCCAGGGAGACAAAGGCAGCAGGCGCGGCATTTAGCCTTGCCTTACGTTTTTTTCCTTTTACTCTGATAACTGGTCTTGTGCCCTGTAGGGATTAGGAGGTTGACCAGGCCCTCAAGCTGCCTTCTGCTCAACACGGTGCTTTCGCGGCACGGCCCGTAGATTGCGCCACTTGACCTGTCACCAAGGTCGCAGCAGCAACCTCTGCAAAAAGGCGCGCATAAACCATGAGTGTACGTCAGCGCTCCCATGCAACAGCTACACGTGAGGTGGCGCCAGTCACCTGTCTGTCAGTTGCAAAGACTGCACAGACTGAATAGAAAGTGTCGTCCGTTCTGGAAAGATTGGGGGGGAAACTTAGGGGGGGGGTGCGAATTCGAAGCATAGGTTTATTTTTCTTTGACTTTGTTGCACTTATGTTTTCGTTTTGTGCACCGAAAAACTTACGGGGGGGTGAGAATCTGAAGCATAGATTTATTTTTTGATTTTCTTGCACGTATGTTTTCGTGTTGTGCACCAAAGTAAATAGGTACGCAGAAAATGTGGTTTCAAGATCGTTGAGCAGCCGAATATCGGGCCGCCGGCAGAGCCGGCAAAAGACTCAATAGCCTACGGAAGGCGGCAGGGGTGCAAAGCTTTTAGGATAGGAATTTCAAAACTCCTTGGACCAAATTCTTGAGCAGTCCTTTCCTCTACCCTGTTGTTAAATACTGCCACGGCTCGAAAATAGCCGGTTTGGCTATTTCAGGAAAATATTTGAAAAGGATCTCCCTCGTCTCAAATGGTTAAGCTCTGCTTTGAATCGCATGGTGCATTGGTATCGGAGATTCCTATACTCCTCGACGAGCCATAGGTCGAGAGCTCAGGTTTCAAGGTGACCCAGTTTGCTAGGTACATGTCAGCATACTGGTGGTGGAAATCCCTCGCATCAAGACGGGCAGGCCCGCTGGAACCAAAAAGTTGCGGTGACGACCACAGGACGGGAAAATCCGGCCGCGAAAAAAAGAAACGTACCAATGTGGTGTGGTCGGTGGGGACCAGTGAGCCGTACAGTAGTCCCTGCGAGCGCGAGCCAACAGCTGCTACGATAGCGTTCCAGTCAACTATCTCAACGAGATATCCTTCATGCACATTCCACATGGCGTGCCCCGAACCTGTCCGGCTGAGCGGGGCAAATGCGCAGATTTCCGAGTGAAACGCTTGAAACTCCGGGTTGTTTTTCTTTCTTCGGAGTGGTGGTCACGGTGTGTACCTTTGTTGGTCGTTAGTAGGTTCGGCCATTATCCACATACCTTACTTACGGTAGTCCTCAGCGTGGAGCCGTTGTAGGACCGTCTGTCTTTGGTACTGGATGACCGTCTCTTTTCGTGTATTATTGTTGTCAGAAGTCGCCATGAGTTTGAGATCCTGGCCGTCGCATTTGGTTCTCGCAACACAGGATTCGTGTTGCGGAGAAGCGGTTGTTTGATTGCTATTGTTTCACAGTTGGCAGGCAACCCAAATTTAAAGTCGGTGACCCCTGAAGACAGCATATCGATTTACTTCAGATTGCTCTCATTACGCTTGTTTTCGCTTAAATTTGCTTGAATTCGCTGAATTTGCTCAAGCGAAATTGAGGCAAATTGAAGCGAAGGTGGGAATTAGAAAGATGGCAGGACAAGGCGAAACAGGGTGTTTCTGACAGACCACCCTACTGTATCCGTGAAGAGGCCGCTCCCCCTCGTTTTAGCTGGACTTGATGCCTGTCAAAGAGTCACCAGAGACGGGCTGTGTGGGATTGACTCGACGAGGGCCATATTCTTGACGTTGAAGGTCGTGTCTTCCACGTGTGCGGTACAAACAACGGCTTCGTTCTCTCGTTGAAACTGGGCACCCTTGAACGCCGCCGAGAGTTCTGTCTCTCGCAGACCCTGGGTCTATGAGGCAGGGGTGTTCAAGAACAAAGGGGAATTTGTTCCTCTACTCTGCTGCTGCCCGGTGGGTCATGTTCACGCCAATGGCATTGCATCCAGAGGCATTTGACGGCCACAGTCTAGCAGGAAATGGCCCGGCTACATGACGCAGAATTGGCTAAGCGCCAACATGACTCGGGTTCGCAGAGGAATCAGGGTAATCGCCAACGATGAGCGGGGCTCTCGTGTAGTTGTGCAGCCTCGCGAGGCTTTTCTTCAACAGGGGTTTCCTCTTCGTCATCAGTCTCTAACTGATGCCGGTGCATCTGCGCCCACCGGCATCCATTCTCGTCGCCTTGCACGGGCTATTTCTACAACGACCGCAATCCCGGCTTACCCTTCCACTGGTTCGTCTGTTCCTGCACGGGCTATTTCTACAACGGCCGCAATCCCGGTTTACCCTTCCACTGGTTCGTCTGTTCCTGCCGTGGTCGCATGCTTCTTCTCTTGTCAAGGCCTACCGATATTTCGTTCAGATGGTGCCACTTTGCTTGAACTTGCTTTTATTCGCGCCTACTTCCTCGAATGGTAAAGCAAATTTCCAAGCAACCTCAGGCAAAGCCGTCTTTGCCTGCCAGCTGTTTGATTGCCTCTTGTATGAGTGAAGCCGAGTGCGAAGCGCCCGGACTCCGCTGTCAAATCTTTTTGCTGTGTGTTGCCTGTTTCAACATATCTCCTTTGCGTTTGCCGGCGATTATCGTAGACGCGCGGTCTGTTGCCGTTCGACTTTCTTTCGCTTCATGCCTCGGGTTCAATTACGCGTCGTCGTCGCCTTTGCTTGAAATTTCTTTGACGTTTTTTGGCAATCTTTTTGCGTTCCGGTGATTCCGGCGATCTTCGCTCAGTCAGCTGCGGCGGCTTTCTTTTTGTGAGATGGACCCCTGATGGTCTCTTCAGCTAACGGGCGAGTGCGTGTGGGAAGGGCTATCCCGGATTTGCCTTGCGGTCAGAAATAGAACGGTCCTGGCTGACAGTAATAATGCGGGACTGTAATGCGGGTCCGTCGCTGATTTTTTAGAACGTTAAGTTTGCTTTCCCACGCGCACTGTGCACTATTTGCGAAGAATAACCGTCGAAGAGTGTATGAAGCTGTGAAGAACATTTCCGAAGCTTGCACTGGTAATCGAAGGAACAACGGGCGATCAGCGATTGATCCATGATGCTGAAAATGGTCGTCTGCAAACTCTATTAAATTTACAAAAGAAAGGAGTTGCCGGTATTGGCACTTCTTTGGACCGATCCGAGTTTTTTCAGAGTTCAACAGAGTTAAAGCTTTCGCTGGCTCGTTTAACTGTACGCGCAACTACCGCTGTTGTCCGGAAATGTCTTCATTACGACTCGGTTCTGAGAAAATAAAACGGATGTGGGGCAGTTCACCTTGCAACAGCTGGGCCATAGAATGTTGAGGTGCCAAGAACCCCTGCTTGATCCTGCCAGTAGTACTCCTCTGTTTGTTTACCCCGGGTGGATACCACTATCAAAATAGAGCACCCTGAGCAGGATCGAACCTGTACCCGCTGAAGGCTGCTGTATATGAGTGGGCTAGAGCTGCTTCAATAATTCTCGGAGGGGCCGCCCGGTGCGTAATGGCAACAGGGGAGAAAGCATTCAACCACGAAATAGGGGTTTGCAACTGTGTTCCTTTCCTCCTTTCGGGACGTGGGACTCGTGTGTAATAGCCGGCGATGAGAACCAGCCATTCGCTACACACACACACACACACACACACACACACACACACACACACACACACACACACACACACACACACACACACACACACACACACACACACACACACACACACACACACACACACACACACACACACACACACACACACACACACACACACACACACACACACACACACACACACACACACACACACACACACACACACACACACACACACACACACACACACAATGCCCGTCAACTCCGATAAGGCTCCTCTTTGGCGCGCTTTCGTCGTGGTGCAACTCCTGACAGTTGCAACTGCTGTTGGTAGCTGGACAAGTTCGTATAGAATCGGGATCGGTGTCCTCGTTTGAGACTTGCAAAGTAACGGCCTCCTCGAGTATTTTCTACTGTGTCCTCGTTTGAGACTTGCAAAGTAACGGCCTCCTCGAGTATTTTCTACAAGTAGTAGTATGCGACGTCTGCCGAAGCAGTCGGAGACAGCAGGCGCAGGGGGCAGGTCTTGCTTTACTTTCTCTTCTTCATGGAGACCCGCCCCTGGATGCCAATCACTGTCGAGAAAGTTTGCGCCTATTGGGATGAGGTGGTTGACCAGGCCCCCACGACTTATACACACGGCACAACACGGCTACAACACGAGGATGCAGCCCTGCTTCGGTGTGCACTCAGCCATCAGGCCATTGGCTGCTAGGCACCCCCCGACCGGTCGATTTGCCACTTTTGTGGCCCTCCATTCGCCGGGCGATGCTGGCGTTTGGGGGATCGGCGACCGCGACTCAATTAAGGTGCGATCAACAGTGTCGCCACGTGAGGCCCAGGCTGGTATATAAGAAAGCTGTCATCAGCCCGGAGCCCGGAGCCGTCGTCTGGGTCGGGCTTGGCTGGGGCCATTTTCACTGCAGCAACCCCACGGCTCCTAAGGTGGTCTCCAGAGGAAGCCAGTGGAAAAGATTTGTTTTCAAGTGCCGGAATGACCTAGAATCGGCACTCGTAAAAGTTTTGTCCCACAGTTTTTCCAGGGAATTCTGACCATTTCACCTTAGAAAATCCACCCTTCCCAGAGGCCCGTGGCGGATTTTCGACGTGGCCACGATGGACGGCCGGCAATGGGGGTTTGCTCCGCCTCCGACGGCAGAGTCCGAGTGTACAATGCGACGAACACCGCCCTGGTGGACGAGCTGCACCTCAGAACGTCGCCAACGGTCGCCAACTGGCACGAAGGCCATGTGCCATGAGCACGCCCTCCTCTGTGGTCAATAAGGGACTGACGCCCGGAGCCCGGAAGCTCCCCAAACCACTGTTTCTTATTAACCAGCCTGTGAAGGCCCCCCCCCCATGACACCGAAAAGCAGGCGCCAAAAAAAATTGAAAAATCTGCCGAACTGTGAAGATGTTGTGTGGCGGTGGATGTGCGCTCGGTTGTCCGGGTTCTTGGAGGGTGACCTGGAGGGAGACCCTGCTTCTGAATAAATCACATAGGGTGGGCAAACTGGCGGATTTTTGGTTGAGAGCCCGCTGGCGTAGTATTGTTGGGGTTTTTTGGACGTTGTTGTGGTGGAAGGGCGCGAGAGACCAGGGACCCGACGTCCGTACTGCTCCAAATGCACCGCTCGCCGGAATCAATCGGTTCCTGCCGAGTGGCGGTCCTTGAAGAAGCACGGCGCTCTGACCATGGCCGACGGGACTTTTCTTGCAGCGATAATTTTATTTCGCGGTGTAGAAGAAGGTCGGTATTGTAAAACTGTTATTGGGGAAAAAGAGGGCGCACTGCGAAGAAGAGTGCCTCCCCCCTGTCACCAATACTACCAAGTTCTAGCCTTTCTCCGCTGTCTGGTTGTCGCTGATTGGAGAAAGGCGTAACCCAGGCGCTGCGAAACCGATTTCGTTTCATCGTCCCGTTTCACAATAAGCTGCGGCGGAAACCGCGGACATGGGCGCAGATGCCGACAGAGCCGGCAAGTTGCTACTGGGGGGATACCCCGGACTCCCCATATTTCTTCTCCTTCGCCCTTTCAAACGGAGGGGTTCGACACCGCTGAGCGATGATTGTTTTTCGTTCCCCGAGGTGTTGCCGCAATGCGACACCTGCCAAGTGCAGGGGTGCAGCACGTGAGCATGAGGGGCAGAGAGGCCACGTCGTCACAGAGCAACTGCTGGTCGGATGACCACCGTGGGCGTACTTCCGGAAAGCCTGGTGCTTATACACAAACAAAGGCCCAACAACGCACGGTTGCCCCAAAGTTGCGACTGTCGCTTTAGTGTCGGTCACTGCACTGAGAATCAACGCAAATGCAACAACTGCCGGAGGACGGCCGGCAGGTAAGGCCGGTACTGCAGCAGAGAGCGTTGATACCTTTTGTCGCCCGTTTGTTTCCTTTGCGAGTTCTGGCTGGTCTTCGCCCAGTCAGATGTCCGTGACGGCGTCTTTTTTGAATGGAGCTCATAGGTTTGGGTTGCTTTTAGTGGACCGGTCGTTGGATGGTTGCGGATGTCGTGACCACGTAAAGATGACAGTAAGGCAGGTGGTCAAAATTGATGACGGCCGAATGCGGCCGCCGTAGAGAAAGACCCTGTTTTCGACCAGCAGACACTTCACGCTTTGCGGTCGAGAAAACTGACTGCCACCGATCCACGGCATAGCACCCGGAGGTGACTGACGGAAGTTGCTTGGGTTTGGTAGAAAAGGCTGGAGCCCTGAACACCCGCTCAATGGGGGTCGGATCGGCCTCAGACTGGTATCGCACAATTTAGAAAGTGTCTGTGTATCTGTTTTATCAGCACTCGGCGCACTCGTTAGATGAGCCCCCCCCCCTCGACGGGGAACAACGCTGTCGTGCAGAGGAAACTGCACGGTGGAGCCCAGGCCTCAGAAGTTGGATTAAAGTCGGAGGGAATAGTTGAGTCGCAGTTTTTGACAAAGAAGATGCCTTTATTATTCACTTTTCCTCACGAACAGGGGGTCGGTCCTGCTTTTTGGCTTTATAGGTTCTCCCGACTCCCCAAATCGTGGTTAGCACTAACCCAACAGGTCTAGCCAACTATTCCCTGAGCAGTATTAGCACACTTTCAATTAAAAAAAGCGGGGTGTGGTACCCGATTTTTCGGTGTGGATCCAAACGCGTGTGTGGTTGTTGCACCCGCTTTTCGGGTGTGACTCGTGACTCGGGTACACCCCCTTCAACTCCAGCTTCTGGGGCTGGACCTCACCGTGTGGTAGAACGAAGGGAAACCGCTTTCCGCCCGGTCCGCGTGAGCACCAGGTGCTGGCGCCGGTGGCGGTGTCTCTTTCGTGCTGATCAGTCGAGCACAATCCCGTAGATGGGGAAGACAAACCGTCCCGGTGCTTTCACGGGACAAAAAAAAATACGGAAACGCCTACTGTGCGGACTAGACAACGGGGTTTGCTGTAGATCACTGTGCGGACTAGACAACGGAGAGCGTGCTTTGCTGTAGATCACTGTGCGGACTAGACGACGGAGAGCGTGCTTTGCTGTAGATCACTGTGCGGACTAGACGACGGAGAGCGTGCTTTGCTGTAGATCACTGTGCGGACTAGACAACGGAGAGCGTGCTTTGCTGTAGATCACTGTGCGGACTAGACAACGGAGAGCGCGCTTTGCTGTAGATCACTGTGCGGACTAGACGACGGAGAGCGTGCTTTGCTGTAGATCACTGTGCGGACTAGACGACGGAGAGCGTGCTTTGCTGTAGATCACTGTGCGGACTAGACGACGGAGAGCGTGCTTTGCTGTAGATCACTGTGCGGACTAACGGAGAGCGCGCTTTGCTGTAGATCACTGTGCGGACTAGACAACGGAGGGCGTGCTTTGTTGTAGATAAGTGCGGCTGCGAATATTGCCAGGCGAGAACACCCCGCGACGAGGTCGGGGTCGGTGGTTCGAGAGGCAGTGCAATCGTAATCCGGATGGTGCATTGCGCGTGTCAAGCGCGCTGTGCTCGCACACACGTGCGAGCAGTTCTTTTTTTGCTGCCGTTGCTGCTGTTTTTTTTGTGTTTCCGACGATCCGAATGGACGTACAGATTGGTGTCTTTCGACCTTTTTTTTTTTTACGACTGTTTCTTGTAGAAACAGTCGTAAAAAGAAGAAAGCGGTCAGTTTTTTTGTTTGTGCGGACGACATAAGTTTCGTGTTCTGTGTTTCCGACTTTTCTTTGCTGGGCTGAGGATACCACCAACTCGTGATACGTGTACAACAAGACCCTCATGTGCACCGCATGCACAAGTACGAGAAGCGACAATCGCGGATACGGCAGCAAGTACAGAGCAGTCGAGCAGCAAAACGGCCCGCGTCGCAGGTGGCAAACCAAAGAAGCCCGTGAGGCAGGGAGTGAAGACGAGGTGATGCAAGACGAAGGGGAAGCGCGAAGCAACCAGCCCGACGGACCAACAAGACGCAAGACCAGGCGACCAAGAGAAGGAGGGGGACGTGGCCCAGAGATCCGGGCTAAGTAGCCTGGAACTCGTGTGGTAGACCTTTCTTCGGAGGGGCTCACGCACTCAAAGATCGATTTATATGCACTGCATGCACATCACGGTGTCTAGATTGTGTCTCTCAACATTCTACAAGTCAACGCGGCCCGGACGGCGGCTGAACATGGAGGAGACGCCTTTGTATTGCACCAAGTTCATAAAGGTTGCCACAATCGAAGGAGAAGACGAGGCCTTCGTCGACGACTCGGGCTGCTTCGTTGGCAACGTGCGGTCGTTTACACGTTTTTGCAAAGTGGTGGTTTCTCTGTTCCAAGTAAACAGCTTTCGGTCGACTGCGGAACAGATAGGCGTTGTTTCCTACACCCTAGACAACCCGTCCCACGCGGGTATCCCAGCATCTATCGCACCGCGGTACGGCTGGACGTACTGGGACTCAACCACGTCGCGGTACGTCGAGCCGATCGAGTGTCACTCACAACTACTGCGTGAACGACCATTGCGGCACATCGACAGAGTGCACGGGGGTGGGGTCATCATCATCGTGGTCACCGCCTCGGTCGTCGTCCTCGTCTGCTGCGCCTTGCTGCATTGCTGCTCCTGCAGGAGGCGGCGGGAAGTTGTGTACACCAGCGTGCCCGCCTACCCTGCACAATACTCCGCGGGCTCTTTTCCGGCGTACCACCACCCGCATCCCACCGCTCCCCCGCAGCCGTTGACTCCGGCATACCGTCTGCACTGGGTGTGCGTGTTGATGGTGCTCAAGTTGGTGCTGGGGTTGGATGACTTTGTTCACAACGTGTGCATGCGCAGAGGGAGCCTTGCCGAAGTCTACAGAACGTCGTCATCTTCGGCGCGGGTGCGAAACAAGTCGTGGCAGGGTGGAACAACTCGCCTGTCCAACACACGTGTTTTGAGGTGGTGCTCCGCCCGCTTTTATGAACTTAGCTTGAGAATCCTGAATTTTTGGCGTCTCCGGGTGACCTTCGTCAAAATGGGCTCTTTTAATCCTCTCGGTCTCCCGGCCACGGTCCGCGACACGTCACGTTCGCGTCCACGGTGGCATGGCACGTGGTGCACGCACGGTACGGAGTTCCCGTTTCGCATGGGCACGCGGCGGCTTCTTCGGCGGTGTCCCAGCACTTGCCGCACCCGCCGTACTGTTGGGCCGGCTGGCACCAAACTACCTGGCAAAACTCTGCCATCATCGCGGTGTCCCAGCAAACCCCGCATCCCGGGAAGGGGAAGCGCGGTTCCGCACCACAAGCGACAGGCGCGTACGTAGGCTCGGGGGGGGAAAACGTGGCGGGTGCGCTCGTTGGTGCTGAAGTTGGTGCTGAAGTTGGTGGTGCAGGGGTTGGTGGCGTCGAAGTTGGCGGTGCAGGGGTTGGTGGCGTCGAAGTTGGCGGTGCAGGGGTTGGTGGCGTCGAAGTTGGCGGTGCAGGGGTTGGTGGCGTCGAAGTTGGCGGTGCAGGGGTTGGTGGCGTCGAAGTTGGTGGTGCAGGCGTGGACGGAGCCGGGGTAGGAGCCGGTGGCATCGGCGCTGGTGTGCGGTCGTCGCAGTCCTTACCGTGCTTTCCCTTCCCGTGTCCCTTACCTTTGCCATTGCTCTTGTCACTGCTCTTGCCACCACCCCAACCGATGGACTTCTTCTTACCACCTTTCTTGTTGTCGTGGTCCTTGCTGCTTCCCGACTTCTCATTTTGACTGCCGTATCCCTTGCCGTAGCCATACGAATTGCTCTTTCCGCTGCTCTTCCCGCTGCTCTTGTTGCTCTTTCCGTTGCTTTTCCCGCTGCCGTAGGAGTGCGAGACCTTCTTCCCCCAACCACTCGAACGCGCCAACTCATGCAACTCTTCTCCAAACCCGCGGGCGGAGCACTCAGCCGCGAGGAGAACCACTAGCAGTGCGATGACTCGGAGCGTCATTGTTGAGCGGGAATGTTCTTTGTAGCCGGCACGCACAAACAAAACGAAGCACCTGTCTTTTTTAGAGTGAAAGTTTTTTATGTGTCGTGAGGAACTTTGGGTAGTGGTACTTGTTTGAGTGTGTGTGTGTGTGTGTGGGATCTCAGTAATGGGTAACCCCTGAGCGGAGTCTGTGTGTGTGTGTGTGTGTGTGTGTGTGTGTGTGTGTGTGTGTGTGTGTGTGTGTGTGTGTGTGTGTGTGTGTGTGTGTGTGTGTGTGTGTGTGTGTGTGTGTGTGTGTGTGTGTGTGTGTGTGTGTGTGTGTGTGTGTGTGTGTGTGTGTGTGTGTGTGTGTTTAAGTTCAGGGCTTTGAGTGGTAACGTCTGAATCGAAGTATAGCCCCTTGTCACTTTCACCAGTCGGCTTTTTCCGACACGCTGCTTTTGGGTCCTGCGATTCCTCTCCGAAGGTTGGGTGGGCGGCCGTCAGCTTCTCCATCCGGCACTCGGCTGAGGACTTCTGTTTTCATCTTGCGGTGATAGCTGCACGGGGTTTTCGGCTCCGTGCAACAGCTGAGTGTCTTGCACAGGCGGCACATCTCCCGAGGATGTGGCAAGCTCTCTCTGTGCAACGAGCTTGGCCTGACTAGCTGTTCCAAGCAAGCACCCGTCATGGTCGACAGTCGCCACCTGGGTCACAGGTTTGTGTTCCGAGACTCGCTCGCACGCGAATCATTTGTCGCCAAGCATTCTGCAATGCTGACGACTGCTACCCGGTCACAAACGGCTGCGGTGCAGGGGATCGATCCCTCGCAAGCTTGTTTCGCAGTGGTTCTGGCGGCAGGCGACCTCCGCCACCAGTACGTTCATCCGGTAGGAGCGTAGAGGGTCGCAACCGAAGAAGACCTCGGAGGACGCGGTGAACACGGGCGATTTCTCAATGTTTCAGCATCACGCGCCAAGAGTATTGCGGCCACCCACTGGGTGTAGGCCTGGATATGGACTCTGGACGAGGACAGCGCGATGGATGTGCACTGCGCCGGTCACCTCTTCTTAGAGTTATGTCCGGCATCACGTTCAGGTTGTACAACACCGAAGAGGACGGTTGCCACTCTATAGAGTCTCCGGGTGACCGTTGTCGAATGGGTTCCTTTAAAGCTAATACGTACTGGGTGGGTTTGGGGGTTCTGTCGTGTACACTTTACTTGCTTGCTTTGGCAAGTCAGGTTTGTAACAATTTGTGACCGACACCAAGATCTCACCAGGCTAGGGGAGTGTTCTTGGGCTCCCCACGTCCTACAAGTTGAGCATTTTTCGAGACTGGAGGTCCTATGAACATGCAATGTGAATAGCCTCTATTCGAGCCAACCCCACTTTTCTCTACTGTATTGTTTTTGAACTAGATAATAGCGCGGAGCTGGCTTTTTCTCCCCCTGGGAAAATGTATATGTTTTTAGGGGTACACCTGGCTGAGTCGGTAGGACGAGGGACCAAATTACCTCTATGAGGTGAACAACGACGGTTCGAATCCCACCAGAGAGACTTTCCAGGCGTTCGGGGATAAGCTCCCGGAAGCAAGCCCTAGCTTCGATTCCTTGGAGGTAGGACCAAACAAACAACGGAGTAAACAGCGGGTACAATGAACCCCTGTACTACCTGCAGGATTAGGCCGTCTAGCCTCGCCTAGGCTGCAGTAAAAGTTCCGCCAGACAGAACAGAACAGGGAAAATGTATATGGGTGGCAGAGTGAGCGGGTGTCGGCCTTCAGGCCGGTGTGTCCGGGTTCAAACCCCGCCCATGACACTTTTCCGGTCGAAGATTATTTCGAGGTTTGCTGTCGTTTCGGGGCCTGATGTGCCCGAAATTTGCGTTTTTTGCGGAGTTTCTCAGCCCCCCGGAGAAATACCGGAGGGGGGGGCGGCGGGAAAAGGCTGCCCCAGGGCGGCCCCCCCCCGTGCTGGGCCCCGGGTAAGAGGCCAAACTTTACACCCGAACTTAGCTTCACCCGGACTTTGTTTCGCCCGAACTTAGCTTCACCCGAGCTTTGCTTCGCCCGAACTTTGCTTCACCTAACTTTGCTCACCCGAACTTAGCTTCGCCCGAACTTTGTTTCGCCCGAACTTAGCTTCACCAGAACTTTGCTTCACCCGAACTTAGCTTCGCCCGAACTTTGCTTCACCAGAACTTAGCTTCGCCCGAACTTTGCTTCACCAGAACTTAGCTTCGCCCGAACTTTGCTTCACCAGAACTTAGCTTCGCCCGAACTTTGCTTCACCCGAACTTAGCTTCGCCGAACTTTGTTTCGCCCGACCTTAGCTTCACCAGAACGTCCAAACTTTGCTTCACCCAGAACTTAGCTTCGCCCGGACTTTGTTTCGCCCGAACTTAGCTTCACCTTCGCCCGAACTTTGCTCACCCGAACTTAGCTTCGCCCGAACTTTGCTTCACCCGAACTTTGTTTCGCCCGAACTTAGCATTGCCCGAACTTAGCTTCGCCCGAACTTTGCTGTTCCCCGAACTTTAACTGCTGCCTCCAGTCTCGCCACGCGCCGGCCTTAGCCGAGCGCACGTACTTCTTTAAAGTGCAAGTGCCATCAAGGCAGGCGAGCACTAGTTGAGCGGGAGTCTTTTTGAAGGTAGCCCGTGTCTCCCACGTTCACCGGGGTTGCTGCTGGGTGCCAGGGGATGGCCGTAGACTGCGTTTTGCCGCGCCTTTGCAATCCATGAGTTGAGAGCCCGCTTCCTCCAGTTGGCAGCAGCGAAAGCAATGAAGGACGACAAAACTAACAAAGCCACCGTACCATCTCAAGCAAGAGTGGCGCAGCTCAAAAAGCGCGTGTTCGAGGGCTGAAACAAGGGAGCAAAGCCGTGTCCAGGCGCAGGGTACTCGAAAGGAGGGCACCCTTTTGCCAAAACAAGACGAAAATAGGAATGCATCAGTGCATGGATTAAGCATCGCAATCGCTCCCGTCATCTGCGTCTTCGGACAAGAACCCCCGTTTAGGAAAGAACCTGGGCATGACCGTCTTCTTGCAGGAATCGTTGCCGTCAGATTTGTGAAGATCGGTTCGTGTCAATTAGCGCAAAGCAAAGATTGGCACATTTCAAGCTTTGTGTTTGCCCCCCATAAATCGAAAAGCCGAATCCAACCCGTTCTATGCCCTCGATGTGAAGGGGATAAGGGTGACCCGGTCTTGTCGCGGAATTGAGCGTGAAAACTTCCTTTTTTGACTTTTTTGGAGTCGAGTTTTTAGCTGGAACACGTGAGTGCTCCCGAGGGGGCCCGCCACTGGTCATCAAAAAATTCAGGTGAACCTGAGGCTACCGGGTATCGTGTGCGAAACTTCCTCACTTTGCAAATCTGTTGCAGCATGGTGGGCTTTCTTCCCTTCGCGAGAGAACGAGAGGGAGGGGAGAAGGGAGGGATCCCTGTGTTCGCTCCCTTCTAGGTTTCTCGTAGGAGACTGAAGACTGACTGGTGATTGCGCGCCTTCTTCTGCACAAGACAGGGTGTGTAATGAAACGGCGGCACCCCCAGGTCTACCCGTAGGGGGACCAGAAGGAGTAAAAGCAAAGCACCCTTACGGACAGGGGACACACGCTGACTCGAGAAAAAGAATAGGCATGTGCTTGTTTGTACGTACCGGGGGAGGATTAGCCTGATAGTGAATGATAGTGAGTGAATATGACTCGTTAGGTTTGAGCCACAAAACTCTTGTTTATAACCTAGGTTTCCCGGAAAGTCTGCTGCACCCCCGACAACCTTTCCCCTCTGCCGTCCGTAAAGGGTTAAGAAAAGCTAAAAGAAACAAGGATGGAAGGACGGTCTGCATTTATTGATTGCCGCAGCCTTTGGTTGTTCGGAGGAAAATCCTAACGGTCTTTTTGCGTGACGACAAGGGTTGGTCTCGCTACGATCGTACGCGCAATTGAGAAGCAGGTGTGCTCGCGGAGTACGTCACGTTTGCAAGACAAGTCACCCACTGGGGATGAGCGTACGGTTGCTCAATAGCAACACTGCTGAGCAGCAAAGCGATAGTCTCGATACCTACTTCGCAGGACGTCGAAAATGAATGGTTTCAATGAACGCCAAGGGGGACAAATCCGGCGCTGTCTGCTGCGAGATATAACTGGAAGACGATGACCAGCGAAACTGGCCGCCTTTCAAGTGATGGTGTCTTTATAGAGAGCGGAGAGAGAGAGTGGGTCGATGTTGTTTGCTTGTATGTGGGGTTCGACGTAGTATTTTTGTGGCCAGTGGGTGCTCCACCGACAGGTGGAGCACCCACTGGCCACAAAGGTTCCTTTAAGGTATAGCATGTTAGTGTGCGTATTGTGTCTGCTGTAGTGGCAGTACGTGTACTTGTGCGTGTACCTTTGTTGCTCACTATTGCCGACTAATAAAAATAAGTCTATTCGACTTATTTTAGCGCGCGCTGTTATTTCCTTTGTGTCTTGCCATTTCCATGGCTCTTGCGACCGACACCGAGTTCACGTTCGCGAGAGGAGAGCGATCTCGGGCCCCCCACTATTGCTTTGTTTTTGCTTGGGGAAACTGGTCGGGAGTTTGCTTGTTGACGATGAGGCGTTTCGTGTGCCCGGCCATCAACGGAAGGTGGCGTGGATATGTGTTGAGCCAATTTACCGCCTGCCCCCATGGAATGTTGTCGGGCCTTAGAACGTAATCGAGTTTGGTAGAGCGAACTCGAGCGGGAAAACGAGCGCAAACGCCACGAAATATTTTAAGTTTAGAATGCAAAGCAACCTAGGCGATAATCTTGCATCTGTATGAGCCATCTTCGTAGCCTATCCCGAGGGGGTCCCTGATGGTGGAGATCGCTTTCCATACGTCTTCCCGAAATTTTGAGAAGATCCCAGCTTTAGAAAAGCCATAAACAGGTAATTCTGGGGGATTGCAAGAACGTGCTTGGAATGGATAAGTCTGGGAGGGGGAAGGAGAGAGTCTGTCCATTATCATATCTGGCCATGAGCCAAAGGGATTGCATTCGACTACACTTAAGGTCAAACTGCCTTAAAGGAAATGAAAAGAGTGGTGTACGTTCGACTTCGCTTGGGGTCGAACGTAGGTTGCACATCATCCTTTCGCTGAAGAGTCAGCTTGAGGGAATCTTGCTTGCGCAGCTTGAGCAGAACTTTGCCTGTGCGGCCTGTCTGATCTCGGGAGAGGGAAACTGGTCGTTGTGAGAGGAAAACAAAAGACGCATGCATGGCCGTCGGCTGTGCTGCTTCGGTGAGGAGCAGCGGCAGTTAACGTTGACTGTTGGTCACAACTTGTGCGTGCAGCAGAAGAGGGCCTTACCGAGGTTGTGCAGAACGTCTTCACCTTCCGACGATGCGAAACAAGTCGTGGTAGGTTGGGTGGAACAACTCACTTGTCCAACACACTTGTTTTCGGGCTGCATTTAGAGATGAAGCTTGAGAATTCGGAATTATTTGGAGTCACCGAGTGGCCTTCGTCAAGTGGGTTCTTTTAATCACCTCGGAACGGTCCGGAGCACTCCTCGGCCTTCTTCGCGGTGGTGTGGCATCCGAGGCAATTTTCAAACGGGGCGAAGTCTTGGCACTTGCACGCGGCGGCTTCTTCGGCGGTGTCCCAGCACCGATCGCACCCACCGAACGGGCGGTACGGCTGGCAGAATAGACCCTGGCACCCTTCTGCTATGTTCTCGGAGCCCCAGCAAACCCCGCATCCCGGGAAGCGGTTTGCCGCACTGCATGTGACAGGCGGGTACGTAGGGGGTGCGCTCGTTGGAATTGCCGGTGCTGAAGTTGATGGTACTGAAGTTGGCGGTGCTGGCGTTGGTGGCGTCGAAGTTGGTGGTGCAGGCGTGGACGGAGCCGGGGTAGGAGCCGGTGGCATCGGCGCCGGCGTGCGGTCGTCGCAGTCCTTACCGTGCTTTCCCTTTCCGTGTCCCTTGTCTTTGCCGTTGCTCTTGCCACCACCCCAACCGATGGACTTCTTCTTCCCACCTTTCTTCTTGTCGTGGTCCTTGCTCTTTCCCGACTTCCCGTTTTGGCGGCCGTGTCCCTTGCCGTAGCCATACTCGTTGCTCTTTCCGTTGCTCTTCCCGCTGCTCTTCCCACTGCTCTTGTTGCTCTTTCCGTTGCTTTTCCCGCTGCCGTAGGAGTGCGAGACCTTCTTCCCCCAACCACTCGAACGCGCCAACCCATGCAACTCTTCTACAAAACCGCGGGCGGAGCACTCAGCCGCCAGGAAAACCACTAGCAGTGCGATGACTCGGAGCGTCATTCTTGTTGTGCGTGTTTTCGGCAATCTGCCCTTCTTTGTTACGGTTTTGTGATCGCTTTTGTTGTGTATACTTGTTTGCTTGTGTGTGAATGTGTATGTCTGTGTGTGTGCGTGTGTGTGTGGGTGCGTGTGTGTGTGTGTGTGTGTGTTCTTTTTCCAACCTGGAGCAGGAGTTAACTCGAAGGTCCAAAGGTGCCGGTGTGCGACCACCTTTTCGATCGATGAAGTTTACACGTGAAGGCGGCGGCGCAAACGTCGCTTACTTGAGTCGGTCCCCGGTCACCCCGGCTGATAGACTGTGATAGCCTACAATAGTTTTGGGTTAGAATGCAAAGAATCTGTGGCGATAATCTGCATCGCCGGCGTCGCGGTTATCTCTTCGCACGTGATGTGTCATGCTTTCGCCTCTTCTTGATCGTCGCGCGCGTTTGGTGCCTCGCTTCTCCTTCGATTGCTCGTCCAGGAGCCTACGTGATAGCCTACGATAGTTGAGGTTAGAATGCAGAATATCTGTGGCGATGGCCTGCATTAGCCACTGGATGACTACCTCTTCGATCGTACCGTGTCGTGCCAGACAGCAGCAGGCAATGCGATGCACTTCAGGAAACAGGAGTGGACTGGCTCACTACTCGAGTGATGGCACCTTTCGTCAAAGTTCTGCCCGAGAAAAGGGCTTTCGCGATGTCTGGACCGAGCGGGGGCAATTCTCGAAGCGTTGTTTCGATGATGCGCGAGCGCACTCTAAAACGCGACGCAATCGCGCGAATGCTTCGTTGGGGGCACACCTTCGGAGCGGGAAGCGGAAACGGTGCGTTCGGTTTGTTTCGATCGAGCAGAAAAGGAAACAGGTACTGGGTCATAGGCAAACAAGCCTCGACTCAGGTGGGACGTGGACAACGAAAGCACAACTAAAAATGCTCGTACCCACTGAACACCACCGCTCCACGGTAAACTCCAGCCCTCGAATTTGGACAGTACGGTCCGTCAGCGCAAATCGTAGGGCGGTCCACCCCCCGTTGATAGACTACTGCTAGACTGTGATAGACAGAAGCAGGCAATACGATGCAGCTCCAGGAAATAGGGGTGGACGGCCGGTCGCACAAAAATTTGCTGCCTTCTTTTAGAATTTTGTGTTTCGGCGAAATGCGCTCAGCCAGTTGCCTGGAGCTTCACGTCGCGGCGCTGCTATTCGACGCAAACAGAAGCAATTCTCGTTTGGGATCAGCGACCGCAGCCCGTGAGCGCCTCGTTTGAGCGGTTTGACTCTAGTCTGACTTTGTGCAGTGACACGAGAGGTGTAGAGGTGGGAGGCCGCAACAAGGAGATACCACTACTCTTGTTGTCGCTTTACTTATCCAATCTGCCCAGCTGATCGACGGTACTGCAGAACCGTGGGCAACGAACCGTGGTCAAGTGTACGGCATTTCGCAAAAAAATAAGATGAAAAAGGAAGGGAGTGGTGTTATTTGCTAGCAGAAGGGAGGGCGGCCCTCTTCAAGTCGTGAGAAGACGCGGTGGTGGCAGGGGATGGGAGCTTGGTTATCTGCTAGCAAAGTGTAGAGGAGGGAAGAGGGTGCGGGGGAAGTGGTTGGGCCTTCTTCAAAAAGTCGTGAGAAAACGCCAGTGCCAGGGAAGGTGTTTGGAAAGCAAAGCAGGGGGAACAAGTCAACGTGACACACGACAAATACAACGGGCGCGCCATCTACCATTTTTTCGGAGGCCCTTCGTCGGTCCCTCCTCCGAGCAGGGCGGACGACGTCTTTTTCATCAATTCATTCCACTAGCTTTTGCCAGCCGTGCATGAAAAAGCCACACCAACATTGCATTGGTCGTGATCATGTTGGGGGGTTTCACTTCATAATCCCTCGTCTTTGCTGTGTTTGCTTGAATGATGACCGATTCCTTCAAAAAAAAAAACGGATCTGTCGCTTCCTTTGTTTGTGCGCACTTCCTGCAAACCTGTTTTGTTCATCTAACGGGAGTGCAGGCTGCCATCGATCGGTTTTTTGTTCTGTACTAAAAACAACGGGGTGGTACTCCTTTTCGACGGATTTCCCCGTGTGGTTGCCAGCTCAGACAGCGGTTTCTTTGTGTTGGCTCTCGTAGGAGCTAAGCCGGGAACAGGCTCATGCCACTCAGACGAAGCGAATGACTGGAGGAACTGGGGGGAAAGCCTCCGTCTGCTTGCGAATGAAAAGCGTAGCATCACCCGTGTCTGCCGATGCCAGTTTTCAGGACACGAGATGAAACTGCTTCCAATGCCCTGTCCGAGGCTAAGAAACGTGGGTAGGAACGTGTTGAGAGGTCGCAGTGGGGGGGAGCTGCGTTATGGGCACCCCTGCTACCTTCTCTCCGTGTCCCCGCCTAGTGGGCAGCCTCCTCTACGGCTAACACGAGAATACCTGTTAGCCGCAGAGGATGCCGCTTCAGATTCTGCATTTTTTTTCCTGCGATCTGCAGACTCGTTTTTTTTTTTTTTTGGTCCAGCAACTTGAAAGGGTCGACGACTGCTTCCCGAAAAGTCCAGCTGCTTTGCTCACTCACTGTATCGGGCTGTACGTCAACTCATGCTTGAACCAGGTGTCTCACCGTCTTATGTGGCGCTTCCGACGACAGATTGTGCCAGACTAGCCACCCTTCGGCGTTGCCGTTTTACTTGGGTTGCCTTGATGTGGCAGCGGGGGAGCGTCTGCAGATCTCTCTTCGCATTTCAGTGTGGGGCTTGGCAAAAAGGGCATGTGTTATTTTAGCTGGATGGGCGATGGTCGGGGGTCCTAGCTTTCGATGATGGTGCCCGGGAAGGGCCCGGCGCATGCTGCGGCCTCTTCTGCGTCGAAGAAGCAAGCGAAACAACCTTTGAACCTCCGAACCCCGAAGCACCCGCACGCGGCCGCCACCAGCGGAGAGTCGAAGCAGTTCTCGCAGCCCGCGTAGGGCCTCTCCGCGGGGCAGAATTCGTCGTCCGCGCACGCGTTGTCTGCCGACGCCCAGCAGACCCCGCACCCCGGGAACAGTCCGGGCATGCACATCACGTCAGGGTACCCGGTTCCGGTTGGCTCGTCAGGCGGCGCCTGCGTGAACGGCGCCGCAGTGCTGCCCCCGGCCCCGCTGCCCGGTGCGCCAGTGGGAGCGCCGGTCTGCGGAGACGAAGTCGCCGGCGCGACGGTTCGCGTCGGGTACGCAGAAGGCGCCGCCGTGAGCGGTGCGGCGGTTTGCGTCGGGTAGACGGACGGGGAGGCCGTGTCGTCGCCGCAGATCCTCTCCTTCAGGTCCGCGTAGTTCCACTTGAACACGCCGTGGCCCCAACCCCACTTTGACCCCGGCCAATGTCTGGGCTTGTTTCCGTGCGATGGCGGGGGTGTGTTCGGGCTTCCGTAAGGAGGCGTCGCCGGCGGGGTGTTGCTCTTGCTGTTGGAATTGCTCTTGCTGTTGTAGTTGCTCTTGCTGTTGCTGTTACTCTTGCCGTTGGAATTGCTCTTACTGTTGTAGTTGCTCTTGCTGTAGGAATTGCTCTTACTTGAGCTCCGCCTGGTCTTGGACGTCGCGTATGGCCAATTGTACGATCCGAACGACGACCAGCCGGCCTCACACCCTGTGGCCAGCAGCAGGACGAACACCATAACGAGTCTGCTCAACATGTTGGATTTATGTTTTGTTTGTTTGCGTTTTTTCACCTGAGCGTGCGGTTCGTCGGCCGTGTTAAAGTGTGAAGCTGCTTGAAGGGCACCCGCGCGTACAAGCGAGACCCAAAAAAAAGCGTGGGCGGTCAACCGCGGCGCGGCAGTGCGGCCACGGGCCACGCTGAGTCGTCTTGCCGCCTAGAGGTGAGATTGCGACAGCCGCCTAGAGGTGAGATTGCGACAGCCGCCTAGAGGTGAGATTGCGACAGCCGCCTAGAGGTGAAATTGCGACAGCCGCCTGAAGGTGAGATAGCGACAGCCGCCTGGAGGTGAGATTGCGACAGCCGCCTGGAGGTGAGATTGCGACAACGGCACCCCCCGGCTTTCTTTTCAGTTAAAGTTCGCTTGAAATTCCGAGGGTTTAGGGTCTCCGCGTGACTGTTGTGAAATGGGTTCTCAGAGCAATTTCTTATGGGAAGGAGGCTCCAGAGCGACGTACGGGGGACGGGTATGATCGTTGGGCGAATCCGTCCCAACAGGAACAATACATCTCAGTGAAGGGGGGCGGTCCTGCCGGAGTTGCAAGCCTTTATTGGGTGGACCAAGCACAAAGACAGCCCAGGAATATCATCGACTACACGTCGAAGGCAGCCACCCAGGGACGTTGCTTGGAACGGACCAGTGTCAGGTGCTTCAGTGCCAGCTTTGGCAAGCATCGCCCTCTGGGGTTTACAGCATTACGTACACCACTCGCAGTGTATCAATGTCAGCTGACAGACAGTAAACCAACGCACTACCCTTTACTGGTGATGCCGCGGACCACCTCCTCAACCTATCCCTATCCTGGTCAGTCCGAGACGGAGGCAGCCGGCAACCCATCTCGCCGCTGGCCAGCGTTCTCGTTCGACTTCGCAATGCACTCAACCATTGCACCTCCTGCTTGTTTTCCGGCTTGAAATTGCCGTGTTTTTGATTATCAGGCTCGGAACTCCGATCAACTACCAAAACACGCTGCCTGCGTCTTTTTCGTCTGCGCGCAATATTGCTAGCTCATCGTTCAATTGGTCAGTGCCGAGGAGGGCGAAGAGGAAGGTGGCGTTTTGGCTGGACTGCATCGGAGCCTCTTTGGAAAAAGCAGGCGGCTTTCGAAGCAGTCAAATAAGAATTGGAAGCTAGTGCAAAGCGAGAGAACTCCCCTGCCGACCTTTCGGGGGGAAAGCCGCACGGTGCGTGTATGTGTATTCAACCCATGCACCTAGTACTGGTGACAGCGCGCGCGTTGCGACCCAAGCGCCGGGACTAACTGTGTATTCAACCCGTGCACCTAGTGTCAGTAACAGCACGCGCATTGCAATCCGATCAAGCTGCTACATAACTCCGGCTACGCCCACATGGGTTGAGGTGCGCACGAAGGTTGTTCGTCGCTTTGTTTGATGGTGAGAGGGGGGGACTGGGGCTGCTGCCCGATGGGTCGAAGGGGCTGCCCGCGCCTGTGCCGCAGCTTCCGGCAGATGCTGCGCTGGGTGACTTTGAGCGACGTGAACGGGTTCGCGCGCAGCTCGACGCCGACCTTCGACGCCCCCGCGCCCTGCGAGAACTGCAGGAAGTCGACCTGGTCCGCGGAGTGCGTGAACGACAGCCGCGCAGCCTCCGCCTCGAGGACCTCCCGCCGCAGCTCCACCCGCGCGGCGGCCGCGCCGCCGGGCGATTTGACGGCCTGCTTTTGGCCGGTGCTGGATGCGACCATGCCGGGAAACGCGTGCTTCACCGCTTCGACGAACGCGCCGAGCGTCGCCGCCGGCTCGCCGGTGGACGGGTCGGTCGTGTCTGCGGTGCTTAAGAAGAACTGCAGGGCCTCCTCGCCCGGGACGCCGTTCGCGCTCGGGTTCGTGTCCAGCACGCGTGCGGCGAGCGGCTGGAACCCCGCGAACCGAAGCCGGGTGGGTGGCACCGCGTCCCACGGCTTCCGCTGCCCGACGACGAGGGCGTCGTACAGGTCGCAGATGTCGTTCAGCGACTGGGCCGGGTACCGCTCGATCCACGGCGCCGTCGCCTTCCGCGGCTGGGGCGGGTGTGCTGGCGGCGCCTGCCGCTTGTACACGGAGTACAGGCGCTGCCGCGACAGGTTCGAAGGGCTGGGGTTCGGGGACTCAAGCCGGCTGCCCCGCCGCTTCGCGTGGCTGGAGTTCGCTGGGCTGCAGAGAGGCGGCGTCTCCCGGGCTTCGAGGCGGGTCGACGCCGGCATCGAACCACGCACCGACGCCACATCACCTCCCGTGTCAAGCCCAGCTGCGCCCGTCTTGAGGGCGAGCTGCGGGCAGCCGTTGGTCCTCAGCAGCGACCACGACGACGGCGACTTCGGCTCGCTGCCTTCGGCAGCGAAGCCTTGCTGAAGGGAGTTCCCGGGGAGGACCACCTCGAAGCTGATGAAGGGGTCCTTCGCACCAGCCGCCCACGGGTCGCCGGCGTCTGGGGCCTCCTGCGGCGGGGCCGCGCTCTGCCCCTGCAGGAACAGGGACGCGCCGGCCAGCTCCTTCGCGCCGCAGACGGCGAGGCTCCGGGGCCCTCCGTCCCTCGCCGCGTCGTGGTAGTGCTGCAGGATCCGCTCGTGCAGCACCGCCTGCCCCGGCCGCGCCGCGTCGGACGCCGGCGCCTGCAGCTTCTTCTCGAGCGCCGCCGCGACGTCTTGCCGCCGGGCCTGCTGCGGTTGCTGCTGCTGCTGCAGCTGCGGCTGCGGCTGTTGCTGCTGCTGCCGCAGCAGCAACAGCCGCCGGCCCTGCGTCTGCTGCTGCTGCTGCAGCTGCTGCCGGCCCGCTTCGCGGCCGGCGACCGAGTCGGCGCCGCTCTGCGCGAGGGCCGCCGCCGCGTCCCTCTTCTTCCTGGCGGGGCCGGGGGCTTCCGGCGGCGGGGGGGGCGGCGTGTGCAGCCGGCGAAGGGACGCCGGAACCGACTTTAACGCGGCCAGCGGCGGTTCGCGCGGGAAGGCTTGCTGCGGCGGCGGGCCCTGGCACGGAGCCGCCTGCGTGATGAAGGTGGTCGAGCCGGGGGCGGGTACCGGGGGAGGGATCGAGAACGGGTTGTCGGTGGTGTTGTAGCCCTCGTAGAGGATCGCGAAGCCCGCGGAGGACGGCCGCTTCGCGCGGCGCTTGAGGACGTACGGCAGCTTCGCCGCCGCCGGGCCGCCGGTGGGGCTGGGCCGCCGCCTGGGCGCGAACACCGCCGAGATCGACGGGATCCGACGGGCGTCCTCCAGCGCCGGTGTTGCGCTGCGCGCCTCGGCCCGCGCCCACTGGAACCGGACCAGCCACGGGTCCTCCTCGCGCTGCCGCGCGGTCGTGAACTGCGCCGCCGATGGGTGCCACTGCACCGGCGCCGGCGCGCTGCGGTGCGCGTCCTGGAAGAACGACGCCGGCGGCTGCAGCTCGACGAGCGACTCTTCGCTCGCGCTGTCGCGCGACACTCCACCCATCGAGGGGAGGGTGGTTTGCAAGAACGTGCTTGGAATGGATATGTGCTCAACACCGCACTGGTCCCGTCAGCGCCGTGTTTCGATCCTTGAACCCACGGTCCTCCCCCTGGAGGGGGAGGACAAATCTTAGCTTATAGCGTTTGGGCAGAATCCCTTGCCGCTCATGTACGTTTGACGGGGGGCTTGGCGTTGGGGTGGTGGAAGGGATGGTCACATCTCCTGAAGATAGTGTGTGGGGTCAGAGTCATGGCTTCGCCGAAGTTCACAAGGGAACGAACGTGCACACCGCCGTGTGTTCGGCTGACCCCGAACTCTTGCGGTGAGGATTCCTGCGGAAAGAAGTCGCGCAGTTGCGACAAGCGACCACTGACATTCAGATGCTGACTAGGTGTACACGTGTTCGCACACGCAGGATTCGTTTAAAAAAGACAGGCGCGTCGTTTTGTTTGTGCTAGCCGGGTGATCGTTTTCCCACTCTGTGTATATTCAGGTAAGGAATTCTGATCAACCACGAAAGCCTGCACAATACATAAAGGCAACCCGCAAGAGTTTTAGTACTAAAAAGGGGCTTTCCAACCCTCTGACCACAAAACACAGCGCATGACGATGCCCTTGGCATCTGGCAGGTGAAGTGGCACCTTTTGTACCTTTCCCTTCCCCCTCTGTCACATCCCCCACCTGCACCACCAACACCCTTGTGGCGGTTTTCAATAGAGGTGGCCCAACTCGGCCCTCCATGCCTAGCGAGGATTTTGACTGCGGCCTTGAATCAGAACATGGCAGATCTAGCCCTCCACGCAACGTTCTTGCGAAACGTCACGGAAAGAGCTGCGCCACGACGAAAGCGCGGCTAAAGTGACCGTTCCGGTGTCGCGCAGAGAAGGGCTGACATGCACTGGCATGCCGGCTCTGGCTCTCGACCCACTCACCAAGCTTCCACGGGCAACTGTCTTCCATTGCTTCGCTTGACGTTCGAGTGACCTCGGCCAGATGTTCTTCATTGGCTTTCGCAGACGTCTGGCGCTTTGCTTCGACGAACACAAAAAAAAGTCGAGAGTGAACGGCAAAATATTTTATCGTTTTGGTTTGAATGAGACGGGTGCAGACACCCACTTGTGGCAGACAAAGGCCGAAGCCACGCTGCGACAGCTGATTCCGTTTACTTTTTCCTTCTGCTGGACCGGGGACTCTCCGTGCGGGGGAAAGCCTGCTACGGGACGTGTCCGATCACGGGCCTACGGGCCAACTGACTACCGATTTCTCGAAGCAAAGCCGTGCTTTCGAGGGTTCGCGGCTGGACTAGCAGCAAGCTCGTAGAGACGATCGACCGCACGCAGCAGAGCACAATTCACTCAAGCTTGGTGTGCTGCGGTTGTCCAATCGAGCGAACTCAATTCCTGCAGAAATCGAAGGTTGGATCGATCGGCCACTGTTCGTGGGGACCACAAAGACCGGAGAGCACCGCGCGGCACGCGTGGCATAACTGCGGGGCTTCGGCAGCTAAATGGCAGCGTCCACCGCCGGCTATGATCCGACAAAGAGAGTCATATCCACTCCCATCGTCTCAGGGTGCTTGCCGCCAGACCAACACCAACACACGGTAGCTTCTGGAAAGTCTAGTTCTCTGTTCGCAAACGGCAAAAAGTGGCTCCACAAGGCCGGGACCAGGTTTTGAGTCGAGGATCTGGTCAGCGCCCGCTGCAGCCGCGGCCTCGTTATTTGGTTGTCGGCGAAGCTGAGTTGCTTGCACGAACATGACGATGCCCAACGGTGCGGTGTGCCGTTTTGAACGCTGCCGCGCCAGTCTCAGAACTCGCGGATGCTGGATTCGTATCGACGAATTGTCCGCAGGCTTTCGTGGTCGCCTCCGTTCAGCTTCAGCGTGTGCCGGGTAACGGCGTCCTGGAATCGGTACATTTCGCCGACTTCCTTGTACGATCCGAACAACTCGGAGCGCCCGACGAAGCCGGATATACCCGACACCTCACCGGCAGCTTCCATGTGCGTTTTTGTGAGGGTGCCGTCTTCGAGGAACAAGTGCAGGTATACGACTGTGCACAAAATGGTCCCCGCGATGGCGCCGGCCTGCAGCAGCATCAACTTCGAGTAGTGCACATCTTCGCCCTGCCGCGCGTACGCGTCTTCGGACTCCATCTGCTTGAGCGGGAGCCACTTGTACGGGTTCTGCATCACCGCGTCGTGGATGGTGATCTTGCGGGCTGCGCGCGCCTCTTGCAGCTGCAGCTCCGAGTGGTACTCGGCGAGACCGCGCTCGTGCAGCAGGGCTTCCCGCTCGATCAGCCGCAGGTCGCGCTGCATGTTGTAGTCCCGCAGCGCGTACTTGTCGAACAGCGACTCCCGCGTCGCGTCGAACGCGGGCAGCCGTGCCAGCGCGAGGTGCAGCTGGACGCTTTCGTCGAGCTCCGGCGGCGTCGCGGAGATGTAGTCGTTTTCCCGGCCGTAATTCGTGACTTCGTGCTGCGATGGTGTGCGGAGGTTTCAGGTTGGGGTGCGAGTTTGATTCAAAGTAACGCCAAGGCAGCCCTTACGAAGACCAACCACACGGCGCCGCGTGGGTCGGTAGTACGAAGGTGCAGCTGCCCGCATGACGCTACCTACAACGCACGACGACCCTGGAGGTACGCGAAACCTCGTCCCCACAAAGCTGATCGCACATCCAACGCACACCGCAGGGGGTGGGTGGTGTTGCTTTGGTGGACGCTTTCAATAACAACGATGGATAGCCAAGCTGGGACTATCTGACCGACGCCAAGTTCATGTCCGGGAAGCGATGTTTTCTGGACTGTTTCGAGCTTCAAGAAGCCGGTCTGTTCGCGTCTCCAGTTGGCCGTTGAGGCGGGTGAACGGAGGGTGGGGAAAAGCGGTTGACAGGAAAAGCAAGGTCTGCCCAATTTTCGGGGTTCTTTCGGGGTCGCTTTAGGGACGACCTTTTTGGGTCCTCTTGGGGGGTCCACGTGGTCCTTTTGAGGTCCATTTGGGTTACTGTCGGGGTGTTGTGTTTCGAGACTGGGTGGTCCTATGAACATGCAATGTGAAAGGCCTCAATTCGAGCCAACCCGGCTTTTGTCTACACTAAAAAAGTGTATTGTTTTTGGACTAGAAAATAGTGCGGAGCTAACTTTGTTTTCCTGGCAAGGTGACAGAGTGAGCGGGCGTCGGCCTTTAGGCCGGTAGGCCCGGGTTCGAACCCCGCCCATCACACTTTTCCCGGTCGAAGACTGTTTTCGAGGGTAGTTGCGTTCCGGGGAAGTGCCCGATATTAACGTTTTTTGCGGAGTTTCTCAGTATCTCGCGGTATTTGGGTCACCCCGGGAAACGGAGTCGGGGGGCGATTCTGGTGAAGCTCAGTTCGGATGACGCTAAGTTCGAGTGATGCTAAGTTCGGGCGAAGCAAGTTCGGGCGAAGCAAAGTTTGGCCTGTGATGGCAAGTTCGGCGCCAGTACCCGGGGGGGAGACCATCCCGGACCCCCCCGAACTTTGCTTCGCCCGAACTTAGCATCGGCCTGAACTGTGCTTCACCAGAACTTTGCGTCGCCCGAACTTTGCTTTGCTTCGCTCGCACTGTTTCCCGAACTTTAACTGCTGCGTCCAGTCTCGCCCCGCGCCGGTCTTTAGCCGCAGCGCGGGTATTTTGCCTTTCGAGCCGGAGAGAATGCACACACCTTGTTCCGCCTTTCGAAGCCGTAGAGGGACCGCTGCCGAGAGCCCGGGATGCCGATGCTCACGCCGCTGACGTCCTGCCAGTTGCCCGACTTGGCTTCGGCGGCGAGCTTGCTGAACGGGTTGTGGCGCATGGGGTGCGCGACGGAGTCGCTGAAGTCGAGGACGGCGCCCTCTTGGTGCGCCACTGGGTTCTCCGGCGGGTTGTGCTTGTACGCTATCTCCGACGTGCCGTCCGCGTTGGTGCTCGAGTACACGTACTTCGGGTCGTACTTCTCCCGCAGGGCGGCCTCGTTTTTTTCCCGCTGCGCGAGCTGCTTCGCGATCACCAGCCCCGCCTCCGCCTCCGCCGTCAGCGCGGCCTCCTGCGCCACCATAACGGACGACGTCGCCTCGGGCGCTTCCGGGGAAGAAGGAGGAGCGGGGGGAGGGGCAGGGGAGGTCTCGCCCCGGCCGTCGTCGCCGCGGCCCGCGCCGGAGCCCTTGCGGCGGAGGCACTTCGCCAGCGCGAAGGGGCGCCGCGACGCCGCGGCGGCGCTCCGCCGCAGCATGGCGCGGCCGGCGGGTGAGTGGGGCGAGGGCGCGGGGGTGGCGGGGGGAAAAGCTTAGTTTCGTGTTCAGGCGCTACTTGCCTCTCATGTGGGGGGGGGGGGGGGGGGGGGGGGGGTCCGGGCCCTGCGCCTTTCTCGGGTCCGCCTGGAGAGGGTGCACCGTAGTTCAGAGAGAGACGGTGGGTGGGTCAGTCCGGGCCCTCCGCCTTTCTCGGGTCCGCCTGGAGAGGGTGCACCGTAGTTCAGAGAGAGAGAGAGAGACGAGTTAGAGTGCAGGGACCATCTCTCCGAGGAGTATCCGGTCGCCCCACTAATATGCGAATGGATGGTAATCACACGAGAGTCATACTCCAGGTAAAGGTACGGTGTGCATCATTTGGAAGGCAACAACGTGACCCGTACTACTACGGCGGGCTTAAGTCGTTTCGCCGTGGGCGCGGAGCGAGCCGTGGCCCAGTCAAAGATGATTGTTGCACCGATGGTGGCGACCGCTCCGCTCGTACAGATGCTAATCATCAGCCGGGTTCGTTGTCTTTTACGCCGTTGTTGTCTGGAAGGAATGTGCTCGGGCTATATATTATATCGAAGCACTGTTGCTTTCGAAGCGTTGAGGGTGTTCCTTGTGGCGCTCCATGACGATGCGGGAGAGGGTGTCATAGGTGAAGAAAGGTGGACAGAAGCGATATCTTTTTTTTTAAGCGTTCCTCAAGAAAACTGCCTTCGCCACGGGATGTGCGTTCGATTCAGTGAGGGGGAGAGGGAAGCGTGGGGGTTCCGGCCGGCGCGGAGTGATGAAACCTAATTAACTCTCCGCCAGGCTCGCCCCTGTGGTGTCCTCCCACTGAGCGCAGAATGGGGGAAGGGACGGAGAGTACCTCAAGACCGACAAGAGTAAGCACATACGACCGGTGGCCGTTGGACGTACACGTCCCGAGCCGTCTGCCCTGCGGCAGCGGGTTCCGTCCGGAAATGCGGCTTGGGTTAAACTCAACGGAGGAGACGCTATTTGGTACCTCGGGGGTGGAGGGGGATCTGGTCATTGACCTCCCCCGTTTCGGATCCGTGGAGCGTACTTCATTCCCATCGGCCTGGCGTATTGTGCTCTGCCTTTTCTTCCCCTTCTCTTTCCGCGTCCTGTGGGGAGCAACCATTTCTTTTTTTCCTCATCGGGACGATGCACCTGGTCTTTCTGGCAGAAACTTAACAACTCGGCCGTTTGTCGCAAGAGTCATCGACATGCAAACTCTCTCCATCTGCTTGATAAAGCTCAAGAAACGAACAATCGCCGTTTTGTGTTTCCGGCGATCGAGTTCGAGAAGAGAGTTTTCTTTTTTTGCTGATGAGCTACGTGCATCGCCCCCTGTGGTGTTGCTTCGTATTGATTCCGTGTGTGCGAAAGGTTCTTTTTTCGTTGGGGATTTGCTTGCTAGATTCATGGAACGGTTCTGTTCATGAGCAATGGAAGAAACAGCGAGAGAGCGAGATCGGAACAGGACCGCGGAAGTCCGATGGCGGGCATCCATTGCAGGCGGGGGGGAAGATCCGACGGCGCTCGTTTACGCAGTCCGACCTTCAGGATCCCGCCGCATTGTACCCTCACTTCCGCGGCACAGGTCAAGGATTTTCGCAGGAACCGGGTCAAGGCAACTGGAGCGGCACCGGCACCTCGCCAGACAACCTGCTGAGGGAAGTGAACATTACTTGACACGATTGGTCGTTGCGTAAGTTGCTGCAAGAAGGTGGCCGGCGACCGCCGGAACTAACCGGTCAACTGGGCGAGGGCAAGGACAAGGAGACGCCACTTCGGCAATTGCGTGGGCATAAGAGCGGCACACGGCTTCCGGCGGCGCCCGCCCACTGCCAACTTCGCCATGCGATGCAGATAAAGCGAGAAACGGAGCTGATCGACGGCGCGAAAATGAAAAATGCAAGCGTTGGTCGAGATTCGAGTTGTCATGATCAGGCGAGTCTTGGGGACGCCCGTGACGAATCGAGAGCTTTGAGTTGCAACCAGGTCTTCCTCTTGGGTAAGCTGAAGAAGGGAAAGGGAACTGCTGCAAAGCGTCGGAAACGTTGATGGTTGTTGTTGTTGTTTGTAAGTTAATGTGTGCTGTCATGTCGTGCACTGTTAGTCCAGGCCGTTGCCAATAGCATTGATGAGCTCGCCAGTTGTCGTGTCTCCACTCAGTTCCCAGAAGAACGCCCCACCAAGACCCTGCTGCTTTGCGTATGTCATCTTCCCAGCAATGGTAGACGGCGTGTCGTATCCCCACCAGTTGCCGTTGCAGTAAGCGTATGCGGTACCGCCTATGGTTCCAGTGGCAGGGCAGCTCGTCTTCAGAACCTTGTAGTCTTCAATGCCTGCTTCGTATGTTCCTGTGGCTGCCTTCGTAGCAGACCCCCCCGGTGCAGATTGGGTAACACCCGTCCACCCACGGCCGTAGAATCCGATCCCGAGGTTGATCTTGCTTGCCGGAATTTTGAGGTCCTTCATCACCTGCACAGCCTTGTCCGAGTAGAAGCCCGCCGTCGGGATTCCGTCGTAGTCGTTCAGAGGCGAGTGAGGTGCCGTTGGTCCCGTCGGGCTGAAACCTCCGAAGTAGTCGTATGTCATCACATTGTAGAAGTCAACGTATTCAGCTGCACCTCCGTAGTCGGCTGCCTTCAGTTTCGACTCGCCTGCACCAATGGCAGCAACTACGAGTTTGTCTTTTCCGAATCGGTCCCGGAGTGCTTTCATCAGCGTTTTGTACCCGCTGAAACCGCTCGTGTCGCAGCTCAACCCGCAGTCGTTCGGGTACTCCCAGTCGATGTCGATGCCGTCGAACACGTCAGACCATCGGGAGTCGTACACAAGCTTGTAGCAGCTGTCTGCGAAGCTCGTTGCTTGTGCCGCCGCCGCTCCGAAGCCCCCTGACCACGTCCACCCACCGAAGGACCACACCACCTTGATGTTCGGGTACAACTTCTTCAACCTACGCAGCTGCCCGAAGTTGCCACGGAGCGCACCGGTGTCCCACGTGTCCGCAACGCCGTCAACACTGTCCGCGGCACTGTACGCCTTGTCGTACGCTGCGTACGTGTCACCGATCGTGCATGCAGCGTTCAAAACGTTCCCGAACGAGTACACAATGTGAGTCAGGCGCTTGGCTGATCCACTGTCCGCAATGTTCTTGATGTGGTAGTTCCGCCCGTAGATGCCCCACTCCACGAAGTACCCGATCAACATGCTGTCCCCGCTCGTCGGCGGTGTTGAAGGTGGAGTTTCTGTTGAAGGCGTGGTGGGTGGTGTGATAGGTGTCGGAGTCGTCGGGGTTGTCGGTGGTGCCGTAGGCGGCCCGTTGTTGGAGCCGCAGGCGCCTTTGGCTGTCCATGCATCGGTCCATGCGGTGCCTACGCCTGGCTCGTACCAAGCAGCAGCAGCACCATTCGAGCACCATCCGGCAACGATGCACTCGTACTGTTGGTTGCTGTTGTAAACCAAAGCGCCGAGAGCGTACATCGTCCCCGCCGAGTACTGCTGCCCGCTGCACTGCCCGCTGGGCGGCGTCGGCACACTGGGCGGAGTGGGAGTGGTTGTCGGCGGCACAGGGACTGACGGCGGCGTTACCGCTGCGCACGTGCCCAAAAGCTTCCACTCGTCATCAACCCCCGAATTGTCTGCCGGGTTCTTCCCCTGCGTCCACCACTTCGCTTCGTACGCCTTGCCATCATGTTGCACCTTCAAACCGCCGGTGTACACACTCGCGCTGGCCCATGATGACAGGGAGCTGCAATCGTACGCTGAAACAACGCTTGTCCCCACCAGCAGCACCGCGAGCAGGCGCATCATGTAGAGTGTAGAAATACAGAGAGTGTGCCTGGCACCTGGGATTGTGGAAAAATCGTTGCGGACAACTAGCTTGAAGCGCCAGAAGGACGACGCCCTGTAATTCTCGTGTCTCTTTGGCAGGAGTCAGTGCATGCCAGCGGGTGACGTAGGACGCTACCTCAGCCGCGGCGATGGCAAAATCAGCGGCGTTTTTGCGCATTCGATGCGTTCGAAAGCCGCACAAACAACACAAGTGTGATGGACCTTTCTTCGGAGGGGCTCACGCACTCAAAGATCGACTTATACGCACAAACAACACAATAAACCCACCGGGCCCTGACCGGTTGATGGAGTGAAACGCTTGGTTAATTCCGGTAACGAACTAGATCATCGACCCCCCCTACTATCGAAGTTTTTTCCCCGGGTGTTCCGAGAATTCTTGCCCATGGGATGCAGATGTGGGCGTCGAGTGGAAAAAGGCGGATGCAGAGACACTTTTTGTATTGTATTGTTCCTCAAGAAAAAGTGCTTTCGCAGCGGGATATTTGTTCAGTTCTGTGAGAGGGAGGGAAGTTTCGGCCGGCACGGAGTGATGAAACCAAATTAACACTCCGCTCGGCTCTCTCGCGTGGCGTCCTTCCACTGCGAAGAATATTAAAGGGGGGGGGGAAGGGACACGGTGGAATTTGCAAGCATCTCAAGACAAGATAACAGGAGAGCAGAGGGGCGAGGCTTATAGAGCTCCCTCGTCGATAGCATCATGCCTATAGGAACCACAACCGCGCACCATCTCGCAGCCGGGTACTGCTCTCTCAGCATGCAACTGGTAGCAGATGCACTAGTACACCCCGGGTGTTCTGTTCTGCGGTTAGTTCCGCGCATTGAATGCGGCTGGAATAAACCAACGGAGGGGATGAGCGTGCTATGCATGACTCGAGTATTCTACGGTTGGCGAAATCATTGAAAGGAAGAGCCTTGAGTGTCTCGAGGAACTCCTGGACATCGACCCGCCCTGCCCACTTGGCCTGGGTTGAGGAGCAACGTCCCTGTCTCCCGTCGGCCTGACGTGTTGTGCTCGCTGCTTTCTTCCCCCCCTTCTGTTTGCCATTTTTCGCGTGCACCGTCGATCCCGAGGGACTTTGTGCTGGCGGCGGTGAACGCTTATCGGTTGCCTGGGTGGATACTTTTTTTTCATCTTGTTGGGAGAGTGCACCTAGTCGTCGGCATGCAGACTTGAAATACTCGACGTTGCTGCTTCGACTCCGAATGGAAGGGAGGAAATATAGAGGCAAGGGGCAAATGCAATACAAACACAATCTGATTGTTCTTCGCTTACACCACCGTGTGTTGCTTTCTCACTCAGGACTTTGACCTGTTGTGTTTGTGTGATTTGTCGTGTTGGGGTAGACCCGCACGACCTCACGTCCGTTCAACACGTGGTTGGTTCAGTAGTTACAGCACTTGGGATCCCTTCTGTTCTTAGTCGGGCAGCATCGTCGAGCATTTCCTTTCAAGCTGGCGCGTATGTAACACAACAATTTGCAATTCTCCGTTTTCTGCGTGCCGTCGTCGATTTTTTTTACGTCGCTCTGGCGTCTGGCGGCCTCGCTTTAGATTTAACATGGTAACAACGGCGGTTGTCACTATCAAACAAGTGACAGTTGGCAGCGTACTGTGGGAATTACCAAAACGGGTGAGTACTTATACGCACAAACAACTAGGCGCATCACCCCTCACACGCGAGGTTGATTTGTATTATTTTCCGCTACGAAAGATTCTCTTTATTTTGGGCTTTGCTTGCCGGATTCATGGAACGGTTCTGTTCATTCTGAGCATAGGAAGGAAGGGAGGAACAACGAGACCGAGATCGGAACAGGACCGTGGAAGTCCAAGCGGGCAACGCACGGCGGGTTCCCTGCGGGCCGTGTGCGGCTGCCCAAGCGCCGTTTGGAACTTCCTCCTTGAAATTGATGCCCCTTGGCGTCCACGGCACGGTTCGTCTCTCGAAAGATTTTTTTGTCTGCAGGAGTCGTGTCGACGCGAACCGAAGCTTCCCGATGCAGGCGTTCGGGAAAGTGAAGGGGGGAATGCTGAGCCCCCCACCCGAGGCTCGAGTGCAAGAGAACGTTCTCACCCCGACCCGTTGGCCGGTTGCGTAGTTCTGCTGCAAAGAGGTGGCCGCGGCCGCCCAACACGGTTTTCCACGAAGGTCGCATAGACAAGGACAAAGGGATGCCACTTCGGCAATCAAGGGGTATCACCACATACCACCACGACAGGGTATATAGGTAATCTGTAGGTAGGTACGTGTAGCGTACCTACCTACAGATGGTGTGTACGTGTACACACCACCACGTAGTACTACGTGTGTGGATATACGTAGATACCATGCATCGGGAGATCCTCGGGATAAGTACCCTACTTGGAGATGCGGTACTCACCCACCTCCTGATGCTCCTGATGAGGTGGAATACATCACGTACCACCTCGAGTTTCCACATCTCGGCAAATGAGCAACCCGGTGTCCGACCCCCCCATCCTTTCTCCATGCGACGCAGACAGAGCAAGAAAAGGAGCGGAAGGCAGTGCGCGACTAAGTTATTGCTTCCCCCCACCCTCGGCGATATTCTCGGACCGAGGCTGTTCGACGGGTCTGCGCAAAAAAAAAAAAAAAAACAACAACAAAAATATATGAGATCAAGCACGCATGGGTCGAAGTGGCGTTAGCGCTATTTTGTTGTCGCCTGATGACGGTTGAGTACGTCTCAGGGTTGCCCACGTGGCGTGTCGTGACAGAGACAATACTGGGTGTGAGAAAGGTTCATGAGGTTGAGCTCTCGCATAGAAACAGGGCACCTGCGTCTCTCCGTTGTGAGCTGCAGAAGAGAGGGGAATTCGTAGATGTTCCTCGCATTTTTCTCTCACGACACAGGTCTCGGTTAGTTCCGAGATACTGCCTTCGTGAGCAGCGTTGCCTACTTCTTTAAAAAATCGTCAAAACAGATATGCTGCCACTTGTACGGAGCGGTGCGTTAGGTGGGTGATTGCTTTCTGGAGCAATGCGAGAAATACTGAGTTTACGTGGGTTCTCGTTTTTTGTTCAGACGCTCTGCAATGTCGTACAGGAAGGATTGTGCCGTGTCGTGCACTGTTAGTCGAGTCCATCGCCAATGGCATTGATGAGCTCGCCAGTTGTCGTGTCTCCACTCAGTTCCCAGAAAAACGCCCCACCAAGACCCTGCTGCTTTGCGTATGTCATCTTCCCAGCAATGGTAGACGGCGTGTCGTATCCCCACCAGTTGCCGTTGCAGTAAGCGTATGCGGTACCGGCCACGGTTCCAGTGGCAGGGCAGCTCGTCTTCAGAACCTTGTAATCTTCAATGCCTGCTTCGTACGTTCCTGCGGCTGCCTGCGTCGCAGACCCCCCCGGTGCAGCTTGTGTAACACCCGTCCATCCACGACCGTAGAACCCAATCCCGAGGTTGATCTTGTTTGCCGGAATGCCGAGGCCCTTCATCACCTGCACAGCGTTGCTTGAGTAGAACCCTGCCACCGGAATTCCGTCGTAGTCGTTCAGAGGCGAGTGAGGTGCCGTTGGTCCCGTCGGGCTGAAACCTCCGAAGTAGTCGTATGTCATCACATTGTAGAAGTCAACGTATTGAGCTGCACCTCCGTAGTCGGCTGCCTTCAGTTTCGACTCGCCTGCACCAATGGCGGAAACTACGAGTTTGTCTTTTCCGAATCGGTCCCGGAGTGCTTTCATCAGCGTTTTGTACCCGCTGAAACCGCTCGTGTCGCAGCTCAACCCGCAGTCGTTCGGGTACTCCCAGTCGATGTCGATGCCGTCGAACACGTCAGACCATCGGGAGTCGTACACAAGCTTGTAGCAGCTGTCTGCGAAGCTCGTTGCTTGTGCCGTCGCCGCTCCGAAGCCCCCTGACCACGTCCACCCACCGAAGGACCACACCACCTTGATGTTCGGGTACAACTTCCGCAGTCTGCGCAGCTGCCCGAAGTTGCCACGGAGCGCACCGGTGTCCCACGTGTCCGCAACGCCGTCAACACTGTCCGCGGCACTGTACGCCTTGTCGTACGCTGCGTAGGAGTCACCGATCTTGCATTCAGCGTTCTGGACGTTCCCGAACGAGTACACAATGTGAGTCAGGCGCTTGGCTGATCCACTGTCCGCAATGTTCTTGATGTGGTAGTTCCGCCCGTAGACGCCCCACTCCACGAAGTACCCGATCACCATGCTGTCCCCGCTCGTCGGCGGCGTGCTTGGCTGCGAAGGCGTAGACGGTGTGGATGGAGGCGTGGATGGAGGCGTGGATGGTGGTGTCGGATTCGTGGGGGTGGTTGGCGGTGTCAGTGGTGGCAGTACGATGATGAACGGAGGTGGAGCTCCGCCCCCCAGTCCATTGCCAATGGCATTGATGAGCTCGCCAGTTGTCGTGTCTCCACTCAGTTCCCAGAAGAACGCCCCACCAAGACCCTGCTGCTTTGCGTATGTCATCTTCCCAGCAATGGTAGACGGCGTGTCGTATCCCCACCAGTTGCCGTTGCAGTAAGCGTATGCGGTACCGGCCACGGTTCCAGTGGCAGGGCAGCTCGTCTTCAGAACCTTGTAATCTTCAATGCCTGCTTCGTACGTTCCTGCGGCTGCCTGCGTCGCAGACCCCCCCGGGGCAGCTTGTGTAACACCCGTCCATCCACGACCGTAGAACCCAATCCCGAGGTTGATCTTGTTTGCCGGAATGCCGAGGCCCTTCATCACCTGCACAGCGTTGCTTGAGTAGAACCCTGCCACCGGAATTCCGTCGTAGTCGTTCAGAGGCGAGTGAGGTGCCGTTGGTCCCGTCGGGCTGAAACCTCCGAAGTAGTCGTATGTCATCACATTGTAGAAGTCAACGTATTGAGCTGCACCTCCGTAGTCGGCTGCCTTCAGTTTCGACTCGCCTGCACCAATGGCGGAAACTACGAGTTTGTCTTTTCCGAATCGGTCCCGGAGTGCTTTCATCAGCGTTTTGTACCCGCTGAAACCGCTCGTGTCGCAGCTCAACCCGCAGTCGTTCGGGTACTCCCAGTCGATGTCGATGCCGTCGAACACGTCAGACCATCGGGAGTCGTACACAAGCTTGTAGCAGCTGTCTGCGAAGCTCGTTGCTTGTGCCGTCGCCGCTCCGAAGCCCCCTGACCACGTCCACCCACCGAAGGACCACACCACCTTGATGTTCGGGTACAACTTCTTCAACCTACGCAGCTGCCCGAAGTTGCCACGGAGCGCACCGGTGTCCCACGTGTCCGCAACGCCGTCAACACTGTCCGCGGCACTGTACGCCTTGTCGTACGCTGCGTAGGAGTCTCCGATCTTGCATTCAGCATTCTGGACGTTCCCGAACGAGTACACAATGTGAGTCAGGCGCTTGGCTGATCCACTGTCCGCAATATTCTTGATGTGGTAGTTCCGCCCGTAGACGCCCCACTCCACGAAGTACCCGATCACCATGCTATCCCCGCTGGCCGGCGGTGTTGAAGGTGGTGTTGGTGGAGTTGAAGGTGGGGAGGTAGGTGGCGTAGAAGGCGGTGTGGAAGGTCTCGGAGTCGCCGGGGTTGTTGGAGGAGACGTGGGCGGCCCGTTGTTCGAGCCGCAGGCGCCTTTATCCGCCCAGGCCTGGGTCCAAGCGGTGCCTGTGCCTGGCGCGTACGCCCAACCAGCAACCGACGAGCACCATCCGCCGACGATGCACTCGTACTGCTGGTTGTTGCTGTACACCAACGTGCCGGTGGCGTACCACGTCCCCGCCGAGTACAGCTGCCCGCTGCACTGCCCGCTGGGCGGTGTCGGCACACTGTGGGGAGTGGGAGTGCCTGTCGGTGGCACCGGTACCGACGGCGGGGCCCCGTCGCACGCCCCCAAAAGCTTCCACTCGTCCCACTCCCCCGAATGGTCGGCCGGGTTCTTCCCCTGCGTCCACCACTTCGCTTCGTACGCGTTGCCGCCGAACTGCACCTTTAACCCGCCGTTGTACGCGGCCGCGCTGGCCCACGGTGCCAGAGACCTGCAGTCGTATGCGGTAACCACGCTGCTACTCACCAGCAGCGCTGCGAGCAGACGTTGCATCATGTGTTTTGCAGTATGAACAGTATAGAGGTGACGTGGACACCTGTAGTTGTGCACGTTCTATTGTGGCTCTCTGAAGTTCAACAGAGGAAGAGGACCGAATGCCATGTGCCGGGGTAACTAGGTCAGAAGTTCGAGAGATTCAAAGTAAATTTCCCGTCGGGAATGCCCACATGTAGCTCTCTCTCTCTCGTTGAACCTCAGATGCAAGATGCAGTTCTACGACGAGTAGACGACGCGAGGTCATTGGCAACACCATGCAAACATAGCACGCTGTCACATATCGAAGCACAGAGCATGAGATGTGCAAGCAACATGTCTCGATGTGTGACCGGCTGGTTCAGTGTCGGACTCTGACTGCGAACTGCAGAGACTTGAAGTGACAAAATGGAATGAAGAAGAAAATGGGCGACGGTGTACTACGGCGAATCAAAGATCGCCGCTGATTCAACCGTGCTGCGTACGGCTGTTGAGCGAGAACGTGGAGCGATAGTATTTTCGAGGAGAGGAAGTCCTGTTTTCGCAGTAAGATGCCTCCGGTAGATCTGATACGACAACGCAGCACACGTATTGTGCGGGGGCAGCAGTCCGTTGTAGAAACGCTGTTCCTCCATGAAGTAAAGCAGGTGCGTGACACCTCTCCGCTCACGAGCGAGCTGTTGAAAACGGGGGGCTTTGTTCAGAGGCGTGCCTGCTGTCAAAAAGTGCTGCCAAAAGGGAAATGAAGCGCATATTCGGCTTCGTGTCCGTTCAGGAATACGAGCGCGTGTGATAAAATGCCCGAAACCTACTACAACTGTAGTATATCAGACCACCAAGCTGCTGCAAAGGCGGCACGAAGGACGCTCAGGCTAACAACAGCGTAACACTCGTACATGTCGAGCGGGGTAGAATCAAAGTACAATACTAAGTAGCTGGACATGACAACGTTGCCACACGCCTGTTTGCACATGGGATTCCGCCAAGTGTTGGTCGCCTGTTCGTATCGCTGCGACGAGTAGGTGACCACGGCGGACGAGCCCGCCACGCTCGTGACGTCGCGAACGTATACGAGTCCGAATGGACCGGCGGGCGTAACGCACTGAGGAGCCTTGTTGTTCCGAGGGTTTGAGCCTTATAGCCGGTTCCTACGGTTATCTCCTGGTTCGGCTCCACTCGAAAGTGCCGCATGGCTTCGAACTGCAGCAGCCGTCGGCGTCCGACCCGCGTGCCCGGTGACCCACGGCTCGTGGGTCAGGGGCGAAGGAAAGGCCGGAAAGCGCCACCGAGCATGAGTCGAGTTGAACAGCGGGCGGAGAGGCGAGACGTCGACGACCCAATGCCCCGCGGACTTCCGGCGAGATCCAGCGGACGATTTCGATGGGGTTCACTTGCTGAGGGCAGTTCAGTACAATACTAAGTAACTGGACATGACAACGTTGCCACACGCCTGTTTGCACGTGGGGTTTCGCCAAGTGTTGGTCGCCTGTTCGTACCGCTGCGACGAGTAGGTGACCACGGCGGACGAGCCCGCCACGCTCGTGACGTCCAGCACGGTCGGCTTGACCCGGTTTCCGTTGCACCAGCCGTTCCTGCCGAACCACCACGCGCCGAACCCGTTCGGCTCGGTGCCGTCGGTCACGTTCTTGGTGCACCCGTACATGTCGAGCGGGGCCATGAACGTGACGTTGAACTCCTGCCGGTTGACCGCGAACGTGTGCCGCATGGCTTCGAACTCGCAGCAGCCGTCGGCGTCCGACCCGTGCCCGGTGATGACCGAGTAAAGCTCGACGCGCACGGTGTCGGCGGGGATCGGCACAGTCACGGCCGAGCGGTTGTTGTAGCCGACGTCGTACGTGCCTCCGGAGAACAGCGGGACCGCCGCTTTGGGGACAAGGTCCGAAGCCTCCCCCTGCAGGAGGCGGAGCGACAGGCTGGTCACCCACGGCTCGTGGTACGGGGAGAAGGAAAAGCCGGAAAGCGCCACAGAGCACGCCGTCGAGTTGAACAGCGGGCGGAGAGGCGAGACGTCGACGACCCAATGCCCCGCGGACTTCCGGTAGGGCGAGATCCAGCGGACGATTTCGAGCGGTTGAACTTGCCCCGGACACGTCATCTGCACGGTGACGATACGGTCCCACACGGGGCACTCGAAGTCAGACGCGCAGCCGAACTCGATTTCGATCTCGAGCCTCTTGAACAGACTCGAAGCGAACAGCGCGAGCGGCAAATTCGACAACGTCCGCACAGCGCCCGTCGACCCCGTGGTCACGTTGCTCCCCACCACGCCCTCGAACACCGGAACGACGACAGCCGGGGCGCGTAGGCGGTCTCCCAGGTTGCTGAGGTACTGCAGGTACTGCCCTTGGAACGACACCGTGTCGAGGTACGGATTGATCGGCGAGCCTATTTGGAGGAGCCGGCTGTCGCGCGTCACGCCGAAGTACTGCCCCGCCGCGAAGTGGTACTTCAACACGGCCTTCACCCCGCCCGAACCCGCAGCCGGCCCGTTCGCAAGGGCGCGGTTGTACGGGAGCGTCGTGCCCATTGTGTACGAACCGGTGACCACGTTCCCCGTCACTGTGATGCCGACGGGCCGGATTTCTTGTCCCTCGCGGCCCATGAACAGGATGCCCGGAGCATTCGAGTTCTGGAAGTACTCGAATACCTGTTCGATGGAGCACGAGGACGGCACGTCCTCCAGCAAAATCAACGGAAACTGGCCGGTCAGGTCCCCCGGCGCCGGACCCCCGCAGAGCGAGCTGGCGTTGTACACAAACAGGCTGCCGTTCAACGGGTTCGCCGGGGCGTGATTCGTCAAGTCCTGCGGGTTCGTGAACTGGAAGAGCCCGTCCAACCGCGAGACGTTGGCCACGACGCCGGGCGCCGCTTCGAACAGGAGCAGCTTCTGGATGCTGAGGAAAGGGGGCGCCCGCATCACGCGGGCGATCACGTTGCTGGACGGAACGGCTGGGTCACGGTTCGTTGGGTCCATGGCCTCCATTTCCTGCACGGTGGCTGAAGCGTAGAACAGGTGGCTGTTCCAGTACGCTGGGTCTTCGCCGAGGGCCTTGATGCGCGCGTCGAGCACGTTCCGGAACGCAGCCGTCCACGACGCGTTGTCGTGGGACAGGAAGATGAAGTCGACGTCTGGCTTCGGGGTGATTTGGAAGAACGTATCAACGCCGGCCGGGTCTGTGGTCATGAACTCCGTGAACAGGTCGTCGCTCCTCCTTGCGAGGACCACCACCGGCTTGTGCGGGAAGGCAGGGTCAACGACGTAGCTGCCGCCGCCAAGGAGGGGCACTTCGAAGGCCGGCACCTGCATCCTCTCGAAAAATACGTCCGCGTCCGGCATGTCGCCGGCGCAGCCCAGCCCGCCGCAGGGCCCCGCCGCGGCGCGCTGCGCCATTAAAACGGCGATGGGCAGCAGCGCGGCGCAGGATCGGGCCATGGTTGCACACTGCCCCTCCAAAACCCTGCCTCTTCCCTCTTATTTGGACTGGTTCTTGCGCATACAATGCAGTTCCAGCTTGGAACTGTTACGAACAAGAGGAATCCACTCGCCACATTCCACTAGCAACCGCTGTGACGAAGCGAAATGCTGTGGTGTAATTAACTTCTGCCCAGTGCCCTGAGAGTCAACGCTGAGGGACCAGGTCAAGCGCGGGCAAACGGCGGGGGTCATTGTGTTGTGAAGTCGCTTTGTGTGAGCCTCTCGGGTTGACATAATATTCTCATGAGGCGGATGGCGCCCTTGTAAACTTGGGTCAGTCTGGGTACATGCTTCCTTTTGTATGTGCGCTGCCAGCTACTGAGTTTCGTCGAGTATTTCCTACAAAGCAGGTGCATATGCAAAAATACTCGAGGGGCTGCCTTGTGCTTACTTCGAAGGAGGCTAGAGGGGGAGAAACAATACAACTAGAAAATGGGTCTTTTTTGTTGAACGCTTACGCCCGCCACTAAACCCAGATTTACCTGTGTTTCGTGTGGGCTACAGCACATTTACCTCCTTTGATCTTTGCAACTGGCAGCCTCCTCAAGTATTTCCTACAAAGCAGGTGCATATGCAAAAACAAAAACTCGTGTTGTGCGGTCTCGTTCAGTCTCTACCCCCCGGTTGCAGAATGACCGGTTGTTAGCGAAAGGTGGACTTGGACAGAAGAAGCGAAGATGCAGGCGCTCGAACTGAGACGTAAACGAATTCTTTTTTTTCTTCTCTGCACTGCGAAGGAGAGCAAGGGGGGGAGGGGGGGCAGTGTTGCAAATACTAGTTCGTGCACGGTGAAGTCCAGCCTCAGAAGCTGGAGCTAAAGCTGGAGTTAAAAAGCGGGTGTCACACCCGCTTTTTCGGGTGTGGATTTACACGCGTTTTGGTTGTGGCACGCCCGCTTTTCGGGTGTGACTTGGGCACACACTCTTTAACTCCAGCTTCTGAGGCTGGACCTCACCGTGTGGCCGCGGTGCAGGAGACCAAAAGCTTTAAGAAAAGCTTTTCGGGTGGTATCCCGTCGGTGCCACTGCCGGTACGAAATGCCTTCGGGGTCCGTCAGGCACACAAACGAACCTCAGCACCTGGGAGCGCCCCAAGCTATTTCCAACATGTGGGTGGGGGGACTGGTTCTCTCTTTTTTTAATAAGAAATGAAGGGAAAGAAGAGGAGATAGGGAAAGCGAGAAAACAAAAGTAACGCAAAATAAAGAAACAAAAAAAACTGTGAAAAAAAAAAACTGCAGGACAAAAAAAAAGAAGAATCCTCGGAGGGGCCGCCCGGTGCTTACTTCGACGGGGGGGAGAAACAACTTGGGTCTCATTTTGCTGAACGCTTACGCCCGACATCAAGCCCAGATTCGCCTGTGTTTTGTGGGCTTCTTTGAGATTTCTGCAACGGGCGGCCTTCTCTCGAGTATTTCCCACAACGCAGGTGTGTATTCAAGAATAAAAAAAAGGAACTAACAAGGAGCCTCGTAGGGTAACTTCCCTGCAAACGTATTCGCTCAGAATACAACCCTCCCGGGTGTCCTGATACCTTGCTTTTGTGGGCTAAAGAATTCTGAGGGGCATGGCTCTCTTCATGTCAGCTCTCGCTGAGACAGTTACACGATACCTCACTCCAGAATAGGTGGGTATATGTACTCAGCCTCATCTCCACTGCACTCCTTCACTCCGGGTATGTGACGCGTGTGTCAGCAATCAGGTCAATCGCCAGCCAGCGCCACACACGAAGTGCAAAAGACGATCCATGTCGGACCGAAGCCGAGCGATTGGCACGTATACAGATACCGTCTACTCTGGAGAGTGGTGGCGTACCACAACCTGATGTGTGGCTGGACACACAGACACCGATACTCGGAGGAGTGGAGGCGTGGCACAGCCTGATGTGTGGCTGTCTGCTCTTGAAGAGTGGTGGCGTACCACAGCCTGATGTGTGGCTGCACACAAAGACACCGTCAGCTAGAGGTGTGACTGGACACACACGCCGCCTAGCGAGCACCGACTCCGGAGAGTGATGGTGGATCACTACTTCAGACGCGGCTATCTTCATCTTTGCCTGTACGCAGTGTCACCCATCATGGCTTCGACTACGAGGAGTTTTGCAGGAGTACAAGGTACGCAGCGTCAACCACAAAGGCAGACCAGCAAAAAGCAGATTTTCTCGGCATAAAGCAAAAAAGAAAAAAGGAAACGGAGAGAGGACAAAAAGCAACGAGGGTTCCAGTCGGGCGAGGGGCGAGGGCAGGCTTTGTTGTGTGGTTGATTTTCCCACCCGGTGCCCCTGCGAGACCGCGCGTTCCGACAAAAAATGGGAGGAACATGAATGCAAGAACGTGCTTGGAACGGTCTGTGCTCAACGCCGTGTCCTATCCGTCGGCGCCGTGGCTCGGCCATTCAAGCCACGGCACAACGACTTCGACCGTCCTGCAATGTGGGGGGGTATCCTGGTTTAATGTTTAGGGGTTGTGAGTTCTGTTCCAGATTTTTTTTTTTTTTTCAGTTTAGTTTTAATTTTCGGGGGTTTCTTTCGGGGTTGGGGAGCCGAGTTCGATGGGTTACTCGCAACGGAACGGATGGGGCTAAGGATATGACAGAAAGGGTTCAGAAAGTTTCACTGCACCGGGGGGGGTCGGGGAAACGCCAACACGGGACGAGAGTACCAGGAGGCGAATTGTGCACACTATCGTGAGGGTTGGACACATGTTTCTGTCCAATGCGCCACGCCACGAAGTATGTGTATACGAATCCTGATCCCGTTGAGTGTTCCAGACACGAGTGCCAAACGCATCCCATGAAAGCTCTAGACACGAGTGTCAAAACACGTCGCCCATGGTTCATGAGTGTGATGGGCTCGATTCTGTGTGAACGCGTCACGCGAAAGCGAAGTGCCCCACCTGTCATTCGAACGTGCGCGAAGCATCCCACCTGACGCACGATTGCAACGCGTCGTCGTATCAATGGGGGAGGGTGTGTTTCCCGACTACACCCCCCCTGTTGACTGGGCAGTTTTGCCTCCTACTTTATACCTCGACCTTTTTCCGCGTTTGGCCTTGGAATAGTGCCGCAAAAAGAATCCATTTTGTAGCCTTTGCTCTTTGCCATCAGAAATCATCGGCGAGCACTATTTCGAACGCGTTTCGAACTCGAAACGACATATACATGCCTAACGTTACCCGAGAACGGGCTTGATGCGTAGAGGGGTCGTGGTGGGTCACGACAGACCCAGACCGCACAACATCTTTCTGCCGGAGACTCAATCGTTTTTCACCACGAGTGAATGGAAGCCCCCCTGCTGCACAACCGATTCGAAAAATGAAATACTCGGAGGCACCGCCCGGTGCGTATTATTCAGTGGATGCTTGAGGGTTGCAGTGTTTCTTTCTGCAAAATGGGTCCTTGTTTTCGAACACTTGCGCCCGCCCCACTGAAATCGGTCGTTTTCCTGTATTTCGCACGGGTTGCAGCCTCAAATTCTCCTTCGTGGTTTGCAACTGGCGCAGCCTCCCGAGTATTTCCGACAAAAGCATGGTGGTTCGGAGAGAATAGAGAATGACTGAGTGCGCGACTCTTGACAAACCAGATAGAAGAAAGTGGGTGCGTTTATTTCTCACTTTTCTCGCGAAAGAGGGTTCGGTCCTGATTTAGGTGACGCGAGGTATTCCGACACCCGCAATCGTGAGCACAAACTCAAGAGATCTGGTCAACTATTCCCTGCAGCATTTGCACACTTTCAAATATATATACTATTGTGTCTTCCTCGAAACCTTCGCTCTGTTGAGCAACCATTCTACGGCGACGCCCCTGGCGGTTGAAAGGTAGGCAGCGTGAGAAAGCTGCACATTGATCCGGTCGGTTGTTTGAAGAACGAATGGCTGCCGGAGCGGAGCAGCACACGTTAGAGGCTCCCTCCCACGGCAACACGGGGAAAAGAAGCGCTGCTGTCGCCGTGGGGCAACTTTTGTTGAACGCTTTAAGCCCAGCACTAAACCTAGATTCCCGTGCGGGCTCCACAGCACATGTCCTCCCTTGAGAACTGCACAACTGGCGGTCCCCCTCGAGTGTTTCCTACAACTACAACAAAAGAGCAGGGTGCTCTTTTCTATAAAAAAAAATTCGCTCCGAGGGCGAGAGCACAGCGGTCCGCCCCTGCTACGCGGGCCAACCGCCTCTACCGGGCGTACCTGTGCCTGCCTACAGTCTAGCCAGCTAAACCCCTAGGCACGATACCGGCCTACCTGTGCCTGCCTACCTAAACCCCTAGGCACGATACCGGGCGCCTACCTGTGCCTGCCTACAGTCTAGTCAGCTAAACCCCTAGGCACGATACCGGGCGCCTACCTGTGCCTGCCTACAGTCTAGCCAGCTAAACCACTAGGCACGATACCGGGCGCCTACCTGTGCCTGCCTACAGTCTAGTCAGCTAAACCCCTAGGCACGATACCGGGCGCCTACCTGTGCCTGCCTACAGTCTAGTCAGCTAAACCCCTAGGCACGCGTTTTGTTGAACGCTTACGCCCGCCACTAAACCCAGATTCACCTGTGTTTCGTGTGGGCTACAGCACATTTACCTCCTTTGATCTTTGCAACTGGCAGCCTCCTCAAGTATTTCCTACAAAGCAGGAGCTTATACAAAAAAAAAATCGTTTGTGGTGTGGTCGGTGGGCCAGTTCCCCGTAGTTCCCCCGTAGTTCAACATGGGGGGGGGGTGTCTTTTTTTTTTTTTCGTTTCTTGTTTTTTTGCTGAGTGCTTCAGGGATGCGGCCTTGGGTCCTGAGAGCATTTCTGAGCTACTTTGCACTTTTTCGTCACAAAATAAGGACGATTTCGGGTAATTCGAGCGTATCAAGATCAAAGACCCCAGGAGACAAGCCACCTGGTCCAGGCCAAAATCGGTGAATTTCGGGGGGTAATTCCTTTGTGGCGATCACTTTCTGCAGTCGGCCCTGGCGAAGGAACTGGGGCGGAAGAGCTACAAAGGTGCAGTATTACGGCCCCAACTTGCACAGAGCGGCCATGTGCTATGCGTGCCCCGAAGCGGAAGGAAAAGGATGAGACGGAAGGACGGACTGGGAGTCACGGTTTGACAGGTAGTGACAGGATCGGCTGCGGTAAGGAGAGCAGGAAATGTTCTACCAGAGGCCCCGCGCCCGCCGGGTTTCGAAGCGATCGCGGGACCGGAGACATTCGCGGCGGTCGGAGGAGAGAGGTGGTTCCGGGCTCTGCAGTATTGGCTGGATGGGATGTGCTGGTCGGTGGCGGGTGACGTCTCGATGGCGGAGCTCGCCGTCGACTTTGAAGTGTGCACCAAACTGGATCTTCCGGGCTGTGTCGTAGCGACGACGGACGGGACACCGTTGAGCATGCGTGCGAGGGTTCTCGGAAAACGTTTAAAAACCGTCGGGGATGCGCTGGAGCGAAACGGCGACGGACCGCTTCTGCCAGACAGGAAACTGGAGAAGATAGGGTCGCTGAGAACGGTGGGAGCTCCGCCGTGCCTCACGGGGTACGAGATGAGGCCGATCTTCCGTGGTAGTACGGAGACGATGGAAGTGCTCGAGACACAGCTGACGACGGCACGAGTTCAGCGACGAGGCGTGGGGGATGGATCTTTTCCCTACGTACGGAGGTGGAAGGGCAGAGCGTGCGGCGAGATGGGCGGTGTTCAACGCTACGGAACACGAAAAGTGGAGTGAGCGGGTGTGCCACGAGCACCAGAAAGTGAAGTGTGGCGTGTGAAAGCGCCGGTGCAGCAACCGATGAACCTGGACGAGCAATCGAAGAAGAAGCGAGGCACCAAACGCGCCTGAGCGCGACGATCAAGTCGAGCGAAAGAGGCGAAAGAATGACACATCACGTACGAAGAGATAACCGCGACACCGCAAATCGCCACAGATTATTTGCATTCTAACCCAAACTATCAGAGGAGGTCGAAGACGGCAACCCGAGCGAGGAGTAAGGTTGATAACCAGAATGACAGGTCAGAATAATAATGGCCATGCTGAAGGCAAGGTTGCGTTGCAGGAGGAGAAACTGGTGCTTGGCCGAGGATAAGATGGCTATGGCGGCAGGTGCAGAACAGAGAGACAGCGAGCCCTTCTTGTGGGGGACTTACGCCTTCGCAGTCCCAGGACCTCCGCCCACTTGCGTACAGCCGTCGACTGGCCTTTCCCAAGAGGACGAATTGGAATGCAGGTACCATCTCCGGAGAGCTTCCGGGTTCTCCCAGAGTAGAGGAGCTGATGCAAACGCCACCTGGGCTTCTGAACGTGATTGCAGATCACCTTCTTGCCCAAAATCAAGAGGGGTTGGAGTGTCGGAATGGCGCGCAAGGAGAGGCTCTGGCTTGTTTGCTTCTTTCGCTGGCGAGAGGGAGACTTCGGACACGGCAAAGCCTTGGGGTTTCGGGCTCTGCATCCAGAGATCGTAGAGCAGTTTGCCGACAACAACATTAGCCTTGAATGACATGCTGAGGGCATGCAGTTGGACTCAAGCACATATTGCCGTCTATCACCGGACTCTTGATTGCGTGCTGCCAATTTTATCTGTGGGCTGTCCAAGATATCCTGCAGATTTCGATCGGCCAGGCCTCTGCCATCCGTCACGATAACGCGATTATTTCAAGGACCAGGACAAGCACGCAATGGTGGCAACTGAGCTTTTCGTTCAGTCCTCTTGGGGAACGTTGAAGGGCCCGGTAGCGAGCTTTACTTAGGTTCCTGCGAGCGTGAGTTAACCGACATCTGCGAGTCCTACGGTAGCGTTCGAGTCTACTTTCCGTTACTAACGAATCCTTCATGCCACGGCGTCACGAAAGCACCACCCCCGACACCCCGAAGGCTCCATTTTTCAAAAGGCGTGGCCCTTCTGTGGAAAGCCCAAGCAAGAGGAACCGTTTTGCTCACTCCAAAGCTCCCGGTTTGGTGGCGTTTGAAAAAGTCCACTACAAAAAAAAAAAGACACCCCAAGGTCAGTTCCCCGTAGTTCCCCCGTAGTTCCCCCTGGCTATACCGACCACACCAGTTTGCGTTTGCTTTTTTTTTTTTGCGTCGAGGCAACTTTTTGGCGAAGCCGGGCGCGTTGCGTAATGCAATCGAAGCTACAGCCTCGGTGCACCATATCGAATACGTTTGCGGGTGCTGCTCAGGTCGACCTCTGCCACGACGACTGTTTTCCGGTGGTTTGCCCGCTGGAACGATTGTCGTCTCGTCCAATCGATCCAAGCCAGGGGTGAAGAAACGATGTTGCGTCGGGATGGCAACGGCGCAACCTTGCACAACGTGTTGGTCGTAGGAATAGTACCAATCTTCGAAGATCCGTCGATCTCACACGACAACAAATATTAAGCATTTATTCGGCAAGATAATTTCCGTTTATTTTGTCGAGGTGTCGGTTTTAGTCCCGAGGGAGGCCCGAGGGGGGGTTTGCAACCCCGAGCCACGAGCGGAGCGAGTGGCGAGGGGTTGCAAACCCCCCCGAGGGCCTCCCGAGGGACTAAAACCGACACCGAGGCAAAATTGGCGGAAATTATTGCCGAATAAATGATTTTATTGGGAAAACTAAATTCCCGAGGGTGGAAACAAAACATCGTTGCTTGGACGGCGTGAAATTTTGATAAGTCGCGGGGAGTTGATGTGGTGTTAGTTTGCAACGCGAGTGCTCGGCCGCTTGCACATGCACAGCAGGCGATCAGCAGATGAACTCAGACAGCTGGAATCCAGTGTGCTCAGGCAGACCCACAGATGTTCTTGCAACGAGACTCAAGCACACTGAATTGGTACAAGTTTTCTACGCACTTGGACCTGGAATTCAGCATGGGTGAGTTCGCTGGCGGTGAACTTCATCTGACACTTACTGGGCTGGAGCGTTCACGGGAGGGGTTTTCTTCACAGGCCTTTGAGCACCGAGGATGAGACACCAATGAATTCGGCTCAAAACGAGCTCAAAACACGCGATTTCACTCACCACAGGGAGAAAAAAAATTTTGCGAGGGGTCTCCCCTACAGATTCCTCTGTATAACCCCCACGCAAAAATAAACGTTTATTTTTTTCGCGATACAAAATAAATTTCGTTTATTTTTTTCACCTGAAAATGGCTGGCGGCACAAAATAAATGCTGCCACACGAAATAAATTCCAAAAATAAACTCGTTTATTTTTCCGGCCTGTGTAAACACAAAGGAATCCTGCCAAAAATAAACGAAATTTATCGTCACGCTCCTCCAGCCATTTCCACCAGAGGGAATTTATTTTTCCCAATAAAAAAAATTAGTATGGCGCTTTCTTTTGTTTGTGCGCACTAGCGGAACTCACCTGCTTTGGTAAGTTTCATGTAGTACGCTGCCAACTACTAATTTTTAGTACCAACAATGCAGTGTTAACACAAAAAAAAAACAGGAAAAGGTGGCTTCCGCCGTGATTCTGGGGTTCGACTCCCTCTGCAGCCTGGGTTCGACTCCCTCTGCAGCCTGGACCCGCTGTCCGCTGCTTCGAGTGGTTCCAACGTTTGCTCACAAAGGTGGTTTAGCCCGGAGGCTTCGCTGCTGCCTTGTCTTTTAAATTTTTTTGTTTATAATTTTTTTTCAAGGTTTATCTTTAAATTGTGCTTCCGACGATCATACCGTTTCATTTGAAAAAAAAAAAAAAGAAAAGCGAAGGAGAAAGAACTGTTTTTTTTTTTTTTTTTTTTTTTCTACTGAGGGGGGGCGAGGAGAACTGCTAAGGGATACACACGCAGCCACAACTCGGTGAGTGTGGGTGTGTATAAGTGTGCGTGTGTGTGAGTGCATGTGTGGGGGGAAGTTGACAGCATTCAACGCAAGACTTCTATTTTCATCGTGCGGTGCTACGCTTTGGCCCGTAACAGCTGAGTGTCTTTGCACACGGCGGCACATCTCACCCGAGCCACTTGGTCACAGTTTGGAGACTGGCACGAAGAAGTGGCGAATCCGGTCGCCCAGCGAAGTGCAATGCTGACCATGTGCATGTAGATTGTGGGGGAGGGGGGGGGCTCGATTGTCCTGGGGGCGGAGAAGGTCGGAAGAAATATCCGATGGGCCCCGTCGAGCGCCCCCCGCAGTTGAATTTTGTTTTATCCAGCATCGACTCATGCGAACACGTTACACCCTGGCGGGTGCTCTCCAGTTCTGAGTGTTCAACACAAAAAGACAAACAAGAATAGCTCAAAGCTCTAGCTACACGCAAGCACCTGGCTGTTGCTGATGTCGTGGTTCGTGGCAAACACCTTCCTGCTGATATGCGGTCCACATCCCTAATAGCCTGTAGTGCCCGGATGCTCTGCGTATACTCCCATCATGCATGCAAAGCAACGGAACGGAAAAGGCAAATAGGAATAGTTGATCCGATTCAAAAGTTCCTTCTTTTTCTCACGAAAGGGAGGAGCTCGCATCCGACTCCCGAGCAGCGCACACTCCCGGCAGCAGCCGCCTACTTTCAAAAACAGAACATAAAAAACGAATCAGAAGACAAGCGTTTGTTAGCGTCAGTTTGTGGGTTGCTTTCCTCCCTCCAACGACTGGATATGAGGAGACTCGCTCAGAGATGTAGGCTTGCAAACTCAACGCGCCGAAGAAATGGTAATCGTGGTAAACTTTCTTCTTGTTCCTTTTACGGCTATTCTCTCCTTTTATGCGTCTTTTGCTCTCTATTGCTGGGAATACCGGTATTCCTGGACTTTTGGTGCTGAAGGAAGGGATGAATCCGTTCACTTCACCCCCCACGTGGCGCTCGTTTAGCAGGGGCTGCCGAAGAAATGTCGGCCAGTAGGACGTGCGGTGTGCTGGGCGCAGCGTACAGGGGTACCTGCCGGTTAGCTCAGCATTCCCAAACTGAGCGACTCGTGCTAGCAAGGAGTTAACCAACACGGGCGTCGAGGAAATACGGGGCTCTCACCCCCTCTGAGGATACCCCATTCCAGGAGACTTACCTCGACGCCAGTTGTGCCGCTCGTTGTGCAGCTCTGCGCAACATTCCGGATACTGCACGGGGGAGCAACAGTCTTTGTAGCAAGAAGGCGGGCGATGGCATAAACGGAACGAGTAACATCGTAAGCGGCGCCGAAACGTGTGTTCGGACGACGACAAAAAGGATACCGCCGCACGACGGGCTCCTTGCACGAGACGGGTGGCGATGGCGGAAACCCCAAAAACCACAGCACCCGGCTGAACGAAAGTGTGTACACGAGCGTCGCCAGCGGATGACGCGGAACACACAGGTTATTCAAAGATGGTGCAGTGACGGCACAATCGAACGTCCGCGGTCGGATGGGGTGACGAAATGCTGGTGGAACAAAGAGCCGGGGGCCGCTTATCTTTCGCGATGGATCAGACCGCACTGCAGGGCCGCCATTGCTCTCTCAGAAGAGGAGTCCAATCGGTCGGACATACTGAGGGGGGGGGCCTGCTGCTATTAGCGCACGTCACCGGACGAAGTGTACCGCTGAGCACGACCGATGCACAGCTGGCAATTGCGGGCTGTTCCCAGCTGCTGCACAGCTGGGCCGGCCTGGCCAAAGCAGCGCGAGACCAACAGCCCACGACGTCGATCACACTGCGGTTCCCTTTCCAGCACTTTTTTGAGTCTTCTCTTGCGAGCAGCGGTCATCCTGGGTAACGCAGCATCGAGACCCCGCCCGGCGTCGCCGCAAGCTGGGAGAGTGAAAAAGCCGCTTGAGAGGGGGGAAATGAGGTGGTAAAGCTCGAGGGGTGTGTGTGTGTGTGTGTGTGTGTGTGTGTGTGTGTGTGTGTGTGTGTGTGTGTGTGTGTGTGTGTGTGTGTGTGTGTGTGTGTGTGTGTGTGTGTGTGTGTGTGTGTGTGTGTGTGTGTGTGTGTGTGTGTGTGTGTGTGTGTGTGTGTGTGTGTGTGTGTGTGTGTGTGTGTGTGTGTGTGTGTGTGTGTGTGTGTGTGTGTGTGTGTGTGTGTGTGTGTGTGTGTGTGTGTGTGTTACATGGCAGCGGCAGCAGAGCAGCGGTCATCCTGGGTAACGCAGCATCGAGCGTCGCCGCAAGCTGGGAGAGTGAAAAAGCCACTGGAGAAGTTGAGAGGGGGGAAAGGAGGTGGCAAAGCTCGAGGGGTGTGTGTGTGTCAAATGGCAGCGGCAGCAGAGCAGCGACAGCGGCGACCCTGCTCTACACACTCAGCCGGCTGGGCCCCCGTGGAAGTGCGGCGGCGGGTGGGAGCCGTGGTGGGGCATCCACTGCACCGGGTACGGGGTCGGACAGAACCATTGCGGCGGGAAGTAGGCGGCCGCCTGCGGTTTTTGGTTTCAAGTGACACTTTGAGCTGTTCGGGTCCGGGTTGTTTAATGACAATCCTGCGTGCTCCCTTCAAGAAACAGACGACACAGTGTCGTAGGCGGCCGCTTGCGGTTTCAAGGCTTGCGTGACGAGGATCGACGATTGCAATATCCCTTGAATATGGATGCTTACTTTGCATTCTAACGGCTGCCCACTTTGCACTATCAAAAGTACCACAGTTCGTTGGCGGGACTGTCTGCCTAAGCACGGTGCACGGTCTGTCAGCAGGGGTGGGTTGGCTCAGACAACGGAGTGATGATGGTGCTGTGTTTCGTGAAGTGGCTGCTCTGCGTCACAACCGCCGGGTGCGCAACACGACGTGCATGTCGCGTCTGACCGTTTGCGCTGAAGTGAACGAAATGGTAGGCATACCGACGGTCCGCTGTCGCAGGAAGAAGAAGAGACACCGCTCCCTCCAGTCTTGGAGCTGAAGGCCGAACTCGGGGACGGAATAGACGGCTTCCGCTTGTGCAGTTGCTGCGTTTTCTGCGCGTGGATTTTTTGAGACATGCTACGGCCGCCCGATGCCTATCAGTATGCGGAGGCAAACACAATACATAACATACTCGTTGCGTTGGCGGGGAATCATCGGCACTGTGATGAGTATCACAGGAAGGAATTCACAATTCGCAACCGGATGCCCTCCTCGAGTATTTCTTACACAAAGCAGTAGTAGTAAGTAGCTGTTGAAGCTGTTGATGCTGTCGTTGCACGTTTCCCCCGACAGTACTACAGTTACAATATACTACAGGAACAGGACACATACCCTCGAATCCTGCGGTGTGCCGAGCTTCTGCGAGAAGACTGAGCCCGAACTTGCCGAAGCGCTGCTGTGGCATCCCCATGCGTCATAGGGCGGCATGACGACAGAGTAGAGATACTGGGGGTGGGGAGGGTAGGACGCCGGGTGGAGCGGCTGGTGCGAGTGGTGGTGGTGGTGGCCGTGGTCGGTGTGCTTCGACGCGGTCTCCGAAGGGCTCGCCGACAGCCCGTCGCTCGACGGCGGCGGCGGCACCGCCAACGTCTTGCGCGAGTTGCGGAACGCCGACATCAGCCGGTCGACCATGTGGCTGATGGTGGCCGGCGAGATCTCCCGCGTCACCGACTCGGTCTGGTCCCGCGCCTTCGCCGCCTCCCCCGTCGACGGGATCCGGAAGTTGACCTTGCTCGCGGTGTTCGCCGCCACCGAATCGGCAGCGCCGGCCGTCGGCAGCGCCGAACTACCCCCAGGACCCCCTCCCGCGACCGCCGCGGACTTCTCCTTCCCGCCGTTTTCCACGCCGTACTCCCCCGGGCTCGACGCGACGCCGGAGGCGTCCAGAAGCTCGTCGGCTCCCCCCGTCTTGTCCGGGCAGTCCTTCCCGGCTCCAGGTGAGTCGCCGTTGGCTTCCTTCGCGGACAAAATCTCCTCGCGCAGGATCGCTTCGAGGTTCCGGCGGAGCTCGGCGGCGGGGTCGGTAGGCACCTTCGCGCTGCCCGAGCCGTCGGAGGGCGTCTTCTTTTCCTTCCGCTCCTTCTTCTCCTTTTTGCTGGCTTTGCACTTCTTGCAGCCGTGCAGCTGGTACTGCGCCTCGAAGTACTGGTAAGGGTGGGGCGGCGGGTAGGCCGGGTATGCGGGCGTGTAGGGGTACCAGCCGGGGGGACCCGGGACCGGGCGCTGGTGGGAAGCGGGGATCGCCTTCGCCGCGGCCGTGCTCGACGTCTTCTTCGTCGGCTGGCTCGCCGCATTGCCGGACGACGGCTGCGCCGACGACGACTGCTGCGCGGGCGGCTGCTGCTGCTGGTAGGGGACCGCGAGGGGCGCCTGGGGGGAAGGGAGTTGGAGGATGGCTAAAGACAACGATGAAGTGGTGCCGGTGCCACCTGAGGCGGGTATTCTCAGGGCCGCCCACGTGATAAAGCCGTTAAGCATTGGGAACTTTTTAAGTGCACGGACCACACGGATCTGCATGCACTCACTGCCGTTAAGCATTGGGAACTTTTAAGTGCACGGACCACACGGATCTGCATGCACTCACTGCCGTTAAGCATTGGGAACTTTTAAGTGCACGGACCACACGGATCTGCATGCACTCACTCCACGCCGTTAAGCAGCGGCTGCCGGCTTATCCCGTGACACCCTTCATATGTAGTTGGTTATCATGAATAGACTGCGTTATAGAAAGAGTAGCGTTGGCACTCTTACAGGTTGTCGTTCCCTCGTAGCTCGCCGGGAACGGGCACTCCAGTGAAGCTGGGTATGTTACCGTTATCGAAATGTATTGGTTTGGCGTTGAGACGAAACGCTGCCTCTCATGCGCGCTTGATGATACCATCGGGTCTTGGAAAATATTGGGTTAGAACACTGCTTCTCCTCTTGCATGATTGATGCTAACATCAAGTCTTCTTAGAAGAAGATGCTGCATGGAAAAAGGGGAGTGTGCGGCTCCCAGTGGGGTATGAATTCTATGAATCCTGGAAGGGACTCGGCGAGTGAACAGGGCAGAGTCCAAGCCTGAACCGGTGTTCTACGGATATCCGGAATGTGGCGCAAGCTGCTTGGGGACACAACGCAAGCTGCTTGGGGACACAACTGGCGTCAAGGTAAGTGGGGTATCCACAGAGGGTGAGAGTCTCGTATTTCCTCCAGGAGCTTCTACTATGAACCCTGAAAGGACTAGCCCCGTAATATTTTCACCGCGGTGTTGTGTGCACCTCGTTCTTCGTCTCGGGGTTTGCTCTTGAACGCAGACCATTCCAAAGTCGGGCGGGGAAGGGGAAAGCTAGAGGGGGGCTGGCACCCTCATGCACGTTTGATGCAGCATCAAGTCTTCTTCGTAGAAAATGCAGAGGAGGGAAAAGGGTAGCAGAGAGCATAAGACTCCGCAGGCAGGGTATGAAACCTTGAGGGACTAGGGGGTGGGAAAAGCTGGGGGGGTTGGTGTTCAGTGCCTGCCAGTTTGACGCTAGCACCATGGCAATGTCTGCTTCGAAGAAAAGAAAGGGGGGTTGCTGTATACTGGCCTGGCTTCAAGGGAATTGGAAGGATGAAACAAAAACGGGATGGCAAACCTGTGGGAGGGGAAACGGCGAAGGCGCGTGCCGGGAGCCTTTGGGTTCGCCGACGAGGAAGTCGGAGAGCTCCATGTTCGACGCCGGCTGCGGCTCGCGCTCGCGCTCCTTTTTGAGCCGGTCGCGCCCGGTTTCCCGCGCGGCGTCGACAGGCGACTCGTTCATCGCCTCCGGACTCTGCGAGTGGCACCCTCTCGCGTTGGACGGCGAAGGCAACTCGGGGTGGTGCCTGCTGTGGCTGTGCAGGGGCAGGAAAGAGTCAGCGTACGTGGCAACCTGGCGGTGCGAGCCCTTCGAGTCGACGTCCTTGTACTTCGTACTGCTCTCCGGCGTGGGGGTCCGGTCGTGGGGGATCGGGTGGTGGGCGCTGCGGGAGGAACTGCCGTCTTCCCACGTGGACAGGCCGCTGGCGTGTCTCACCTTGCGGCTGCTCACCGTTATAGGTTGGCCTTGCGCGCCGTAGCCGGCGGGTACCCACATCGCGCCGATCGGCGGCGGCGGCGGCGTGGTGTCGGTGAGGTCATCGGGGCTCTTGCCCCCCCGCTTGCCTTCGAGCGGCGACGCTGTCTTCTTCACGCGCTCCTTCCCGTCCCGCGGAGGCTTGCCGCTGTGCTGCCGCATTCGCGCAGCGGACCGGTCGAACGGCAGGGGGGAGGAAGGACGGGCGAGAGGTGAAGGGGGGGGGGGGTGGCGGAGAGGGGGAAGGGCGTCAACGTCGCCTCGTGCGTCGTCAACACCACGCGCCCCCTAGCTATCCCACCGCCCGCAGCCCTACGTCGATCCTTTCTTGTTTTCGTCTCGGTACAGGCACAGGCAGGCATACTTTTAAGTAAGCGCCAGCTTGGAAGGAAATGCACGACAAAAGCTGCGAGACAAAGAATCCCAAGTGCTGTAACTACCGAACCACGTGTTGAACGGACGTGAGGTCATGCGGGTCTACTCCCAGACGACAAGACACACGAACACAACAAGTGGTGTAAGCGAAGAACAAATCAGATTGTGTTTGCACTGTATTTGCCCCTCTACCTCCATATTTCCTCCCTTCCATTCGGAGTCAAAGTAGCCACGTCGAGTATTTTCGCCGTGTACACGGTGGACTCTAGAAGGATGGACCCGCTCGTCGGTGCGGACGCACTCGTAGTAAAAGAGCTTGCCAGAACTGACACAATCACGCGGGAGTAGCGTGTTAATGGGAAAACAGTGGAGGCCGAAGTCAGGGAGTAATGAGGGTCGTTCGTATCCCAAGGCAAGGTGCATTTCTCGCCCCGGAACTACCACGGACTGCCGAAAGGAGGCGCGTGAACATTCCGCAACTCGGAAACAGAGACCTGAAGTAGTGACACGCGGACAATCCGGTGCAGATCGTGTCGCCTTCTGCGGTCGTGCTTCTGAAAAAATGTCTGGGGCTGCCACACGACCCGGTATGGTACTTATAGCGCGCGGAAGAGCGAGGTCTGTGATGCTCCTAAATGACCTAGGCTGCACGCGCACTACACTGACGCATTACACGAGTTTGAGAGCCTTCCGGCTACCTGTCTTGAAGAGGATGGGAAATCTTTTGAACGTGCGTCATGAGGATCGATGATTGCAATTATTCTCCTTGAATGAGGAATGTAGTAGGCGCAACTCATCACTACATGCTGGGCGGCTTGGCTATCTCGTGGCTACGAACTAAATTGTCCAGGGCGCGCGAAGATCGTACATCGATGTACAGAGCGCAGGTGCGTTCCGCGCTGCCGCTTTCTCCGTCCGGATGCAGTGGTCACCAAGTGTTTCGTGTCACAGTAGGGCCAACTATGTTGCCAACACCGTTCGCACAATATGAGTGCTGAGCTCTAGTCGGCTGGTAGCCGACTCGTTCGCAACTCTCCTGAAGTTGAGGGTTCCCCGAAACGGCGACGAGCGAAGAGCAACATCGTTTTTTTTTTGTGGAAACTGCATCTATTGCTGAAGATTAAACAAAAGGAGGAGAGGAAACGGACAACTGAGGAAGCACAACAAAAACACAGACGAACACGGACCCCTTCTCTAACTCGAAGAGGAACTGTAAGATTAGTTGAGTCGCCGCCTTGACAGTACACAAAAAAGACATGCGTTTCGTTTGTGCGTGCCGGTTTGATCGGTTTCCGACTTGGATATACCCCGTGTCATTTTCAGGTAAGGAATTCTGATCAACCACCAAAACACGCTGCTGGATGGGCAACCCGCAAGATTGCTAGTACTGAAAAGTGCTCGTATGCTTCGCCTTTTTCTTGCGAATGGACGGGGTCGGACCCTGCCGTTAGCCCGCAATCGTGGGGAGCACGAAGCCGAGAGGTCTAGTCAACGATTCCCTGCAGGATTTGCACACTTCCAAATAAGAAAAAAAAAAAAAGAAACAACATCAAAACTCGCTGGATGCGCGGGCGCGCGCCAACTTTTTCTAACAACTTTCGGAAAAACGGGTGGGACGTACACAAATCAATTGTGTGAAAAAAGAAGATTCTAGGAGGCGTCCCCGTTTGCCACGGGTATTTCTACACACGCACACACGCACACACGCACACACACACACACACACACACACACACACACACACACACACACACACACACACACACACACACACACACACACACACGGTACTCCAGCTCAAGGTCGTCCCGCGAGCAGATCGCAAGAACCCAAGACTGGGTCCTACCTGCACCATGGTTGGGTCCAAGCTAGAGACATAGACACGCGGGCCATCACCAGCACGGAGCCTGAGTATCTGCAGACAGGGCAACGTCTCGCTTCGTCAAGCGACGTTTCCAGTCTGTCCCAGCCAGCTACAACAACCACAAGCAAATCTTCCTGAACCTATCGGTTGGCGACAGTGTTCGTCTGCGCTGGGCTAGCAGAAGAACGTAAGCACCGGCTCGCAGCTGCCGGAAGTTGCAACCCTGTCCCGACGAAGACGTAAAGGACACGGCGCCTGCATGCACTATTTGCGCCACCCCGCGATTGTGCCGCCCAGCAGATTCCGACTCCGGCTAGAAATTCCAGAAGAGGTAAGGAGGAAAATGTACGGTAGCCCACACGAAACACACGGTAAAAATCTGGGTCTAGTGCCAGGGCGAGAGAGAGTGTTTGTTCGTGCGGACGTGTGTGTAGTCCCCCCTGGTTGACAGTTACAACACGATACGCCGCCAACCGCCTCTTCTTAACGATGACAAAACGCGTCTGTTGTCATTAAGTGTGGCCGGCGCAGGCATCTTGTTAAGAACCATCCATCCATCCATCAGCCGGCTGACCCCCCCCCCCCCCTCATAGGCTATTTTCACTGTGGAGGGGGGAGACGCTACCTGTCACTCTCTAAGGTGGTCACCACGGTGGGCGGTCAGAAAAAAAAAATTTTTTTTTTTGCCCCAAATACCCCAAAAACCACACTTTGGAAAAATTTTTGTGGGCACACTTTTGGCAGGGAATTTTGACCATTTCACCTTAGAGAATTTGACCACCCAGCCTCCAAGGCAACTGCACTGTAGAGGGGGGGGGGGGGGGGGTCTGGTTTATCCGGCCATCCGGCCAAAGTGGCTGATCCTTAACAAGAGCGCTGGGCCGGCGCCCCCCCCGTGCAATCTTAGGAGTAGCGCGTGAGGATGCCTCTGGGGGCCTGCTCAAGGATGCCGGGTTGTGTGCCGTGGGCGGCGGTGGCCATGATGGCGTTGGTCTCCGACGAGCCGAACTGCTGCTCGAGAACCTTCGCGAGCTTCCAGGTGTAAATGAGCCAGCACATGATCAACCCGAACCCGAAGGAAAACGTCGTCAGCAGGACGGAAATGCCCTGCAGGACGTGCATCCACCCGTACTTCCACAAGATCCAGAACTCCATCAACCAGCACGGGAAGTCGCGCACAAGGAAAATTGTGTACACGCCGGCCATAATGCGGTTCCTGCGACTCGACGCCAGCATTTGATGGTAGTACCGGTAAGGCCAGAACATGAGGACGCTTCCAATGAAGACGTACAACACGGCCCCCACTGTATTAATGGCGACGTGCCAACCCACGATGGTTTCTCCGAGCAGGTCGGATTCCCGGCTGTAGAACCACCACCACGCCATCAAACTCAGGAACACCTCCATGAAGTACCAGTACAGCAGGAACAGCGACGCCCGGGGGGCGCGTATCAAAGGCGGCATTGTCTCTACACCCTTCCCGGTTTTCCGACCACAATTCTTCTCACCCCCGCCCCGCGCCCTGCGTGTTTTTGGGGTTTGTTGGCGACGGTTGCTCCGCGTTCTGTCCGCTGAGTCAGTTCGTCCGGGGTGGACCTTTCTTTTGGAGTGTGAGTTGGCTCAGAGATCTGGGGTTTTGAAGCCTCCGGGTGACCGTTATCGAAAGGGTTCTTTAAGGTATCGTATTCTAGTGTGCGTACCGTGTCTGCGGTGGCAGTACGTGTGCTGGTGTGTGATCTCAGTAGTGGGTAACCCCTGAGCGGAGTCTAGCGTTGTGTGTGTGGGTGTCGTTGTTGCGTATTGCCGACTACTCGACTTACTTCAGAGCGGTCTCATTTCCTATGTGTCTCGTCATTTCCGGAGCTCTTGCGGCCGGCACCGACTTCGCGTTCTTTTGATGGTGGAAGTGGCTTTGCTTCTTTTCTCCCCCTTGCTTCGGTACGGGCTTCGCAAGAGGTTGGACGCGGGGGGGTTTGATGCGTTGCTACAGGGGGAGTGGGGCACTGTCCTCTGCGGCCGCCTTGTCCTTTCCCTCTTGTTGGCTCGTGCGTTCTAGCGAAGCTTTTGAGGACCTTCTGGAGCATTGAGTGCAGGCGACGGGTCTGCGGGTTCCCGATTTCCTGCTCGTGGTAGTCTTCCAGAAGCAGGAGGTCCAGCTAGAAACCCCGGACTCCCACTCCGGATTGCGGGAGTGGTTTGCGGTCGTTTCTGCGGCCGGCCTCACTCCCTCAGTGCGGGAGTGGCCACTCCCGCACTTTTTCACTCCCGCATTGACTTTGTATTGTCTGGGGTGTACAACATGTTGCGCGGATGCGCGCTGATTCGTGTAGACTTGCTGTCGCACCGTCTGGCCACGCATCTCGTTGTGCCGTCCTGGTTGGATCCCCTGGCGGAATCAAACTAGCCAGCGGGTACTTGAAGCTCACCGACTAACGCTACCTGCAGGGCAGGATCTTTTCTGCGGACAACATAGTGATGCTACGGGACACGAACAAAAGGCAGTGGTGGAAAAACTGAGCTCTTATTTCGTGCACTGGATTCTACTTTGGAAGGTAGGTTCCACGAGGGCGCGGCGTCCCCGAAGACCAACTTGCAACCGTGAAAACGCCGTCTGGTCGCAACGTTCGCTGGAACAGCAGACCCGGTTCAAGTAAGCGTGCAACATAGCTTTCGTTGTCGCCGAAAAGTCCATGCAGACTCGGGGTCACTTCTCATCCAGTGATTCTCATTGGCGTGACTACCACACGACACCGAAAGGAGGGAGAAAGAGAGAGGGGGAGGTAGAAAGCTATGGGGTTCGTAGCCAGCCGTCTGCTGTCATGCACAGAAGGCGCACAGTTTGCTGCATTCGCTGTAGTAATGGGCGGCGCGTGTGCACACAACCTTGGATGGCTACGAAGAAGTGTAAAAACGGGTTTTAGCATAGAGGCTTTTCGTGTTATTCTGCAGATGCTTTGAGCTATCTTTGTGTCTGTGCTTTCAGTCGTCTTCTTAACCATGGTTAAGTGCGCAAAGCAAATGGTGTCAGCCGAAGCTGGTAAAGCTTCGGCGCTGCCCACGTTCTGTTTGTTTAGGAAGGGAGGGAGAGACCGGTGTACTGTTCACTAAGTGACGTCACCGGCAGGACAACTTTTGGCTGGGTCAGGTTACCACATTCGCTGCGATAACAAAGCCGGCCGGACAAGGAACGTGAGTGGGAGGGAACAGCCATGGTCGCAATGAGATCGCGACGTAAAGAGAGGAAGAGCAGCCGTAGCTGAGAACTGTTGTTGGCGCTTGCCACGGGTGGAATCAAGTTTGAAGACAGCTGCATCAGCCGTGAGCAGTGGGGAGAGATGAAGCCGAAGGTGACGCTGCGGATGCCGTTCATGGAGAGCGTGCGTCGCAGAGCATTGACCAACCCTCAGCGAAACGCTGTCAACTGCGGTTTAACTACATCGTAGGGCAATAAGAAAGATATTTTAGTACTAAAACGAGGAACTCCTGACGATCCATAAACGTTTCTTCTGCCGGGTGTCTTTCATATCGGGCGATAGTCATTTTGCATGATCCTACCAGAGTTCGTCTTCTTCGTCGGCACCACTATGCTGCGAATAATACTTGGCAGCGATGGGATGCGTGATGGCATTGAACTGGTCGAGTTTCTGTTTGGAGGCATCGGCGTCAGCAACGGCGGCGGCTATGTCGTGTGCCTCTTCGGGAAGCAGCTTGCCGGCGAGCTTGTCTTCATCGTTGATCTGCAGCTTCCAGGAGTAAGCGGCGGATTCCAACGCGTTGCGGGCGTCGATGTTGTCTCGCACGACTTTGTCCTCTTCCGCGAGTTCAGCAGCCTCGTCGACCATTCGCTGGATGTCAGCTGGCGAGAGGCGTCCGGTGGCGTTCTCGACGGTGATGTCGTTCGCCGACTTCGAGGCTCTGTCCTCTGCGCGCACCTGCAGCATGCCGCCTTCGTCAACAGAGAACGTCACGTCGATCTGCGGCACGCCGCGAGGAGTAGCGGGGATGCCGCTGAGCTCGAAGCGGCCCAACAGGTGGTTGTTCTTCGTCAGCGAGCGCTCGCCTTCGAACACTTGGATCGAAACTCCTGTTTGCTGGTCGTGGTGCGTCGAGAACGTCCTCGTCTCGACACGGGCACTCCAGTCCCGCGGTCGACAACGTTCGTCATCACCCCGCCTGCTGTTTCGAATCCCAGAGACAGCGGCGTCACGTCGGTAACCTACGCGTGCACGTCGCTGGCTCCACTCAGCACCGCACCGTGCACCGCTGCTCCGTACGCCACAGACTCGTCCACGTTGATGCCTTTGTGTGGTGTCTTCCCGTTGAAGAACTCTTTGATCAGACGTCGGATTTTCGGTATCCGCGTCGACCCGCCCACCAGCACCAGCTCGTCAATCGCGCTCTTGTCAAGACCCGCGTCCTCCAGTGCCGCCTTCACATAGCGCAGCGCCCCCTTCAGCAGGTCGTCGTTCAGCTCTTCGAACTTCTCCCGCGTCATCTTCTCCGACACCGACACTCCCTCCATCAACCCCTCCACCTCGATTCGTGCCTCCGTTTCAGAAAACTGTTGGGATACGAAGTGGTACGGGGAAAGAACGGGGAAGCAAAGGTGGATGTGACGTTCAAAGGAGAAGCTCGGGAGTACAGCGCGGAAGAAGTGTCGGCGATGGTGCTGGGGAAGATGAAGCAGATCGCGGAGGACTACTTGGGGACGACGGTTGAAGACGCGGTGGTGACGGTGCCTGCGAGTGTTGAACGAGCCGGCGGCGGCAGCGATGGCTTACGGACTGGACGAGAAGTCGCAGACCGGGAATGAGAACGTGTTGGTGTTCGACTGGGGGGACGGGACGTTTGACGTGTCGGTGCTGAATGTGGACAACGGGTTCTTCGAGGTGCTCTCAACGAACGGGGACACGCACCTTGGAGGAGAGGACTTGGACAATCGGATGGTGGAGCACGTGGCGAAGGTGGTGGAGAGGAAGCACGGAGTGGACGTGAGGAAGAACCCAGGAGCTGTTGCGAGACTACGGCAGGCGTGCGAATCTGCGAAGAGGCAGCTGTCGTCTGTGTTGTGCTAAGTGAGTGTGTGGGTGAGAGGACATCGAAACCGGGTGTACAGAAAACTCGAGAAGAATGCAGCTCAGCGTTCCGTCTTGCACACAATCTGAAACCTCAGCATACCGGATCCGTGTACTGCCGGCCGAGGAGTCTCTTGATCGCGTTGATGGTGTTGGCGGGGTTCTGATGGATCTGATTCTTCGCACCGTCGCCAATCAGCCGTTCTGTGTCGGTGAAAGCAACGACGGAAGGCCATTTCGTTCGGAATGATATCCACGCCGCCGTTCTGCCACACCCCGACTACAGAATACGTCGTGCCCAAATCGATTCCGAGAACAGGCTTCCCACAACCCCAACCGCAGCATGCTGCCGCAGCCGCGCACCCGCCGAACGAAGCCGACAGCGCCAAGCACAGAACAAGCGCTTAGAGAGCCTTGTGAGCCCGTTGGCTGCACTGCTGCCTCTGCTGATGGAAGAACGGCTGTTGCGGCTGCGCATCATGTTGCGTATGCTCCTCTTGTTTTTTTTTCGTTTGCGAGTTTTAACTTGTTTTTTCGCAAAATGTGGGTGTTGACCTGGTGTAGTTCAGTTTTTTAGCATGTACATTCTTGCATGCGCCATTTCTAAAACAAAGCACACAAAGTCTATCCCCGAAGACGTAATTTTGCGCCAGGTATTTTTTTGGCGTCCAGTATTACCCGGTATGCAGTGGTTTCTTGACGGGACAACACGTGAGAAAAAGGAGGGAACAGTGGGATGCAGTTTGACAGATGTCGACGGTATCAAGTTCCGAGCAGCACGGGAACTTGTGGCTGGGTATTCCCGCACCGAAGGCAAGAAGAGGTAGGGGCCGCGGAAACGGCCGGCAGAAGGACCACAATTTGTCACCGCCAAAGAGACGGCCAAATTGTTCAGGGTTCTTGGTATCACGTTTGGCTCGGCCGTGTCTTCCTGGGTTTTTTGGGATGGGGAGCCGCGTACTCGGCTACCGCGGCGACGGAAGCGGCACGCTTCGCTTCGTCCCGAGCACTGACGTGGACAGCGAAGCATGCGCCAAGCTTGTAGTGCACGGCGAACACGCCGTGTTCCCGCTCGACGCGTGACAGAATGCGCGTGAGCGCTTCGTCGGAAACAGACTCGGCCACGGCGACGTGAGCGTCCGCCCCGCCGAAGGCACCGTTTACCGCTCTGAGTAAAGTCGCGACGAAGGCGCGGGCTGTGGCACGCTGCTCCTTGCTGCCTTTCAAGAGCAGCACGTTCCGGCACAAGGCGGCGGGGCAGCCCGACGCGGAAGCCAAGTGCCGCACCTTCGTCTGGGTCAGGACGCTCAACTCGCCCTGCGACACCGCAAAGGTGTCGATACCACGCGGTGCCTGCGACTTGACGTCACCTGCTGCCGTAAAGCAGCCGGAATGCCGGCCGTTCTCCACGAAGGCAACCAGCCGCAAAGCGGCGGCGTCCCTGAGGGTCGCGTCGTGGCCCGCAATCAGGACCAGCTCCAACCCCGACGAAGGGACGGCGCCCCCTTTGAAGCAGAGCACTGAAGCCTCCGCTTCGACGGCGGAGCACGCGCCGCGCGCCTCGCGCACCCACGAGGGGAACGGCGCCAGGAAAGCGCCGGCGCTCGTCCTCCGCGTGAACGCCTCCCACGTCCCCTCCGGCACCTGCACGGCGGTGAGGTCGCCGGCCAGGGAGGGGTCGAGCTTCTGGTGCTTGACCTGCTGCCGGTAGGCTTGCGCCGCCAACGGGTTCACGCCCGAAGAAGCGCTCTCGGCTTCGAACGCGAGCCAGGAGACGTAGTCCCGGACTGCCTTCTTCTGCTGCGCGGTTCCGAAGACCTGCACGAGGTCTCCGATGACGCTGATGCCCGCTCCGCTGGCCCGCGACGCCAAGTAGTACCCCAGCGCGGGCCGCGGGGGTGTGCCGGGTTTCCCGCGGGAGGCGAGGACCCCTCGCTCCCGGTCGGGGAGCCGGAAGGTATCGACGCTGGCGGCCGCGGGGGCGGCGTGGGCCTGCCGGCCGCCCGGGTTGCACACGCCGAAGAGGTCCTGCGCGGTGCCCTCCGCGAGGCCGCCGGCCACGCTCTGCGCGCGCCGCGCCTCGATGTGCTCGAGCAGCAGCCCGCAGACCAGCCGCCGGGCCTCAGCCGACCGGCCGAACACGGCCGCCTTCCGGGGCGCCCCCTGCCTGCCCGGGAGGGCCGCGAGCACGACGGCCGCGTGGCCGTCCAAGAAGTACCCTGCGTTCGGGTAGTTCATCTCCTCGGCGAGGCGGGCGTGCACTCTGTCGCCGGTCGACCGCAGGTCCGTGCCGTCCGGGACGGGGAGCAGGGTGACGCCGTCGAACGTGTCCTTGGGGTTCAACTCGGCGACGCCGCGCTCTCCCGCCTCCTTCATGAGCTCGGTATACCGCACGCACTGCACGACGCACGATCGCTCGTCGCCCTGGATGATCGCAGTAGAGCGCGCGTGGTCGATGCGCAGCTGAGCCCCGCTGGCCCTCTCCAGCGCGTTCTTCAGCTTTTCGACGGCGTCGCTCACCGCCGACGAGCCCAGCTCTACTTCTTCCGTCGCCGAACAGCCGTCGCTGCCGGGCGGCGCCATGATGAGAGGCCGACCCACCACTTGGGTGCGATCAAAATTGTACCCTCGCCCCAACCTACGTAGGTGTCTCGTCAAGGTTTGCGCCCTGTCGGCTGAATGGAGGGTGGGCCGCCTGAAGGAGGCACCGGGTTGAGCATCAAGACACTCGGGTCGTATCTCAGACCACAGCGGCGAAACAGTCGATGTTGCCTGGTTTCCACGCCAAACGAGACTTACCCAGGAAGACCACTCAAAACCTCATTTCTGGCCGGTTTGCAGCTCTCGTGCATGGGGTCCCTGGTGCTCGGGAGGCATGTGGGCTACAAGAGGACTTGAGGCTACAAAAATGCCTGGTTTTGGTGTGGTAGGTCCGACGCTGAAGAAGTGCGAAGCACGGTATACTCCGTACCAACCCTGCAGATGTGGCCCCTTTGTGATGCTCATTTGGTCGTCGCAGATATTATTGGCAATGCGCGTTGCGGTGCTGTATTCCCGGGGATGTCGGCAATCAGGTCTCTGGATTGGAATTCCAAAGCAGTGGATTGCTTGGAGCATGCCCGTTGGCGTTCGACGTTGTTTTGTAATACTTGATAGCTTATTCAAGTTGGCGGCAGGATGCATGAACTTGACGGCTCTTTCTGGGCACCTCTTTGCGCTTGCTGTGCGTGTGAGAAACACCCGAGAGTGAAGGGAACGAGACACGCATGTTAGAATGTATTCCGTTCAAATTCCACAAGTACAGTACAACTGCTCGCACGGGTGTGTGTTCGCTTCTAGACCGCGGTTTTCGCGTAACTTGTCGGCAAGCAGGGTGGCGTGCCAGAGAGGCGTCCATACACTCAAAACTCGACAGAAATGCATGAGAGCTGGCGGAAGGCTAGCGTGTATGCAACCGTTGGTGGAAATTGGCCGAAAACAGGGCAACGGTCCTCTCCGGCATGGTGCCAGCTGTGCGAGCGTTCACTGTTGTTGTTTCGCTCGTGCCAGGTAAGTCCTTTCACCGAATGCTCGAAACGTTCAGCGAAGTATGCCCCTTGGGCGTTGGCCGATAGCGCTCGCTGAGGCTGGTCATGAGCTTGGCGCGTTTCTCGAGGAACGTGACGACGTCCTCGTACCCGCACCCGACGCGGATGACCAGAGACCCCGAGTGCACCGCCATCTTGTACGTTTTGCCCGGGCGATCTATCGTGTAGCAGCAGCGGGAGACTTTCGCAATCGGCAAGAACGGCATCGAGCCCGCGAGCTCTTGCATCATCGAGTCGACCACGTGCTCGGTGGCCTGCGGACTCGGCGGGCGGACGAGGGCCTTGTGCAGGCGGGCTATCGGATCCGTCTTCCGCTGGACGCCCACGAGCACGCCCGACCCGGGAGTGCGGTACGACGAACCTGAACCTGCATCGTAGCCGATGACCTGCCGGGCAGGCGTCGTCGGAAGGCCGCTGCTGCCTCTGTCGAGCCGCGCCCTCAGGTCGGCGGTTTCCTCGCCCAGCGCGGCGGCGGCGCGCTCGAAGTGCGCGCGGGCGCGCCGCTCGGCCAGCAACAGCGCCGCCAGCTCTTCCTTCGGCAGCCGCAGGAGCGGCTCCAGCTCCTCCTCGCCGCTGCCGGGGGCGGCGGGCAAGCTTGCCTCGTCCGCCGACTCGACGCCGTCTTCCATTTTAACTCGCGTTTTCCACGTGAACCGAACTGCACGCGGGGGCGCGATTGCGCACTTCACGAGAGACTACGCCGTTGCGAAGTAATGAGAAGGCGGTTGCGCTGCTTCCATTTCAACTCGCGTTTTACACGTGAACCGAACTGCACGCGGGGGCGCGATTGCCCACTTCGCGAGCGACTACGCCGGGTGGCAAAGTAATGAGAACGCGGTTGCGCTGATCGCCGCAACGGTGAAACGGACGGATAGCAGGGTCGCTTGTTTGTTTCGTGCCGGTATAATGTTCAGTAATTGCGACTTGGCTACGCTGGGCACAATCACTTGTTGTAGAGCGAATAGACAACCCCGCTGCTATGGATACCCGATTATGCCGAAGGCAGGCCGCGGTGTGCGACAGATGGAAACCGAGGAACGATGGAGACAGAAATGCTTATTCGTCGAGTTCCGCTAGGCTAGCAGCTTTTTCCGTGTAAATGGTAAGAAAAGGTGGGGAAACGGAGCTACAAAACTGGGCGAGAGGTGCGGCAACCCCCTGCCACTGTGTCGCCTGTTGTATAACTCATCTGCTGGACGTGTGTGCAACAGACAGCTCAGTTGGCTCCAAAACTCTCTCATTGCAACTGACGTCCTCGACCTATTCGCAAAAAATGGGCGTGAGCTCGGGGTTACTTCAAACCCTGGCGTAGAATCCTGGTTCTAAGTGGGCCACTTCTGGGAAGCAGGACTGGCGACGCGGGATTGCGCTAAGCGAAGAAGAAGCACTCACCCGCAGCAAGCAGTCAGGCATCATGACGCCGGCGCGCGGTTGAATGGCTGCGAATGCGAGTTGGAAGCGCCTGCGGTACGCCAGAGACGCGGAGATCAGGGGCGAAGTGCGACGCGGGCTTCGTTTTCTGTCGTCCTGTCCGCACAGCCGCTCGGCACCGTGATCTCGCAGCCAAGACCGAAACACTGCCGCGGGTGCCACGTGCCGTGCCGTAGCAAGCAGTCGGGCACTATGACGCCGGGGCGGGGTTGAATTGAGTGCGGTACGCCGTGATGCGGGGGTCAGGGGCGAAGCGCGACGCGGGCTTCGTTTTCCTTCGGCCTGTCGGCCCAGCCGCTCGGCACCGTGATCACGAAGGCCAGCCGCCAGCCTGTGCTCGGCGCGAAGAAGTCGAACGACGTCGGGCGGTGGAGGTAGCAGGCGGGCGACCGGGCGATTTCCGCTCCGTCTCCGTCCGGCCAGACGGTGATCTCGCTCGGCTCCGACCGAAAGACCGCCCGGTACCACGCGCCGCGCCGCAGCGAACACGGGGGTGCCTCCACCCCGGCCCTGCTTTCGTTTGCGGCGAACGCGGCGACGAACCGGAGGGGCGTCGCCGTCGAGTTTTCGAACGGCAGCGCGCTGTGGTTCGCGACGAGGCCCAGCTTCAGGATGTGGCCGTCGCCGTGCACGACGTTGAACCCGACGGTAACCTCCGTGACCGGGTCCATCGACAGCGGAAGCTCGGTCGTCAACGCGTGGATTTCGGCCCCCGGCACTTGGTACTGCACGTGGCGGCCGACGTACCGAGCCTCCAGCCCATCCGGACTGACCGCCCAAGAAGGGTGCCGGTGCGCGACGCTCTTCTCGAAGCGCACCAAAACGTACCGGTCCGCGTGGCACGCCATGTCGTGGCACACCTGCTGCAGCAGGTTGCTCGGCCCTTGCAGGACCGCGTTCCACGCGATGCCGGAGAGCGCCGACGGCTCGTAGGCGCGCCCCGTCGGCTGGTAATTGCCGAGGCCCGTCTTCTCCACGGTCGAGTGCCCGCCGGCCCCGTCCATGCCCAACAGCGTACACGGACCGGGGTTCGCCAAGTGATCGCCGCACGACACGTACCGGCAGTACTTCGCCTTCTTCAGCTCGCACGAGTCGTCGACCCCGAAGCCCCCAACGCTTAACCATTCGTCGGTGTACATCCTGCGCAAGCACACGTACACGGGGAAGGTGCGCTGTTTTATCATCATCGGCTCGGACATCTTGATGCGCTCGTAGCCGGATCCGGGGTCACCCGCACTCGACAGGGAATCCGCCCTGCAGACGTGGAACCAACAGTGTCCGCGCTCGTACTTCCCGCGAAACGCTTCGCAAGCATCCGCCTGCGAAGGCAACCCGACGGTGGCCAAGGGATCGGCCAAGCACTCCCCAATCCCCATAACAGCTGTGACCTCCAGCAAAGAACACAGCGGTCCCGGGCACGTCTCCGGGTTCAACGACCCGCGGCAGAGCCACAATTCGCAGCGGTGGCTGGCGTGGTTGTACACGCCCCCCAACGCGCTGCAGTCCGCCGGCCCGTCCCTGGGCCGGACCCGCACCCCCACGCGCTCAACCCTCGTCGACGTGAAAGTGGCGTTCTCCCCGCAGAACCCGTACGCCGGCGATGCGGCGCTCGGCAGGCTCGACGTGTAGCAAATGCGGTACGTCTTGTCGACGGAGTCGGCGACTGTCCGCAAGCTCACGTGCCCCGTGTGAAACGGGCACGGTTCGGAAAACGGCACCAGCGCCTTGGGACCTCGCCATTTGTACACGCGGGCTTCGTTGCTGTACGCGTTGAACTCCGTGGTCTTGTTGAGTTCGTCGGGCTCCGCGTCGCAGGGAGTTTCTTGGAGCTTGATGTGCGAGCCTTCGGGCACGGCGATGTTGCCGCCGGTGAGGAGGACGTTCAGCCATGCCTTCGAGAGGGGCTGCACGGGCACCACGGAAGCCACGGGAAGGGCCGCCCGGGGCTTCACCTCGAAGGTGGCGCCGCCGGCGGAGGCCTTGTGGTACCCGCGCTCGTCGTAGCGGCTGCTGCTGTTCAGATCGCCCAGGCACGCGTAGTGCCACCCGGCGTCGCCCGTCCCGTGCGGGAAGTCGCAGGTGACGGTCGTGCGCTGGATGGTCGGCTCGGCGAACCCGCGGGCGTCCTCCGCCGCGTACTCAGCGACGACGCTGACGGTCGCCGCGGAGACGCCCTGCCGGTGGCAGTCCTCCGGGTCGTGCCCGTCGACGGGCACTACCCGGCAGTAGGCCGCCGACTCGTTGGCGACGTAGTCGCCGAACAGCGTCAGCAGAAACGGCTGCCCCACCGCCACCCGCGCGGGCGCGGTCGACGCGCGGCGCAGCCGCCTCTCCGGCACCGCCACCGCGGCGTGCGCCGACCACGGGTCGTCGGGGAACGGGCGGAAGCAGCTGTAGTACCGGCCGGGGTCCAGCGCCACGCCGCCCATCACCGCGAACCGCCCGTCCCCGGTCACCCTGTACGGGACGGAACCCAAAGGGTAAACCGGCGACGTGCAGTCGGCCGTTCGGGACACGGTGAACTGCACCGTGTCCCGGCTGAGGGCGAAGCCGTCTGCGATCAACTCCCGGCTCCCGGGGTCGAACCAGACGTACGGCCGCACCGAGGTGCCCTGCACCCGCAGGGGTGAAGAGAACGCGTGCATGTGCTCTTGCAGGGTTTTGAGGCAGAGTTGGTACGTCCCCGCCTCGTACAGGGGCGGGACGGTGAACAACGGGTGCCCCTCGGAATCCGCGCCAGACGCCCGCACGACGGCGGCCACGTCGCCGGTCGGGTAGTCGCCGAGCAGCAGCGCGGCTTCGGGGTCGCAGGACCCCTTCTTGCGGGTGAGGAACACAGACTCCCCCGCGAGGCCCCGCCGGCAGTACACGGTGAGGGTCCAGTTCACGCCGACGGGCGCGATCTTCGGGAAAAAGTCGCTCCCGCCCGAGCAGGTGGCGTGGGCAAAGGGGACGGTCAGCGTGGGTGTCGTCGACAGCGTCGGGGTCGCGGTGGCCGTCTCCGTGGACGACGTGCACACCTGCGCGAGGCCGGTAGGCGCTCCGCCCGACAGCACTCCGTCTGGGTGGAACCAGCAGAGGTCCGGCGGCGCCGGCGCCGACTCGTTCTGGCCAGCGGCGGTCTCGTTGCCGCGCCACGAGCAGCACCCGGCCCGGCCCGCCGCGTTGCAGCACTCGACGCAATCGAGGGCGCTGCCCGCGGCGCACCGCACCGACATCTCGGTGCAGGCCCCGCCGGCCAGCGGGCCGCAATCCCACTGCAGCCGCCCGCTAGCTGCTGCCGCGAACAGCAGCAGCAGCAGCAGCGGCGGCGGCTGCCAAAACAGGGCGCCGCACCCCCGCATAGTTGTTTAGATGCTACTCTAGTCTTCGCGGGTTTTGATTTTTCATGGTTGCTCTTCTTCTGTCTCTGGAATTTTTGGAGGTTGCGATATCGAGAAAGCTGCTGTTTTTCGAAATCGGGATTCAGGGAGAAATATTAGTTTAACGCGTAGGCAGTGTAGTTGCTAGGGGATGCGGGGGTGGAAGCGAACGCGTTCGTTCTGGCCCGCGACGGTCTCGTTGCCGCGCGCCACAAGCAGCACCCGGCCCTGCCCGCCGTGTTGCAGCACTCGGCGCATGCGGGCGCTGCCCGCGCGAAGGGTAAGTGTCGGCGTCTTCGGACAACGTCCTTGCTCCGGCTGGTCTGACGTGGTTAAACGCTCGCAGGCTCATGTCAGCGATCTTCTACTACCCGTCTTGAAACACGGACCAAGGATGCCGCATGGGCATACAGATTGTGTCTTGTCATGTCCGGACTGTTTGGGACCGACACCAAGCACCCCCCCTTCGAGGGCGCACCGCACCGCCATGTCGGTGCAGGCCCCGCCGGGCAGCCGGCCGCTCTCTCACTGCAGCCGCCAGCTGGCTGCGGTCGCGATGCGGCAGCGGCGGCAAGAACAGGGCGCCCGCCCCGTCGTTTAATGTGGTGTAGGCAGTGCAGTCTGCCTCTCATGCATGTTCGGAGAGGGGGGCGACGTACACTCGTGTCGCCGGGATTTCCCACTATGATGTGCATTAGCAGCACAAGGTGACCACGAGTGCTCTTGCCACGGACTGGTTAGGCATCAATAACTGAACCACGGGAGGAAGGATGCCGGTAGTCACTATTCAAGCCGGTCTGTGTCCCCTGGAAGCCACTGGACTTCCCCTAGTTGGGCGTGATGCAGTCCAGCAGTACACGCCTCGTTCACAAGCCGCACATTGGTTCTGCACTATCGAACAATTCAGCCCGGTCTGCTTTCTTCTCGATTGTCACGAACCGAATATCATCAAACGAAGGAAAAGTCACCGTGAGTGAAAGCAGCGAGAACGGAAGATGAGGGAGGGTGGCAAGAAGCAAGCATTCTTTATGTATTGTACTATGTGGTGCGGGTAACTCGATGCGGCGATCAAGTGGGCAAAGGCGCCAATTCAGCAGACAGCCGACGGCCTTGTGTAAATGGGGCTGCACGGAGGCAACCCGCCCGGTTGTTTGTTTGCGCGTGCTCAGTGGTTCGAACTACCTCCGCAAACCTCCGTTGCCCTCAGGATACTCTCGAGTTTGTGGGTTCCATCGGAACAAAGGAAGGGGGAGGAATTGCCTGCATTGTTTGACAATGCCACTTTCTCATAAACAGACCCGGGTGGTCTGTGCGCATGAGCGAAGTGGTTTCGTCCTGCTTTGACGTGTGCAACCTCCATCCGAGGTCTTGAACATGCGCGTCTCGCATACCTACCAGTCTACTACCGAGCCAAACAGACTCACAGGAAATGACGTCTACTGACAAATCCGCTGCGCCTCCTTGCATTGTGGGGACACAAGCCTGAAGGCGCGAGGAACGCACGACTCAAAAAAAAAATGAAAGAAGAAGAAAGTACGTGCGCTCGGCTAAGGCCGGCGCGTGGCGAGACTGGAGGCAGCAGTTAAAGTTCGGGGAACAGTAAAGTTCGGACGAAGCTAAGTTCGGGCAATGCTGGTGAAGCTAAGTTCGAGTGATGCTTAGTTCGGGCGTTGCTAAGCGCTCAGGCTGCGCTGGTACTAAAAAACAGTTCGGGCACGAAGCGAAGTTCGGCCAGGGTGTAAAGTCCGGGTGAAGCCAAGGTCGGTGCTCGTACCCGGGGGGGGACACCCCCCCCGGACCCCCCCCGACCCACCGAGTGCGGGAAAAGTTTGGCGCTGGTACCCGGGTGGGCGCCCCCCCCGCCGCCCCCCGGCGAAGCAAAAGTTCGGGCGGAGCTAAGTTCTGGTGAAGCTCAGTTCGGACGATAATGAGTTCGAGTGATCCTAAGTTCGGGCGGAGCTAAGTTCTGGTGAAGCAAAGTTCGGGCGCAGCTGAGTTCGGGCGAAGCAACGCTCGGGCGAAGTTAAGTTCTGGCGAAGCAAAGTTCGGGCGATGCTAAATTCTGGTACGGGCGCAGCTGAGTTCGGACGAAGCAAAGTTCGCACGAAGCTGAGTTCTGGTGAAGCAAAGTTCGGTTCTCGTAGCAAGTTTGGCCTGTGATGGCAAGCTCGGCCGCCCGACTCCGTTTCCCGGGGTGACCCAAATACCGCGAGATACTGAGAAACTCCGCCAAAAACGCAATTTTCGGGCACATTTGACCCCGAAACGCAACAAACCTCGAAAACAATCTTCGACCGGAAAAATGTCATGGGCGGGGTTCGAACCCGGACTCACCGGCCTGAAGGCCGGCGCCCGGTCACTCTGCCACCCGCATACCTTCTGCGAGGAAAAAAAAAAGCTTGCCCGGCTCTTTCCAAAAACAATACACTTTTTTCATGAAGAAAAGCCGGGTTGGCTCGAATAGAGGCTATTCACATTGCATGTTCATAGGACCTCCAGTCTCGAAAAATCAGAGTGTTGAAGTCGAAGTGTAGCTGGGTCTGAGCCTTGTAGCAGCAGTCCTGTCTCGTTGACTTTCACGCATGGCGTCAAAAAGAGCGAAACAAAGGATTCGCTTTTTGTGCTTTCGGCAAAGAAAATTGGCAGTTTCAGGGTTTCCTTGGAGATAGGGGGTTCTCTGAAGTTCCGATCTACCGGGCTGGTGATGCTGGATGGTCCATACATCCCTAAATATGGGGTGCTCTAGGGGTGATACCAGGGCGGCACTATCCTGTCAATTAATACCTCGGTACGGGGAATTCTGCAGAGGGGTAGTTGCCGCTGTCCGCATAGGGCTGAGACTGGGAAAAATAGTGAGAGGCGCTGCCCCCGGATCCACCGACTCCCAAAATCTGTATCTGAGCCGGTCATGTCCTGAACTGCATAGAGTTGCCTGCTGCTGTCTAGAGTCTATCAGCAGAGGAAGGGAAAGAACGCAAAGCGGCCGCCCGAAGACGATGCTTTGAATGAGTGCCAACGCCTGTGAGCCGGTCCATCCCCTCTTGATAGACCGTGATAGACCGAAGAGTACAGCACCGGGCAATTCGATGCAGCTCGAGAAACTAGGAATGGACCTGATAGACCGTGGTGGACCGTGATTCACTGTGATAAACAGCGGCAGGTACTTTGATGCAGTTTCAAGAGATAGGGACGGACCGGCTCGGCCTGGGAGCACGACACGTACGATCGAAGATGGCGGGTGCTTTCCGTCGATTGCGAGACAAAGCATCTCCATTCGCCTGCCGGGCTCTGGTGATATGTGAGCATAACCAGCCACGACGACCAACTGCGCCGCTGCTGTCCTGCAGAGCCTTGGAAGTCTCATTGGAGTAAACATCTTCGGCTCCCGGACCCTCGCTCCTTTTGAAAACAGGATTTCCTATTGCAAGGTGGTCGGCTTCCCGGCTTTTTGAGCCGGAAACGGCCAACGGGTCCGCTGAAGCCTAGATCGGCCTAGCAACAGAAGAAGAGTCACTCGCGATACTGAGCCGGTCCACCCCTTGCTGATGGACTGCGGATAGCCTGTGATAGACGGCTGATCGTTGAGGTTAGAACGCAGACTATCTGTAGCGATGGGCTGGCATTAGTCGCTAGGCGACTACCATGCGCTTCAGAACGAGCACGAATCAGTACGACCACCGGCTGGACCACCCGCCTTCGCGGAGCGAAGGCTCAAGTCGGTGATTTCTGGGTCAACGGCGGAAAAAGCGACTTCGGCAAGGAATTGAGGCGCCTGTGGATTAGGTGCTTGCAGCATTACGAAACCGCGCGAAAGGTCGGTTTGGGTTTCTGATGTTTTCCCTTAAGGAATTGCCTTGTGGAGGTGGTTTTGCCTTGTTTTCACGTTCTGCAGCCACTATTCCAGCCTAAACGAGCATCCGACTAGTTGTTCTGGATGTCCCGAGCATTTTGGGGCCACCCGTGTGGTAGGGTTCGGGTCCGGGTTCCTGGTGACCCGAGTCATCTCTGATGACGCCCGTGAAAGGGCTCTCGTGGACGGGAGCACGCAGGAAGAGGAGAGCTTGTGGAGGACATGACCGGCATGTGAGCCAGTGGATGAGGTGCTTGCAGCATTACGAAACCGCGCAGATGCAATTGGTAAGGTCGCACGAGATGCTACGAGGCCTTTTTGGACGCGGTTTGGGTTTCTGATGTTTTTTCCTTAAGGAATTGCCTTGTGGAGGTGGTTTTGCCTTGTTTTCACATTCTACAGCTATTATTCCAGCCTAAACGAGCATCCGACTAGTTGTTATGGATGTCCCGAGCATTTTGGGGCCACCCGTGGTAGGGTTCGGGTCCGGGTTCCTGGTTACCCGAGTCATCTCTGATGACGCCCGTGAGCGGGCTCTCGTGGACGGGAGCACACAGGAAGAGGAGAGAGGACATGACCGGGCATGTGTGCCAGTGGATTAGGTGCTTGCAGCATTACGAAACCGCGCAGATGCAATTGGTAAGGTCGCACGAGATGCTACGAGGCCGTTTTGGACGCGGTTTGGGTTTCTGATGGTTTTCCTTAAGGAATTGCCTTGTGGAGGTGATTTTGCCTTGTTTTCACATTCTACAGCTGTTATTCCAGCCAAAACGAGCATCCGACTAGTTGTTCTGGATTTCCCGAGCTTTTTGGGGCCACCCGGGTGGCAGGGTTCGGGTATCGAGAGAGTTGTCACGCCTTTCTTCACCTCGGGGGATCGTTGTTCTTGGCGCTGGTTTTGAGGGATAATAAGGAACTGGTCCGGTAGTTTGTGCTACCTCCGTTCTTTTGCACTCGTTCTCTTCTCTACTCACTACTGTACGTACTCTTTCACTCTCACTTTGGCGTCTTCTTGTTGCGTTGTGGGGAGTCATTTGCAAGCAAATGAGTACCACACTATGCCAGCTTTTCGCTACGTGACCCACTTTGGCTAGCCAACGTGTTTATTGCTTCGCCTTTCTTTACCACGGAGGAGGGTTGCATACGTCGGGTAGCTGTTGGGCTGCGGCGGACTCGCATCCAGCGGGTTCAAGGGTTTTTGCTGCGGCAGGCGGCCCATGTTGAGAGGAGCGAGGTGCGCCGGGGGCCGGGGCTGCTGCATGCGGCCCGTGCCGTATGGGTTCGACTGCTGCGTGTCCGCCTTGTCGTCGAAGAAGCCGGCCTCGCCCTCCGGCGGGCTCGCGTAGTCGTCGTTGTCGCTCGACTTTTTCCGCCGCCGGTGCTTTCCCTTCTTCTTCTTCTTCTTCCGCGACCGAGTCTCCGCTTCTTCGTCTTCGTCGTCGCTCACATTGTCCTCATTGCCCTTCGTTGAGCTCAAATTGTCAAGCTGTTCGACTGCAGGTTGCGGAAAGAGAGTTGATTCGCGGTTCCTTCAAAGTTATAAAGTAACGGACGAGCAGCATCAACTGATCAATGATGCTGACTAATGCTGCTTAAACCCTCTGGATCTTTCCAGCTGCGTGGGTCCCGAGACGTACGTTTAGTGTTAGGGTAAACTGATGTTGCATAATGTGGTTTATGGTTGATGATTGAGAGTGAACCGGCGCCTCTCGTCTCACGTTAGGCGGGCATACGTTTGGATTTCAATGTGTTGATGGTGTCTTGCTGCGCGTCGACGATGGCTTGCAACCTCTTTGTTTCAGCCTCGAGTTCGCAGCTTTTTTGCGCGATGTTCGTGTTGCCGCCAATCTCCAGCTGTTGAATGTCCGAGTAGTTGTGATCCGAGTCGCACCCGCCGAAAACGAGCACCGTCCAGGCTCCTGCGTGTTTTTGTAGTGCCTCGTAGTGCTCTGTAGAGTTTCCGTACGGCGACCATCAGCCCAGATGTCGTGTGACATCTAATTTGTTGGTCATTTTTTCCTCCGACAGTCTGAAGATGTCCACGTACGACCGGCTTTTGGATGGTACCTTGTTCACGCCGACGTGACTACGACCATCGCTGTTGCTATCTCTTCATGCACTGGAATGTTTTTGCTTGTCTGGCTTCTGGCCGGAAGTGCAACAAAAGAAACGCCAACACACCTTCGGTAGTCGGATACGACACGGCGCAGTGGCAGTATCGCGCACTCGGAGCAACGGACTGGCTGAATATCTGTGGGTTTTTTTCGCGTTTATTGTGGTTTAGAGGTTCGGTGTTTTAGGGTCTCCGGTTGACCATTGAGGCTGTGAGGCGGGTGGTATGAGGGTAGTAGGTATGTGTATTCACTTTAACTACGGCTAGCCATGTTTGTAAGTGTTGCGACCGACACCAAGAAGAAATTCGCTTTGAATTTAGTCTTGGGCCCCCCACGCTTTTTGTTGTGGAATGCTGCGGGGTTTAAAGTCTCGGTGACGCTTCGGCGAATGAACGTTTGCAGGGCTGAGTCCGGCCGTAATAGCGCCCTCATCATTCGCCCGCGAAAGGCAGCAACGAGAAGAATGAGGAGTCTGCACGATCGAGGCAAAAGCGAGACCACAGGCACGAACGTGTGGCTGACGTCATTGCCGTCGCCCCTCATCAATCGCTCGCACCTGGCCCGCTTCTGAGGGGGGAACTTGGTGAAAAAAGTCTTGCTCTGACGATAGCTCTCGCACGCCACTTGGTGTAGACGCTGAGAGAACCAGCCAGTGCTTCGGTGGTCCGTGTTTTTTTTTCATCCGGCATTCAAAGAACTCTCTGTAGTCAAACAGTCTGAACGAACACTGGACTACCTCGACACGGTTTCGCCGAGCCAAAGCGCCGAGCGCGTTGTTACTTTTTTTCGTTCAAGACGACAATTAAAACGACAAGAGGTAACACACCTCTTCCCAGAAGTACGTTTCGGTGTTGAAGAGGTAGAGATCGTTGCAGGAGTCGCCGTCGAAGCCGCCGAAGATGAGGAGGTAGTGTTTGTAGGCGCACGCGGTGTGGGCATTCCGCCGGGAAGGGACGGCTCCGGTGACACGCGACGCGTGGTTGCTCCACGTGAACGACTCAGGCTCGAGGGAGATGATGTCGTTGTACCTTTCAATGACCCCGCCCGAATCGTTGTTCTTCCCCGCGAAGACCCACAGCCTGTCGGCAACCAGAGTGAATGTGTGACAGCACCTGCGAGGCGGCGCTTCCCCCCGGCAGTTGGGTTGCGTCCAGGTTAAAGTGCGGGTATCGAAGACGTGCAGGTCGTTGCAGCTTTCGCCGTCGAATCCGCCGAAGATCATCAAGCTATCTTTATGCGTCGCTGTGGCGTGGGCGTTTCGCTTGCCCGGCGGGACCCCTTTCGTCTTCGGGCACGACCACGACATGCTGGTGGTGTCGAGGATGTGGATGTCGTTAAACTTCTCCCCGTCCCGATGCCCCCCGAAGACGTAGATGCGCATCCCAACGACGTTGATGGAGTGTGCGGAACGCGGCTTCGGGGCCATGCCACGTATGTGCGGCTGCGTCCAGAGCGCCCGCCTCGGTTCCTTGTTGAAGACGTGCACGTCCGTGAACCGCGAGTGGTCGTCCTTCCCGCCGAAGATCACCACCGCGTCGCCGATGGCGGTCATCGCGTGGAAGTAGCGGGGGCTGGGCCGGCTGCCTTTCACGTTGGGCCGCATCCAACGCATCGGCGGGGGCGGCGGCTGGCTCGCCGGCCGAACGTCGCCATTGAGCCCCATTCGTCACTACGCCCCGCCCCGGGGTCACTGAGACACTGTGAACGCGTCCCAACGTCACTGCCGGAGGAGCGGCGAATCCGGAAGAACGCGGTTCCTCGTCTCGTCAACCTCTTCTCTCGAGCTATCGAGCGGAACCGTACGTGCGCACACAAACAAAAGGAAGCGCCAGGTCCGTTTTTGAGCAGGCAAAAAAAAAAAAAAAAAAAAACCCTCGGTCGCACACGGGCAGCAGCCCCGCCAACTTCCCCACACCCCCCTGAAGAGACCCGGGACGGGCAGCTGCGGCCGATGAACGCGCACGTCGTCGATGTTGCGATCGTCGCCCGCTTTTCTTTTTTTTCCCCTCCTTCCCCCCAACGACACCAAGTGTCAGACTAGCCCACCCAGAGGCGGTCGATTCCTTTTATTGGCGGGTTTTTTTTAGAGTTAAGAAGGCGGCGTTCTTGAGTCTCCGACTGACATGCGGGGTTCTTTTGAAGATTCGGGTCGGAGACTGGACACGAGGAAATGGGTTAGAATTATATATTTTACGCGATTTTCACAGGGATACACCAAGAAACTACGGCCCTGAAACACTTAACGACATCCACGGCGGAGTACAGCCTCAGAAGCTGGAGTTAACAACATCCACGGCGGAGTCCAGCCACACACCGAATGAGGAACGTAGAAATTCCCGATGAAAAGGAATAACCGCGGTCAAGTAGATGCAAATAAGATAGACTTTTGACCAGAGAGGTAAATTGGGGGGGGCGGGAGGGACCATGCATCTGCCTAACTTGCGACGGGCACCTCGATCCGCTTGCGGTGTAAAAAAGACCCGGAATCTGTTTGTTCGCCAGTGTCCCAAACGCCTCTTTGACATGGCAACAATTGTATTGGCAGGGTAAGCAAGAGCAGAGAGAGAGAGAGACGAGTTAGAGTGCAGGGGACCATCTCTCCAGGGAGTTTCCGGTCTCCTCACTTCTCTTCGTACTGCAGGCGGGTGCAAGCCGCTCCGGAGGGGCGTTGCAGGTTGCAGATCCGCTGCAGTGGGTGACGGCGCCGGAGTGGGCGCTGTCGGGGGTGCTCCGGCCAGCGGCAAGAGCTTTGATGCAATTAGCTGTCGTGTGCCGGCAGGGCGGACAGGCACAATACAAGGAAGGTGGAGGCGACGCGGACATGGGGGGTAGGTAACAGAAGATTCTCTGCCTGATTAGCCTCGGGCACGTATTGAGCACGTTCACTCTCATGGATCGGCGGCTCCCTCCGGGGCTTGAATGTCTCACAACTCACCAGCGGAAGGTGCAATTCAACAAGGACGGAACAGCCCCTCGGGTGCGCCGGTCAACTAGATTTGGTGAACTGAAATACCGCTGCATTGACCGAGTCGTAGAGGGCACAGGGTCGTGGGGGTAATTGATTGCATCGTTGTCGGTGCGGATACGCAATACGCTGGCAGCGGTGGTCTTCACCGCAGCGCTGCAGCACAGACGAGGGACGGCTATTTCCCGACGCGGCGCTCCTTTGGTTGACGCCAGCTCGGACGAGCTGGGCAGGGGGTCCCTCAGTCTGATCGGAGTGCCCGGTAATGGGAAGACAGGATTCAAAAGCACAATCCAACCGCGGTGTCTTGCTCAAAAGTGTACTGCAAAAGGCTTGCAGTACACATTTGATGATCATGTACTACACTCCTGCCGTCTGGCTCGGTAGATCGAGAAAGACCTGAGGCAACTACCATCTGACAGTGTCTGCCGTCTGGCTCGGTAGATCGAGAAAGACCTGAGGCAACTACCATCTGACAGTGTCTTGAAATACGCTTTTGGTTTCGGAATACCGGACACCCACAAACAGACCACCGTATCTCGGGGTACGTTTTTGACTCCAGATCCTCGGTACAGCGTAAGCTGACGCAGAACACGAGGCGCGCATGCATCCACAAAAGACAGAAGATGGACCGAGAAAAACAGAGGAGTTCGGGTGTTGAATGACGAGCCACTGGGCGTCGCATTGACAAAATTGCCGCCGAGGTGGGCCCTGAATAACCAGACGCTGGTACAGGTGGGGGGGGGTATGGGGACCAAGGAACGCACGGACAAGGGCTAGACGCGTTATTGTTTTTGGTACACGCTGCGTGCGCTGTGAGCAAGAGCGCGGATGGTAGTCCGCACATTTTAGTGTGCCGGCTTGCCGTTCGAAGGCGACGGACGTGGAAAACCTTCACTACACGGCAGACTTCCCCACCGCATGGGGGAGTGTTCGTGCGGTGGTTTGCGTGCGGTCGGTATTGTTTTCTTACTTTTTCGCGTTTCCACCCGCAACGCGGGAGCGTCGCACCATCCGTTCACGTCTGCGACATGCGGGAGTATTCCCCCCGCAATGCGGGGAGCAGCACTTTCGCCATTTTTTGGTGCCAAAAACAGGCGAAACTCGCGTTGATTTTGCGCAAAATCGCTCCCGCGCGTTTTCACTCCCGCATTCACTCCCCCAACCAGTGGGGGAGTCCGCCGTGTATAGTGACTGACCTCGCCGCCAGCCCTCTTTGCCCAGCTGATTTTCGGGTCCCCGCAAGCACATTTGACCCCGGATCCTCGTTAGGAGGAAATCAGCGACCTCAAACGGTTGGCGCACCCTCCGATTCAGCTTCGGATAATCAAAGTTCGCCCGCCCTGGAGGGTTTTCCAATTGCGGGGGGGAAAACTTAGTTTAATGTTCAGGCAGAACACTGCCTCTCATGCATGTTTGATGCTAGCATCAAGGGGAGGGGTGGGTGCTAACCTTACTGGCGAGGCGCGTGCCGTTCGAGATCCAAAACCGCTAATTTCTTGGCCACCCCCGGACTGAGCGCGGGGGGGAGTGATTGGTTCTCGTTGGCAGCGGTCAAGTGCCGCCCGCAGCGGTTCCATGCTGCAAGCAGCATTGCAGGTTGGGCAGCAACGCGCGGCTGCTGTTTAGTAGGCGCGCCTTGGATTCGGGCGCTGAACTTGTTGCCAAGAAAGACCCCGAGCACTATCCCACAGCCAATCGGTAGCAACGACGGGCGGTGTGTACAAACGGCAGGGCCGTAATCAGCGCAAGCTGCCGACTTGCGCCCAGCAAACGGTTTTCGCAGATGGCCATTCGTCGGTGGTTGATCGAAAGCGCGCGCCGGATCGTCCCCGGTCGGCGGCGTTTGCCGCAGGTCTACGTTCGCAAGGCACCGCTGCCGGCGGGGGGGTTGCAGCAGGTATTACGGTGCGCACCGCGCAGCCCGCCGGGGGGTGCGGTGCCTTGCTCAAAGGATACAGGCACCAACTCCGGATGCATGTATCCAGCGGAGGCACGCAGTCTGGCGGCCCTCATCTGCGTCTTCACACGCGCGCCCCGGGAGGCACGAGCAACTTCCCCAGCAGCGAACCCTGGAGCCGCGCGCCGGCTTGGGACTGCGGGGCGGCCCGACGCCTTTTCTCCCGTCGGAAACAGAACAGTCGCTGCACTGGAACCCGAGTGCTCGGACTAGTCCACAAGCGGGACTGACAGGTGGGGGATCGCCTTGAGTCCGTGCTCTTTCGGAAGAAGCGCAGTCTGTGTGGGAAGTTGTGGTGCTAGACGTACCGAGGTAATGCAGGAAAGACTTCGTCCCTTGTTGAGACTGTGAGCCGAGCAGGTAGAATTAGTGTTATTGACAGACGAGACACACAAGTGGGCGGCAAGACAATCCGACAGGAGGAAGTCGTTCCCCCGCGCACACGCGCACCCCACGTGGACACAACTCTCGCTGAGAGGGAGCCACGTTTGCTAGGAGGGAGCCACGTTAAAACGAGGCCGCAGTTCCGGAACGGAAATCTTTGTGCGTATCCACGCGAGCGAATACAGGGCATCGGTAACATAGCGCAAGCTTGGTAAATTTAGTGTAGTGCGCTGCCACTACTTTTTTAGTACCAACCATGCATTAAGAACTCGGAAGGACACCATACCAATCTCTGATCGAGAACCGTGCGCGACTGGAGAACGACTTCCACGTTCGCTTTGCCGGTGTACTCCGGCTCCTGGGCAGCAGCCTCCGCCGACTCTTTCGCGGCGTCCGGGAGCTCGTCAGCCGGGTGCTGGCGCGGCCGCTCGTCGGCGTCCCTGTTCAGCTTCCGCTTCTTCGCGCGCTCGAGCTCGAGGAGCCGCTGCCGCAGCTGGTTGAGCTCCTCCTCCTTGCTGAGGCCCGGCGCGTCCGCCGCCGCCGCGCAGAGGCTCCGCTTTTTGGTCGCCGGCTGCGGGTCCGCGTCGTAATCGCTCGACGTGCAGCTCGTCTCGTTGCTCGGCTGCGCGGTCGCCGGGTCGTTCGAGTCGGTGGGTGTCGAAGCGGCGGGGCTGTTGACGTTTTTGACCTCCGCGGGCTCTTCCCACACGGAGGCGCCGGAGTCGTAGTTGTACCAGTAGTGGTCCCCGGGCGAAGTGCTGTTGCTCAGCGCCTTGTGCCACGGCGTCGCTACCAGCTGGTCTTCGCGCACCAGCTGCTCCCCGCCGAGCCAGTCGTTGAACATGACGGTCACGTTGCCGCTGTCGTCGCGGTCGAGCACCTCGCCGTGGCTGCCGGCCGCCGGCCCGCCCGCGACGCGGACGATGCGGCCGGGGCAGAACACGGGCTGCTCGTCTTCGTCGTCGCACTCGCCGCCGGCGTCGACGTCCCGCCCGTCAGCGGGTTCGCCTTGCTCCATCACGCCCGCCAGCTCGGCTTCGCTCATCGCAGAACCAGCGATTATTTCGTGTGATGAAAAAAGGGAGTGCGAACCGGTGTGACTGCCCAGGAGAAGAGTGAGGAGAGTGGTTGTCGCGCGGCGGCCTTTTTTGCCCAAAAAAAAAAAAAAAAAAAAGAAATGCCGCGGATAGAATAAAGAAACGAGCGAAGGGGACGCGGACGCTGTGTTGCTGCCAAAGGGCGCACCGCCTATTCTGGCCGGCAAGTCCCCATGAGCAGCGACTCTTTCTACTATCGATGGGCACGCTTTGACGATGCTCACAGAGTGCTCAGATTCGACATGCAAGCGCGCAGACGTTTTTCCAATTTGCCCGGAGCCCGCGTAGCAAGTATGTCGTGATGGAGGGCCCACAGTCACGTTCACATGCGTTTCAGCAGAAGGCGTGACGACTAGCCGGGACGCAACGTTTCCTGGGTCGACAGCGGCGGCGAATAACGGCGCTCGTAGGACTTTGGGTCGACACGTGTGCAGGAGATGTCCGCAGCTTCATGCTGCGGACATATCGCGCCCCAGTCGTCGATTTAACGGGCGCGGCAAATCCATTGGGTTCGGTGTCGGCATTTCAGGTCTGACGGCTGCAGCTGGCGTCTTAGCTCGTCAACTGCTTCAACAGCGCCTCGGTGGCTTTTTCGGTGGCTGCCAAAGGAACGGATGGAAAGGTGATTGTATCTCTAACACGCTGGATCTACTTACAACACGGTATCGAAACAGATAGATCAAACGGACGCTGAACTCTAAGGGCAAGGAAGCGAGCCGTTCACGAGAAAGCGATCGGGAAGTCGGGCCAGGGAGTGTCTTCTTCTGAGCACGCCAAACGTAAGCGCAGGGACGGACAGCCGGCGGGGATTGCGACTTGCCGGCGGGGGTTGACTTTCTTTCGTTGTTTAAAACGAAGTTGGAAAATGTGTCCCACACCGCGCGAGGGGCGACACGACTGGCCAGAAACACTACTACAACACATGGATTTTCGTTTCTTTCGTTCGATTCGCGTTTAGCTGGGACCTCGAAAAGCAAACAAGTTGCACGGAGTCCAAGGACTGATTTGAGTGCCAAGATGAGTGGTCGTCGGCTTCTTTCGAGGATGAACTCCTGTAAAACCTGCTACCCGCAGACACGTCGTCATCAACACTTGCGATTAATCGAGGCAATTCCACGAGGCATTACGAACGACCATCAGGTTCCTTTGGGCTGGCTGGCGGAGAAATCCTTACGAAGTTGCTGTCGGTACATCCAGCGGAAATGCACGCCCGCAGCCTCCAACTGACATACTTCTGATCCCCACAGCGTGCGCCGTGAACGCCATCGATCAAGGTTGCATGACTGGACCGGGCGGGTTCCAATCGTTGCCTGCGGATGCCGATTTCGGCGGCGTTCGGGCGTGGAACCCTGCGCACGGCGTCGCGTCCTGGGTTTGGGGTCGTGGGAGTTAAAAAAGACGAGATGCACCGCTGAGAAAAAGCGGTTGAAACCGTGTGCGCAACACACAACACGTTCGGAAAGCTCTGACGGCTCAAAGTCACTAAAGTATGGATAAGAAGCCAGTAGTTCACATAGGCAGCTCCTTGAAGATCAACACACTTCACGCGTTGCCAACAATCAACCGGGGGGATGTGCAGTCTTTCGACGGTTCTTGTCCCTCAGCACGCGTCCGTGCGTAGGCAGCGACGTATAGAACGCAAGATACCTGTTGGATCCCAGTGGACGACGTGGGACCGACGCCACCGCTTCGGCTGCTGTTTTGCATTGAAGTCAAGACCGCGGCGATGTTGCTGACGAAGCTGTGTGTCCTTTCATTCGTGCGATACAAGCGAGGTGACGCTACGAAACGAGTTCGGGCAAAGGGTTTTCCTACGAAGCAGTGCATTTTTTTTTTTTTTTTTCGCTGGCTTCGTTCTTGCGTTTCGGAGTGTTGTTTTCGTTGCAACAGTGCCCGATCGTTTCTATGTACAGCTGACGCAAGTAAGAAAATGTCAAGGTTGCGGCGACGACCCCACCAACGTTCCATGTTTGGCAAAAGACAAGTGAGCCAGTCCATCCTTATCTCCGGGTAGCGCCTGCTGCTGTCTATCAACAGGTAGTCATCCAGTGGCTAATGCAGGCTATCGCCACTACAGAGATTCTGCATGCTAACCTCAACTGCTGTCTACCACAGTTTATCGGCACTCTATCAGCCGGAGTGGACCGGCTCATTAATTAAAAAGATGTCAGTTGATCGCTTTCCCACTTGTATTTGCCCTGAGTTTCAGGTACGGACCTTTGATCAACCACCAAGACACGTTGTCTAGTATTTTTCGCCTGCGCTATACATTGAAGGGCACGCCGCAAGATTGTTGAGTACCAAAAAAGCAGGGGGGGGTGGGCACCTCTGCGACGGTCCGGAAGCGAGCGACAGATTCTGGAACGGAGACGCGTGCAGCGCGGCGTTGCGGAAGGAAAAGCCCGGCTCCGCCGCGGCGGGCGCGCCGCGGAGCGGCCGGGCGGGGGAAGGGGGAGCGGCGGCGGCAGCAGCAGCAGCTTCGCGCGTCCTCAGACCAGCCGGCGGGGGGCTCCGGGCCGCGCCGCCGCGGTGGCCGTTGCGGTGCTCGCCCGGGGACGCGAGCTCCTGCGGGGCACCGCGGGCGGCGGCCGGGGGCGGCGGCGGGGTCGCCGGACCGCGGGCGGTTTGTTGCCGGCCGGCCTTCCGGCTGAGCTCGACGAGCCGGGCCAGCCCGGTGACGCCGCCGCTCGCCTGCAGCCGGCCGCCCAGGATCTTGAGCAGCCCGCCGCCCAGCTGGCCGTCCGCGCCTGGCTTCCGGTCCTTCACCAGCGCCGCCACCGAGCCCGCTCCCAGCGGACCGGCGCCGCCGGCGGCGAAGTGCTTGCTATTCCCCGGGTGCAAGAAATTGAAGCTCAGCAACCGTTCCTGCTGCTGCTGTTGCTGTTGATGCGGGGCTTCCGTACGGAACGCCGAGTCAGCACGGGCAGCTTCGTTGGTGGTGGTGGGCATGGTGTTGCTGCTGTGGTACGTGCCGGTCGCGCCGCTGGGCAACCATTCCGTTTCGGTCGGGGGGAAGTGCGCACGGGCAGCTTCGTTGGTGGTGGTGGTGGTGGTGGGTATGTTGTTGTTGTGGTGGTGCGTGCCGGTTGCCCCACTGGGCAGCCATTCAGTTCCGACCGGGGGGGAGTGCGCACGGGAAACTTCGTTGGTGGTGGTGGTGGGCAAGGTGTTGCGGTGGTACGTGCCGGTTGCCCCACTGGGCAACCATTCCGTTCCGGTTGGGGGAAAGTGCGCACGGGCAGCTTCGTTGGTGGTGGTGGTGGTGGTGGGTACGGTGTTGTTGCGGTGGTACGTGCCGGCAGCCCCGCTGGCCAGCCGTTCCGCTTCGGCTGCTGGGGAGTGCGGAGGCGACGGGGCGACGGTCGGAACGTGCGCCCGCGGGCTCCGACCCGCAAGCTCGCGCGGGGCGAAGCGCGCCACCGGCGCCGCCTCCGAGCTCGCCTGCGACAGCCCCGCGCTGCTGGCCGCCGCGCAGCTGCCGGTGAAGCCGATGCGGGGGAACGCGTCGGCAGGGTCAAACGGCTTGTTGCTGCCGACGTACGGATGCACGATCGGCGCAAGCGGGTCGACCGCGTTCAACGACTGGAACACGTCCGCGACGACTTGCAGGTACGACGCCGCTGGATGCCGGTCCAGGGACTCGATCAGATACGTCGTGAGGGAGTGTTCGGTTTTCGCAGGGTCAATGGCGCACGAACCGGGGAGGGACAGAGCGCTCGAGCTAGCCGAACTCTTGTGTAGCTGCGGAAGCACGGGAGACGACGCGGCGGGAGTGTGGACGCCGACCACCTTGACGGAGGCTGCCATCGGGTAGCAGGACAGGTTGAGGGGCTTCCACTGCGGGGACCCGTCGCTGCGGGCGGCGATGACGTGCTTCAAGCCGAAGATGCACGCGGCGAGCGGCACGTCGCTGACGACGAGGACTTCCACTCCGCCCGGCAGCCGCGCGAGGGCCCGCAGGATGGTGTCGCCGCGGAGCAGGCCGGCCGTGCCGCAGTCGACCGGCAAGAACCCGGCCACGCCGTCGACGACGATGCCGTGCCCGCGCAGGTACAGCAGCAGCCGGTCCCCGGCCCGCGCGCTGGAGACCAGCCGCTCGACGGCGCAGAGGACGTTCCGCTTGGTCGGCGCCTGCATCGCCGGCGCCGCGTCCGTCAGCACCTCGAACCGGCCCCCCGCCGGGCCCAGGTGCTGCTCCATCCGGGCCAGCGCGTCGGTCGACAGCGCGGCGAACGAGCCGGCCTCGCGGCCCACCTCGTCGACTGCTGTAAACCGGCCCGCGTGGCCCAGCCCCTTGTACCCGACCCCCACTAGCAGCCCGCGGGTGAACGCCGGGGCTGCCGCCGGCCGCCATTCTGGCGGTGTGGGTGTCGTGCACTTCGACAACGCGCTCGCGGCGTCGGCTGAGGGGCCGTTGCAGCTGGCGGGCCCGTTGTCCGTGGTTGGAGCCGGGGGCACCATTCCCCCCGCAGCCATCGCGCGGCCGTGGTCGGTGACGTCCGTGAAGGACCGCGCGGTCACCGGCGCGTCGGACGCGCTCCAGTGGGACGACGACGGAAAGTCACCCATCGGGCTACCCCCCGAAAGAGGGAGGTCTTGCCGGGAGCTCCGCGGCATCTGGCAGGGGGGGTGCTGGTTTGGGTTCGACGGGCAAGGGTGCATTGGATGCTGCCTCACGCGGCCGTCGATGGTGTCGTCGAGGGCCTCGGTCAGCCGCGTGACGTCGGCGGCGACGGTCTGGACCTGGAGGCGGTACCGGTCCTTCTCGAGGCAGACCTCGTGGATCTCGCGGGAGAGGAGCGCGTTCTCGCGCTCGGCCCGCTCCTTGTCGCCGCGCGTCCGGTCGACCTCCTGCGCCGCCTTCGCGAGCTCCGCCCACAGGAACTGGATCGTGCCCCGCGCCTGCGAGAGCGACAGCTGCACGCACGCCTCCTTCGGCAGCGGAGCGGCGAAGGCGGGACCGTGCGCATCATCGCGACACACAGCGGCACCGGATTGCCCGGGACGCTGGATGTGTCCCTTTTGCAACCGCATGAGGTGCGCGTGCTGTGCGTCCGTCAGACACCCGATCGGACCCTCGCCGGCGCCACTCACGTTGTTGAGTGCTCTCGGGCTGAGTGTCTCGGATGGGTTTCGGGGGCAGGTCAGCGTGCTGTTGATGCTCATGCACACGCTGTCGTAGCCGGGTCCGGCGCCGTCGCTGGAGCCGAGGGGGAACGAGTTCAGCCGCCGCTGCAGCCCGGCGAGCGGCGGCGCGGCGGGCCGCTGCGCGGCGGGCTGGCCGAGATGCCGCTGGAGGTCTGCGAGGAGCCGCTGCTGGTGGACGAGGGACGACGGCTTCCAGTGCCCGAACGGGCACGTCGCGCCCTTGTCGCACGGCGTCGATTGGTCGTCGACGTGCGCGTACGCGCACGCCTGCGACGCGAAGGGGCAGAGCCCGCGGAGCCCCAAGCAGCAGAGCAGCCGCGCCGCCACCTGCGGCACCAGCGGGTTCGCCGCCGGCACGGCCGGCGGCGTCGTCAGCTGCGGCGGCCGCCGCCGCGGGTGCCACGCGCAGCGGTCGCCCGCCTCGCACGGGCTGCTGCCGTCGTCGTGGTGCGGCAGCGGGCACAGGCTCCCGTGGCGGCACTGGCCCCGCAGGCCGAGGCAGCACAGGACGTTCCTGTGGTGCAACGCGCAGCTCTGCACCGACCCGGGGCCCTGCCCGTCGTGCTGGTACGCGTTTCTTTCGTCAACCAGCGACCTCGGACACGTCACCAAGTGCGTGCTGGCTTCGTTGCTCGAGTGCGCGTGCGACGAGCAAGGAACCAACGGCGAACAAGGGCAAGGAGACGGCGGCGCACAGCTCCTCCCTTCAGCGTGCTTGCAGTGCGGGCCCCCCGGCAAGCCCGGGGAAGTCGGACAGCTGCACTGCCTGTTGTTCCGACAATTCCGCGCGCAAGGCGGGTGCTGCGGGCAGGAATGTCCGGAGCAGTCAAGCTGCGCAGGGGCAGCTTGACTGCCCCTTGCTTGATTAGCCCCGCGGCCGTGCGGGCACTCGTCCATCCGTCTCGGGACGGCACCGACACTCGAGTCCGCTTGGCTCAGCGTGCTCACCCCGTCCTCCTGCTGCTCCGGCAGCGGCGCTCGCGGCTGGCCCCTGTGCCGCGCGGCCGTCCCTGGAGACTGCCTGTACGCGTCCTCTCCCATCGGCGGCTCCGTCTCGACGTCGTCTCGTTGCTCTTCGAAGGCCGGCAGCCGCCAGACCTTCTGCCTCGTCGCCGCGTTGCAGTAGAACTCCCGCCGGTCCTTGTCGCGCTTGACGCGCCACACAAAATCGAGGTCCGACAGCCCCTTTCCGGCCAGAATCCAATACGTCGACTTCGCATCGCAAACTCGGTAGTAGCGCGTCGCCGGTCCGGCGTCAATGAACTCGCCCGCCGGAAGCTGCGCCATAGCTTACCGAGCGGAATGGGCAAGCTCTCGCTGCACCCGCAAAGGTGGTAGTCAACTGGAGGAGAGCACGAATCGATGCACAAGAATGGTAGACGGCTTCGTACCTAGGGCCGGGGGCGGGTCATGCTGGGCTCCGATCGTGGAAGCCTGCGGGTGGAGGCCCCTTCGGGTTCCTGTGTTGAGAAAGTGGCGTGAAGGTCGCGGTCTACTCAGTTAAGTGTGCGGAATGCAGGTAAGCCCGGTGGTTCTGGTTGACGCTTTTAATTGGCAACCGCGTCTGGCTCTGGTCATAATCCTTCTCAGAGCCAAGATCCGCCGGGAAGAGCAATGGTATGATTGATACGACACGCGCTCGTACAACCGCGACGAATCGGCCGGTCAACTGATACCAGCTACGGTTTCCGTTCAACATTTTTTTTTGGAAACTTGAAGGACAAGGGCAACAAGACGAAAGCCTGCACTGGTCTGCGCTAGGGAGTCTTGGCAGCTGCAAAGATCCTCGCTCGGTTGATTCTCGTGGTGTAGCGCATGCACAATTGAGAGATGAACGGGGAAAGTCTTTTGTTCAGCTGGAAGGGCCGACCGGATGCTCGTCTTGGTTTGGTAGGCCCTCGTCGTGCGATACGTGGGGGAAAGGCGGCGGGAGGGGTTCTCTTTCGCGCCTTTCTTCGTTCTCTAATTGCAGCCACTTTTTTTTGTCGGATCTGAACCAACTTGGGTCGTTTTTCGCCCATGAGTTTTCTCGGCTTTCCAAGAACTGCACAAGGTTTGCAAACCGCGCTCGGGGGTTATGCTTGTGCTACAAGTGTCAGCTTGGGACCGTTGCGAATGAGCCAGTCCATGAAACATTATTTGGCATTAGGACGGCGGTTTCTTGTGGTGTGCGCGCTAGCGGAAACTCCCCTTGCAAGTTGCTTAGTACGCTGCCGACGACTAGTTTTTGGAATGCGCCGGCAAGATATAAGTGGGTACACCGGCTCACGGTACGAACAAGCTGAAACCCCCGGCTTTCCAAGGCGAGCCTTCAAGGACCCAATGAGATCCCTTCTGCCTACCTACTCGCTGCTCACGCCCAGGATCAGAAAAGCTCATGAAGCAGGCAGCTGAGGCGGCGACGCTGACCTATCGTGGAGACCACCTGTGCGGCGGACCCTTCAGTACCGCTAGCTCACAGGATAGGGCAGGAGAAGGGGTGGTTGTGGTTGGATGCACATGTGGACAGGGCTGTAAGCTGGCACAGCTGCCTGATCGCAGTCTTCCCCCCGGAACATGCTCTTCGCCAAAGTGTCGCTGCTCGCTGGAATACCTCGTAGAAACAACTTTCTACCGGAGACCTTTTCTACCGGAGACACTTTTTGTACTGCTGGTCATTGGCCCACACGACTGCCGAACGGAAGTGCTGCTGATCAGCACGTCTCCCAACAAACTGTCCGGCCCTGCTAAACGTCGTGGGAGAACGTGCGATCACATGCCTCTGGAAGCCGCCAGCTGCGGGGGCGCTTTCGGGAGGTTGTGCTCGATGCCCGACGCTTCCGCAAGCTGGCACAGCTGCCATGCGATCGCCGCCGCTGACTTCCAGCCAGTTTGGCCCGTCGGGAGCCAGATTTTACCGGTGATACCCAGTTCCGGGAAGGAGAGCGACGGCGGCTGTTGGGAGGGTTTGCCGTGTTTCGTTTATGCAAAAATACAAAGGGCTGAGTTGTGGCAGGGCCTTCTCTTCTTAGAGTTTGTGCTCCTCGAAATTGCGGGAACTCAGAAATCCAATGTACCCTACTATGGTGAGCCAACTGAGACCACGACCACTACGGCCTGATTCTCTTAGTACGAGTACAAGTGTTAGTTCTCGTCGGAAAAGTATTAATCTTCTAAGATCTTCGATCGTATGCGACAAAAATACTCGAGGGACTGCCTTGTGCTTTCTTCGAAGGAGGCTAGAGGGGGAGAAACAATACACTACAAAATGGGTCTTTTTTCGTTGAACGCTTACGCCCGCCGCTGAACACATTTACCTCCTTTGATATTTTGCAGCTGGCAGCCTTCTCAAGTATTTCCTACAAAGGATGCTTTGATATTTTGCAGCTGGCAGCCTTCTCAAGTATTTCCTACAAAGCAGGTGCTTACAGGGCTCCCGCTAACGAAAAAGTGCGAGGAATTCCTCAAAAAAGAGGCTCGAAAAAAGAGGGTGAAGAATTCCTCACCTTTTCCCCGTTGGTGGTATCGTGTAGCCAAAGCACTGCATCACAGTCTACTCGTGGGCTGGCGGGCAGAAGTCTGGGGCTGCCACGGGGGCTGGAGCCGAGAAAGAGAGTCGAGGATCAGAAGCAGCCCCGGATTTCTTGACAGGTTCTCTCCGAGTCGACACAAGTGCGGTGGTCCATGTGATCTCTGGTCTGCGTCTACTCGTGCCAATGATTTACCAGCGCGCTGGTTGAATTTGAAATGGGCTGTTGCCTCCAGGAATGTGCAGTGTTTATTGTGACAAACAGACTGAGAAGTGCAAACTTTCTCCACCTGTACCGTACCGTTCGCCGGGGGGCTTTGCCCCCCGGTGCCCCCCTGGAGAAAAGCTTTCTCGGTCTCAGAGCGGCAAAAGAAAGTTGGTCGGGAATCCAAGGCAAAAACGAAGCTAATAACCTGCACAACACGGGGGTGATTTTTTTGGGGGGGGCACCAAAAAAAAACTAGCCCCAAACAGGTTTTTGAATTCCTCACCAAAAGTGAGGTTTGCGGGAGCACTGGGTGCGTGTACAAAAAAGAACAGAGAGAGAGAGAGAGACGAGTTAGAGTGCAGGGACCGTTTTTTGCGCGGTGCATATATTTGTAAATTTTAGTTTTTTCGCGCATATATTTGTTAAAAAAACAGTTTTTTCGCGCATATATTTGTACAAAACAGTTTTTTCGCGCATATATTTGTAAAAAAAAAAAACAGTTTTTTTCGCGCACTACAAATACGTTTTCTTTGCAACAAAAAAGCAGTTTAACGAAAAAAAAACTACTTTTTCGGATAATCCGCAAGCCAGGGTGCACTCAACAGCTCAGCTGGTACTCCGCAGCTGTCCAGGCCGGAACCTGCGGGAATGGCGCCTTCACTTCACTCCAGCTTGTTTCTATCTGCAATGGGGTTTCTTCGCGAACAGTAGGCAAATCGCACAGTTGTACGACCCCGCACTCACCGGGAGCTTTGCGTGGCTTCGCTTTCAAGCGTTAGTGTGAGCGTGGATTAGAAGGTCGGTATTTTGAAGTCTCCGGTTGACCGTAGAGGCTTGAGTATGGCGGGGGGTTGAGAAAAGTGAGAGGGTGCAGCTCGTTTCGGGTGTTGTGTCACTCCGTTGTGAAACCTTGTGAAGTCCCCTAACGCGTTTAGGGGGTGCTTGGGATTGGTAGGGTGTGGTCGTTCTGCTACGGCGTGAAAAGCCAGGAAGTTTCGACGCTAATCTTCGACTCTTGATTAAGTTCACCGGGTTGCTCGTCAGGAAGATCCCGGTGCCTGGCTTTTCTTCTGGGTGGTTTCGTGTTGATCGGCGGCTGTGTGTTACGAGGCACGGATTAGGGGATGTAGTGTAGTAGTAGTATGTGTCGTCTGCCGAAGCAGCCGGAGACAGCAGGCGCAGGGGGCAGGTCTTGCTTTACAATTCTCTTCTTCATGGAGACCCGCCCCCGGCAATCCCGACTGTCCAATCACTGTCGAGAAAGGTTTGTGCCCTATGTGATGAGGTGGTTGACCAGGCCCCCACGAAGCCTTATACACAACACGGCTACAACACGAGGATGCAACCCTGCTTAGGTGTGCACTCAGCCATCACAGGGCCTCAGATCTCGCTACTCGACCCAGCTGCCACCCAGAAGGCCGCAGCAGTAACCTTCGCAAAAAAAATGAAACATGAAAGCACGCGCGGCTGACTGTATGTAGGCGATCCATACAACAGCTGCATCAGACGCAGCTTGATCCGAGAGCTCGCTAGGGGAGGTGACGCTGCTCACCTGCCAGTCTCACAACTGACTGCTGCCCACCGGATTAGGGGATGAAAAAAGGAAAAAGAAAATGGGGGAGAAAAAGAAGGGGGGGCACTTTCTCAATAATTACTGCAGAGTTTGTTCCAAATTTCTAAAATTCAAAAACCCCAATTTTTTTCCGGAAACTTTTTTTTGGCCATTTCCAAAAAGACACAAGGTTTTGACCCTACATGGTACATCCGTTGTGGAACCTCTCGTTGTTTTTGGCATCATACACCCGAAATAGTCACTTTGTGGGCCCTACATTAGGATACGAACTTCATGGCATTTTTACAAATGTGAGTGTATGTCATTTTGTACAGTACATTCATTGTGGACCCTATATTCTCGCGATGCTGTGTTTGGCGTCAAAAACCCGTCTGAATTCACTTTTGATGGCTTTAATGAGGCTAAACACTCGAAATAGGCACTTTGGGGGGAAATTCTTTTGAAAGGGTCTCCCAACAAGAATTGTGGCATATGCGCAAAAAAACTGTTTTTTACAAATATATGCGCGAAAAAACTGTTTTTTACAAATATATGCGCGAAAAAATGTTTTTTTTACAAATATATGCGCGAAAAAACTGAAACTGACAAACATATGCACCTCGCATATATTTGTCAATTTTAGTTTTTTCGCGCATATATTTGTAAAAAAAACAGTTTTTCGCGCATACGTTTCGTATGCGCACAGTTTTTTCGGCAGTTTATCGCGCATATATTTGTAAGTTTCCCTTTTTTTTTGGTCCAGATTTTGTTCAAAATTTTGGGAGGTCAAAAATTTGGTCAAAAATTTGGTCAAAAATTTGGTCAAAAATTTGGTCAAAAATTTGGTCGAGTTTTGGGGGTACAATCTTGGGCGGTCCACCGAACCCACACAGAAGTATGTCGCAACACTGATGCAGCCGACCTGAAGCCGAGGTACCTGGCTTTAGAAAACCCCCCAGATGACATCAAACCTGCCCCCAGAGCAAACTGAAACTGGTCTTCGTTTGTACCTTCTAGCTTTCATTCGTTTATTCGATACATTTTGCATTTGTTTGCGGAACTTGCATAGTTCCGCAAATACACCCAGCAGATCAAAGAAAGGGGGGAAAGGTGGAAAATGCAGATCAAACAGGAGTAGAATGCGCGCACGCTTATCCGTCTCTTGACTTACTATGCCGTGTTCTGAAAGCTGTCGAGGGGCCCCTCCATAGGTTCTCGCATGATTCGTTCGCCTTTGTAACACTATCCGTTTGTAGTAAGCTTCGCAATTGTGTTCTTGCAATATCTAACCGAATGGTGGGTGGCGGATTTCCGCGCTCGTGCGCAAGACACAATTATGCTGCTTTTGCAGTGCAAGCTGAACCCGGTTCGCGACTTCGGTTGCGGTAAAGTGTTACAAAGTCTTCGGCTTTCAGATCCGGATACGCCTTATGCAACATGATAGTTATGAGGTCACTTGAAGGATACCCGTGTGCAGCGTTCGAAAGAGTTTGCGTATCTGGAGTCTTTTTTTTTGGGGGGGGGGGAAGGCCCTTTTGACCCTGTATTTTTTGAGAAGATTTTTGAAACAGCCCGAAGATATTCGTCGATTCCTGATATTCGTCCAGCGTAATTGTTGTCCAGATTACTGACCGACATGCTGTCAATTCTGTCTGAGTGCGCAACGCAGTTTACTGATAGCCTTCTGTGCCAGGGGTCGGATACATTTACTTGCTGACCGGTGCTAATGTTGTAAAGGCCCACCTATCAGGACGTGCGTTCAGCTCCACAAGGTTCGTTTTGTTAAGGCAACTCATGATCACTTCGGTGTGAGGGATTAGTCCTGCTAGAAACTACTTGTGGCCGCTGCTCCGTTGCGTGGTCTTCTCTCCGTACAGTGTTCGACGTCCTTCCAGAATTGGGACCAAATTCTGGATCCAAATTCTGGATCCAAATGGATCCAAAATTTTTGGACCCAACTTTTTGGACCACCCAAATTTTGGACCCAATTTTGGACCCAAATTTTGGAGCAATCTTTGGACCAAAGACCCTAAAAAATCGATCCTCCAAAATTTTGACATATTTTTTGCAAATATATGCATACCTACCCCCCCCCGTGAACATGTCACCCCCCAAAAACCCCTTGAGTATGTCACCCCCCAAGGCCTGAGAGGGGGGGGTGACATACTCAAGGTTTTGCCCTGTTGTCCCAGTGGGGGTGGCCCCGCGCAGCGGAAAAAATTTTTTTTGAACGGTTTTTTTTTTTGGAACAACATACCACGCTGGACATGTCAGTACAAAAAAGAAAGTTGGCAGCGTTGGAACCTGCCGTGTAAAGATACAAAACAGGTCCGTCGCACACACACACACGTGAGTTTTCCGCTTTCACCGCCGCTTTCCGCACCAGTGAGCCACAATCGGAGCGGTCATCCTCGGCTCTTTGGTTGTTTGCGCGACCGCCAAAGTGACACGTGGTCTTGAAGCAGCCAACAACGTTGTAAATAGGAGGTTTCGCGGGATTCAAAACTTTGGCAACAGCTGTTACTTGGGGGGGCCATCCCACAGTTCCTTCAATGTACAACATGGTCAACCGCATTGCGTCGGTCTGCGAATGACGCTTGCAACGACCTCACGACTATTCTTCAGCAAGACGTCGAAACAGGAACACTGTCTGCCACGTTGTCCAACTCCGCAGGTGTGTATGCCTGAGAAATTTCAAGGGGACGCCCAGCAGGATGCATCGGAGCTTCTAGGGAGTGGATTGTTCGGCTTGTTCCCGGTGGATGGAACGGCCTACTTCGAAACACATCCGGACCTCGCAATGTTATCATTCTGCCGACACGATTTGCTAAAGTGCACAGTCCAGGACAGGAGAAGGAAGTTTGTAAAATTGTTTCAAGTGTTTTGCACTTGCAACCTGAGGGGCGTGCAATGCAGAAGTTTGAGCGAATGCTGAGCCGGAAGCAGCGGCCTAGACACAGCGGCCATTTTGTCTGCAGCAGAGCAGTGGATCATGTATGATGACAATCACATATCACTTACGTCATTCATGCCACTGCTTGCGCAACGGTTCAATCATCACTCGTCTGCTTTGTACGCGTCCGATTGTCAACGTGGTACATTGGTTCGGCCTGCGGCGCGTTATGCCCAGTCGTTCGAGCTGTTGCTGCTTGTTAAGTTGAGGTCCAGCGCGTCGGCAGGGTCTCCCTGCCGGCAGGGGGTCGTGAGCAACTGGGGTTGGAAGTCTGAAACTCTCACCGACCTCAGCTGTTGAAGATCTACGCGCTAAACTTAAGCATATCCCTCAGCGCAGGAAAAGAAAGCAACAGCGATGCTCCCAGCAACGGCGAGTGAACAGGGCAGAGGGGCGGGTCTTCCAGCATCTGGTACCTTGCCATGGGCCCAGCGTTCTGTCTCTGGTCGGTCGTGTCCTAGAAGGGCTGCTAAGGACGTTTCCCCCCAGCAGAGGCTCAGATGACCTCTGCAAGCCCTTAAGTATGTCACCCCCCTTGAGTATGTCACCCCCCAGCGGATTTTTGCACAAAAGGGGGTGACATGTTCACGGGGGGGGGGTAGGTATGCATATATTTGCAAAAAAAACATGCATATATTGGTATATATATATTTGTTTGTACGTGCCGGGGAAGGATTAGCCTGTTAGTGAGTGATAGTGAGTGAATATGATCGGTAGGCTAAACTTCTCCCAAACACGCTGCCAGCGTTCTCTTTCGTGTTTACAATTAATTGTTATTACGAAAAAACTTAAGTTTTTTTGCAAATATATGCATGTTTGTACGAACATGCATATATTTGCAAAAAAACAATAAAGTGCGCATATATCTGTATATTACCCAAAAAAAAGGTACCTCGGAGATGTACTCGAGCTTCGTGACTTCCTTCCAGTTCCGAGCCTCGCCCTTGACGTAAACGCTCTGCCTGAGGCACCCATCGGACCCGCTGACGCAGACCCGGTACCCGGGCCGCTTGCCGTCGACGAAGTTGACCTGCGTGTCGACGACCGGGTACGCGTCGTCGACCCCGATTTCGTCGCCGCCGTCGCCGGCGAACGACAGCGACCCGCCGCCCGCCTCCCCGGACGCCTGCGGCGACGACGGCGCCGGCGCGTCCGGCGGCAGGAGCGGGCCGACCCTCAGCTTGAGCACCCCGGCCGGCCACCAGCCGGGCCGGTCTGTTTCCGACGGCTTGCCGACGACGCCGCGGGCCACGGTGTCGCCGCGGAGCCACTCTACGACCTGGCCCTGGGCGAAGCCGTGCTCGTTGAACAGCTCCTTGTGGGCGTCGGCCTTCCCGCAGAGGTACCGGAGGTACCCCTTCGACGCCTTGCCGACGCACGACTTGCACTTGAAGCCGCTCCGCCGATCCTTGCCCTGCCGCGCCCGCTGCCCGCACACGACGCAGACCTCCATGATCCCTCCCTCTGCCCCCTCGGTCAAGGAGGGGAGAGGGGCAAGTTGGGGAGCAGAAGCCCCCCCGCCCCTTTCTTTGTGTTTCCGGCGATGGTCGCTCCGTCACGGTTGCCTAGTAGGTGCCACAGGGTGCCGTGTGTGTGTGTGTGTGAGTGTGTTTTAGTTCCGGGCTTTAAGCCGGCAACGGCTGAATCGAAGTATAGCCCACTTGTCACATGTCGGCTTTGGGTTCCCGACACGCTGCTTTTCGAAGGGTGGGTGGGGCGGGATCTTCAGCTTCGGGAGACGGATAAACCGTGGGAGGTTGTCAGCTTCCGGGAAGTGGCGCGAATCATTTCTCGCAAGCATTCTGCATTGCTGACGACTGCTACCCCTCGTGTGTCGAAGGAGGGGTATTCCACCATGACCGCGCCGAAGGCGTTGAAGCAAGTTTAGCTTCTGCGGCGTTGCTTTTTTTTTTGATTCGGGGCTCACAGGAATCTGGCCTTCAGTTACCTACAGGTGACTTGCCCCTTGAGCTGAGGAGGCTTCGCCAGAAGCTAGAATACGCTTCGTGTATACATGCACGTGCACGTGGTTGACTCGTGCTCCACGTTTTGCGAAATCTCGATAATGTTCTGTACTCTCACCAATCTGAACGGGTATTCAAACAAGTTTTATGCGGGAGCATGGTAGGTTAGGAAGATCTGGGGTCGCAGGGCAGCCTAAAGCAGTCACGCACGAGAAACCACCTGGCCTTGTCGGCAGGTGGTCAGCGAGTGTTGTCTGCGACCACGCGTTGGCCCTCGTGTTTAGCACCAAACGACAGGCAGGACTGCCGTTACGGTTCAGCCTATCGGACGGGATGTTGAGAGGACTTGTGTAGCGTCTGCCGCTGAAGGAGTGACAGTTGCAACACACATGCATTTTGTTCACAAACCTCGAAACGACATCGTCCTAGCTTGTTTCGAGGCAAAGAGGGGGAGGAAAGAGTGAGGGCGGGTTGCACGGGCCGAATTGTGTCAGTTTCTTGTTCCGACGACTTCAGTCATTGCGCAATCGCCTATCACGGGTAAAACCTGGGGCACCCCCAAAAATGGGGCTGGGCGTCCCGGGTTTTACCCGGTTCGGCATTTTTCTTCGGGGTTTGCGACTTGGCGTACTTCGAAGAACATCGCGAGTGGTGCGTGCCGGCCTTGGGGTGCTCAATACTGCAGCTCGACCCCGAGATGCCGCTGTCAAAGGAGGCTGCAGGACCACCACTGGTGCAGTCACGCAGGAGACTACCTGGGAGACCCTCCGGGTGTCCCAGGTTTTACCCGGTCTGTCAGGTTTTACCAGCGTTATTTGTGGATTAGAACGGTCGGTATTTTAAAGTCTCCGGTGTGGAGGGGGTTGAGAAAAGTGAGAGGGTGCCGCTCGTTTTGGGTGATGTGTCACTCCGTTGTGAAAATCTTGTGAAGTCCCCTAACGCGTTTAGGGGGGTGTTTGGGTTTGGGTAGGATGTGGTCGTTCTGCTACGGCGTGGCAAGCCAGGAAGTTTCGACGCTAATCTTCGACTCTTGATTGTGTTCGCCGGGTTGCGTGCTCGTCAGTTTTCGTGTCGCTCGGCGGCTGTGTGCCACGAGGCACGGATTAGGGAGTACCCCCCCCCTCCGAAGCAGCCGGAGACGGCAGGCGCAGGGGGCAGGTCTTGCTTTACTTCTCTCTTCTTCATGGAGACCCGCCCCCGGCATCCGAAAGTTTGCGCCTATTGGGAGATCGGCGACCGCGACTCAATTAAGGTGTTACGCATTCCATGACCACCGACTCCCGCAATGAGAAAAGGCGGCAGGTTTCGGTGTAGGGCAGCACACAGTACTACGGATACTGGGCGGAGAATCACTTCGACCGTTCCATGACGCAAGACCAGAAGCCAAACGGCAGACCCGCGAACGGCGTACTCTGTGTGGGATCGGAATATGGTTGCCTTCGGACGATTTGATGTTGGAGAGTGCTGTCGTTTTTAGCGGTTTAGAGATTTTTGTGATTCCGGCGATACTCGCGCAGTCCGTTGCCTGTGAGGGCGTTCTTTTTGTGTGGTTCAGAGTTTCAAGTTGCGTAGATGCGCTGCCAGTCAGTTTTTGTGTTAACAACGCATTGTTGGTACTAAATCGCATTGTTGGTACTAAATACTAGTAGTTGGCAGCTTACTACATGAAACTGACAGCAGGTGAGCTCCGCGAGTGCGCACAAACAAAACTCGTTAACAAAGCAGGGGAACGTCTTAGTTTAATGTTTTGGCAGAGCACTGCCTCTCGTGCATGGTTGAGCTTGATTGCATGGTTGACGCTAGCATCAAGTCTTCTTCGAGGAAGATGTTGTCTAGGATGGGGATGGAAAATAGAAAGAGGTAAAAAGGGGCGCGTAAGACTCCCAAAGTGGGGTATGAAACCTTGAAGGACTCTGTGTGTGTTTTTTCCCCGCGGTGTTGTGTGCACCTCGTTCGTCGTCTCAGGTTTCGCTCTTGAACGCAGACCTATCCAAAGTCAGAGCTCATCAGTGGGTCCTTGGATGGGGAGGGAAAACGTTGGACTTCGAGAAGAAATGCATACCGCTTCCTCGACGGACTTGTCGTTGACAGTGACTTTCCAGCCGCGCTCCGTGTACAGCTTTGTGACCTCTTCCGGGGGGCTGTTGAACGGAGGCCCAGCTTTCACGTTCTCGGCAGAGTGTTTTGGGTCTCTCAGCACGCCTTCGAAGAACATCAGGGACCCGGGCTTCGTTACTTTGGCAATGACGTCCGTGTAATCCGAACGCAGCGACGGGGGCAGGGCAACGAAGGCAGCCCTGTCGTACACAAGGTCGACCGACCCTTCCTTGACGTGTGTCACCGTTTCCTTGAAGAAATCACCGTGGACGACCGTGAGCCTCGACGCGACCTCCGCCGCGCGGTCGCCTTCCACTTCCTTCACGCGCTTGCGCATTGCCTCGCAGGCGATGTCGGAGCCTTCGACCCCGATGACGGTGTAGCCCTTGTCCAGCAGAAAGGGAACCACGGCGCTGTCGCCGCAGAGGGGGACCAGCGCGGTCTTGCCGGTTCCGTCGAGCGCCGCCGGGGAGACCTGGGTCAGGTTCTTCTCGAACGGCCACTGGGCGTCCTCCGGCTTCTTCCAGCCCGTGCTGCCGGTGGCCCACATCGCCTTGTCCCACCACTCCACGCTGCACATAGCGGGCTCGCCGGACGCCGCCATTTTTGGTGTGCTTTCTTTTTCCTTCTTTTTCGGTGGTGCCTGTCGAAAACGGAAATGCTTGTGGATTTTCCAGAAGGGCGCTAAGTCTTGCCAGGGGTCTTACAGCTTTGAGAACTAAATGCTACAGGTGGGGAGTAAGTCTTACGCGGTGAAAGCGGATGATGCTGGGTAGCGTCAGCTGTGGTACCAGCACGTGCACTCCGTGCTGTGCATACACCACGAGGTGGTACATGCGGCGTACGAGGAGCAGGAATATGCTGTACAGCATCCCAGCACCTATTAGATCCACACCCGAAAAGCGGACATGACGCCCGTTTATTTTTTTACTGTTTAATGTTGAGATAGGACTGTCTTCCCACTTTCCGACACGATAGCGAAGCGTTGAGGGAGAGGGAACGACTGAGAGTACAGAGATCAGCTCCCCGTCGAGTTTCAGGCCTCGGCACCTCTCCCCCGTTTGCGGAGGGTGATGGCTCCGATGCCGGGAGGGGCATCAGACAACAGGTGGAAATTCTGCAAGACTACGACGACACAAAAAATTGGCCCACCGCCAAGCTTTTATTCCCGTCCAGCGACGCCTTCACCCTCCCAACTGGGCGGCTTGGCGACGGTGCCTGACACGCTTGCTAATCAGGGGAAATCCGACGTCAAATGCCGCGTTCCGCAAATCATTGCGTAGCTGACACGGACAAACCCAGCCTACGTCAAGCGTTACCACACGTTGGACAGCCGTCAAGAACGAGAAGGAGAAATCGGGGTGTAGAACAATCGCTTAACGATCAAGGAACACATGCGGCGTTGTCAATGCAGGGTAGATGCCAAGTTTGCGCTGTGTTCACGCCGCATCGGTACGGGTCTCTCGCTATGTCGCGCAGAACCGTTTGGTACCAAAGGCTAACGCGTGTGTCTCTTGACCACGCAGGGGTATCGAGCATCCGCTCTTTTTCTCTCTTGCGGCTTGCAGTTCGCCTACGATTGCCGAGCTTGCGCTTCTTCCAGACAACGAAGCGCAGATGCGCACTGGAGGTCACGGCCCGCTGCATACCGACGGGCTGCATCAAGCCCTTTGGACTGCACCAGCGACTCGAGAAGCATTGCGTACTGCTGGTGCGTCGGCAGGAGCTGATGATCCGCCATCCGCTTGAAGATGGCGTCCGACAACCGGGGCTGCTGCTCCGGGTGCCTGCCGGCCGCGCGGCTCAGGCCGAGCCACATGATCGGCGTCGGCCTCGACCTGCAGGCCGTCATCTTGTCGAACAACTTGCTGGCCTCCGCGAACGTCAGCGCCAGCTGCTCGCTTGCCAACACCGTACTCGTTGCATCTCCGACAGCCCAATTCCTCGGCTCTTCGGGTGATTCGTAGATTTCGTTCCACAGGTCCAGACTTTCGGACTTCATGCCATGTTCGCAGTACAGCTTCAAGAGCTCGGCGTGTACGTCACTCGAAATCGGGATGTCGTGGCGGAGCAGCATGGCGACGATCTCGTGGGTCTCAGGCAGCAGACCACGCCTTACGGACGTGCGGATGGCGTAGCTGAAACCGCGAGCGCTGGGCTTCGGTTTGACTGTCGCAAGCTTCGAAGCGACGCTTACCGCCCGGCGGGCCAGGCGGCTGGAAGGGTTGATGACGGACGCCGCGACGGCCAGGCAGGCCGTCAGCAAGTGCTCGCCGGTCACGTGGTCCTTCCTGGCCATGTCCAGGAGCCGCTCCGCTATTTTGGTGCCGTGCCGCTTCTTCTGCAGCCACACCCATTCTCCGGCGTCGCGGTCGGTCAAGTGTGCCGGCGGCACGAGCTCAGCATTCGGGTCCATGAAAGAGCATGCCCGAGCACCGCCCGCCCAGTACCACCTACGACGAAGTTTCGTCTGCGATGCCAAGCATTCGATGCCGAGAGAGTGAGAGACAGAGAGAAAGAGAACACAACCAATTCAAGAAGTGTGGTCCCCACCGCCAGGTGGACCAGGCTGGGTTCGGAGGGCTGGCCGCCGTCCCCCCCACCCCTGTTCTCGTGGCCATCGCTACCGCGCTGACCTTTTCCGAGAGCACATCAAAACAAGTCAGGCATGGATCTCCAGACCAGCCTGGATCTGGGGCGGCTAAACCTGGGGATGCGTTCTTGCCACAAACCACGTGCCGACCACAGGAGTTTCTCCTCCCGGGAGAGCGAGAGAGAACGGGACGTCTGCACGTGAAAAAGGGGTCTTGACTTTCCTGTCTTGTCCTCGTTTTTTCACCCGCTTTGGGCTTTGGGGATCGGTTCCGTGCTCTACATCTGCACACCAGCAAACACTTGTGGCGTGGCACGTTGCCAGTCACTTGCTCTATCTTGGCGCCTGTACAAGCTCGCGATTACTGCCAAATCCGACGGGTAAATCGGGCACTTGGACTTCCGGGCCTACTGAGCGGCACCTACTGAATCCTGCCGGAGAATTGGTGCGCGCCGCCTTCAATCCGGGCCTGAACCTAGAGTCGTATGTCCGCAGAGCCAATTATGTGCCTATTTCCTGGAAGTGCACCGAACTGCCTGCAGCTGTCTATCACAGTCCGGGCGAGCAACGACGCGGCGGGGCGGCGGAAAGGAACCAGAAAAAAGCTGTTGAGGGGGCCCGTGGTATCAACAACGGCCACTACCGGTGCCTCGACCACGAGATGCCAACGTGCGACTGCTGCTGTCCTCTACGTTTGGCGCGGCAGCAGCGTCTCCGCCGAAGCAAGCGAAGCGCGCCAACGTGGTGCTGGTATTTCCGAAAGCAGCTGAGGACGAAATCCAAAACCCGGTATCGAGAAGACAACACGGTCATCGCCCAAGCGCCGTAAGGAAGCAACTATCAACGCGCGACCGATGAACCTGGACGAGCAGTCGAAGGAGAAGCGAGGCACCAAACGCGCGCCTGAGCGCGATGATCAAGACGAGCGGAGAGGCGAAAGCATAGCAGAGATAACCGCGACGCCGGCGATGCAGACTATCGCCACAGATTCTTTGTGGTTTAACCCAAAATATCACACCATCAGCAGGGAGCGAACCGGCTCACAAACGACGAAAACCTACATGGTTCTGCCGGCCACGATCACGCCGGTCGCGCGTAGCACGTATGGGAGCAGCGAGCAGCACTCTACCGAGAGTCCGAATGCACCCCGTCCGCATCGTCGGACAGAAACGCTGCAGATGCTCAGAATAACCTGCGGAAAGGGGGAAGGAGCCATAGTGTTTGTTCCTTCGCGAAAAGGGAAAACCCTCGAGGTCGGAAAGGGGTGTTTGTGGTGGTGGTGTGTGGGGGGTTTGAAAATAAAGAACAGGAAAGAAGGAGGTACGGGCAGGGGGGGGAAAGTAAGGAAACAAAAATATATGTTTTTTTTTTGAACTTCGAGAAGCAAAAAAAAATGCCCCCCAGGACCGGGCAGCGAAGACATGGAAGGTGGTCGGAAGCGGGGTAATAGGAGGAAGACGACGGTGCGCAAAGAGGAGGGTTTGGGCTATGAAGCACAGCGGTACCGTGCTCCCATTCAGCCTTTGCGAGAGATAACCTTACCCGAAAACGGAACGAGTAACAACTGAAAAACTGCGGTGAGCAAGATCAACGCCCGTACCGTTGCGCACCGTGTTTCCATTGCGAAAAAAAAAAAAAAAATAGAGTCGCTGCCTAAGGTCCTGGTTATTTAAGAACGAAGAAAAACATCAAGTTTTCGCTCGATTTCCCGTGTACAATCGGGGAAGCCCATTGCACACAGAAAAAAGAAGACGAAGGGTAAAAGAACTATAGAAGGTGTTCCCGTGCCAGACAGGCCCATATATTTTCCACTATCGCTGGGGTGATGCGAGGAAGTGGGTACATGTGTGGGTGTGCGTGTGCGCTGTGTGTGTGTGTCTGGCTGCAGGTGGCCTGCAACCGTGTGGAACATCCCCTCTGACACTGCTCATAAGAAGCGCGGTGACCAGGGAGGCAAACGATGCCGGGGGGGTTAAACCAGAAAAAAAGGAGAAGGAGCAGACAACGCAGGGTTTTCAGTTTTTTTCCCGAGTCGCCGAAGATAAAGCTTGTACCAAATACAATACTTTGCCGATGGGGTAAAACGTAAATGGTGAAGGTGAAATACGATGAAGGGCGTTCGCCTCTCCCTGTGTGGAAGCCTTAGAACTCGCTCCGAACCTTCTTACGATTGATTCTTGCTTCTTTGACTTCAGGACCTGTTGCCGCCCCTTCCGATCCGCGCTTTGAGCCTCAGACACAACAACGCGGGGTGAACTTCGCGCAGAAAAACAAAGCAATGGGGGGGGGCGACCTCGAGTGAGAGAGAGCGAGAGAGTAGAACGAAAGGAAAGCAGCGGTGTGATGCTGCGGGGGGGGGGGGGGGGGGGGTGGGGGGGGGGGGGGGGGGGGGATCCTTCTTTTTTAAAAAGAACTTCATTTTCGAAGAAGGAAAACAAATGGCAGAAGAAGAAGAAAAATAGTGGTCACACACCGAAAACATGGTGACGGGACTCTTTTAGAGTAGTTGCTGAACTCCATGGAGCTCGTCAGATGCAACTGGAGGCATAGGTAACACAGAGGGGGGGGTGAGAGGAAGCGAGCCTCAGAAACGAACGCGCCAACAGGCGACTACGGGCGCCAAGCCCGTTCTTTGTACTGTTTTATTGCGTGTGTGCTTTGTGTTGCCGACAATCAACCGGCGTTGATGTACTTTTTTTCAAAAAGTGCCACGGACAGCGAAAGTGTTGCCCCGGTTCGGGTACCGCCTGCTATTTCTCTTTAATTTCATTTATTTTGCACATCCAAAGTGGGAGGGGTCGGTGGTAGTCTCTTTTGCACACCTTGCCCCATCTCTGCCAAACAAGATCAGTGTGTGGGTGGGGGGCGGCCGCCGGAGCTCCTCGCTGTCTTCTTTCACTGCTAACCAAAGGTGAAAAAACGAGTCTCGGATCGGTAAACGCAGGGTTTGCTGGGTTCTCAAGCAAGCTAACTTTTTGTTCCCCCCGTCTCCCCCCTAAGCGAAAAACACGGGTGAAACAAAGAGGATCGCAAGAAGAGTAAGATGCGAGTGGAAATGTGTGCTACAAAAAATAACGCGAAGAAAAAAATAAGAATACAGCGCTTCTTTTCTCTGTCTACGGCTAAGAGGAGGGAGGCGGAGCGTGTCTGTATTTCTCTTTTTTTCTCTCCCTCGTACTATTTATTCATTTTTTGACTGGGATCTCTTGTTGCTGTGACGGACGGGGTCGTGTGACCTTGTATCCAGTCACGCTAGTGGGACAAGCAGGGCGGAGGGAGCCTCGTATCAACCGAGGTTGAGTCTTCCGATGGTATTCCGTCTCGGGGGCCATATTCCTTTCCTTATTCAGAAGCTGAATGCAGGGCGGGAGGCAGAACGGGAGATACAGAGTGTGGCATGCGCGTGCCGTGAGAACTTTGTGGGTTGTCTTTCAAGTTTTTTTTTTTCTTCGGAACGGGAGGGGGTTGAAGAGTGCTTCTGCTGAACCGGAGAGACCGGGGGTTTGCCGGGGCGGCGCGAGTTAAGGCACGCGCAGGGCGCGTAACCTTCTTAAGCAACGGCGACGGTGCGAATTGAGGCGGGTGCCGTATCAAGGTGGACCCATAAAGAAAAGAAATGGGGGGAGGGGCACCCAACAGAGTGGAATCGAAGCGCGGGACGACGACATAGCTAGACGGATGTACTCTTTTGTTTCAGGAGGAGGGCACGGCGGGTGAGGCTATCAACCTGACGCCCGCCTTGTTACAAAACGGAATCTCTACGTTTCGAGAACCCGCTGGCCGAATGCAGGATGTAGGTGGGAGGAAGTAGGAACTACCCTAAAACACGCAGTATATTGGTTCATACGTTTTTTTTTTTTTTTTTGTGGTGTCTCCATTGTGTTCTTTTTTAGAGTGGAAGTTTAGTTGGTTAGTATGCTATCGTGAGCAAAGTGAATCGATATCGTGGAGCAGAACTAGCAAGACCCTGTGTGGTGTAGTGTTGGTGTAGTGTCGGTCTGGCTCTTTTCATGCACGGCTTTTGTGTTGCCGGCAACCGCTTTTCGAAAGCAGCGCACGAACATGCGAGCGGAAAAGGCGCACTATCACAGCTCGACTGCACTTTTACACAGTCGGGGCTTCCAACACACGCAGGCACGCAGTTGTGAAGATGAGGCACCTGTACTGCACATTGACACACAGTCCGGGCGCTTCTGATTCGCGAGACTAACCAATGATGTGCTGTGTGGGCCCTGTTATTTGAAAAGCAGGAGTGCCGTCTTGGCGTCGGACGTGTTCATCCATAACAGTTGTTTGGGTTAGAATGCAAAGAATCTGCGGCGACGGTCTGCATCATCTGCATCAATAACAGAGTCTGGAAGCCACAACGTGCACACACCTGTGGAGATCTTACTCGTCCATGTTGGCCCCTTCCGGGATACGGCCAGCCGCTCCTCCGGGGGGCGGCGTGTAGCCGTAGTTGGTGACCTGTTGTTTTGTGTTTGGATTTGGAAGACTGAGAAACAACGGGTGAGTCTACCTACGCGGACATGCACACGGCTCGAAAAATGTGCATTCACCTATGGTCTTGAGTCACGTTTTCACGCGACTAACCTAGTAGTCGACACGGGCTAGGCAGTGCGCGGAGCCTGATACTGAAGAGGATGCGGACGCATGAGCACTTCACAACCCGCGTGCAAGCGATATGGGCACCCGGCGCATCGAATGCAGTCGTCTCTGTTTGAAGTAGGAACATCCTTGTCACTGCTGACATCCGGGGAGGGCGCGTGACCGACAACACTATCGTTCAAAAGATACGTACCTTGTACTTGATGCTGACGACACCGATCTTGCGACTGAGGCAGAGGACTTCGATGAGCTCGGTCCTCTCTTGGTCGTAGGGTTCGATTCTGCCGTCGAGCTCCATGACAGCAGCGCCACGGAACATCTTGTCCTCGCGCGGTTCTGCTGTGTCGCGGAACACGAACGTCAGCGCCTGCCTCTCCAAGTACTCCGTCATCTGCATGTTGGCTTTGATCGGCGTCGGGAGGTGCTCGCCTGTGAACGAAGGAGTCATCGAGTTGACTTCCTTCATCACCTTGCCCTTGTGCTTGTCGTGCTCGGTGAACTGACTGAACACGGACAGCTGCGGCTTCTTGAACAGCAGGTGCGTCTGTTCCGTGAATTCAACGCAGATCAGTTCGAACTGCGGGCGCGGCTCCTGGTCACGGTGGAAGCAAGACAGCGCGGGACGCACAGCTCGCACGACGTACGTCGCAAACACCGGCTTGTGCTCGCTCGTCGTGATCGCATCGCACTTGTTGTACCCTGTGCACTTGATAGGCGCATTCCGGAACGACTTCACGAGGATACGGTCCGTGTAGCTCGGGGCGCGTCCTCTGTCGCGCATGTAGTCGGTCGAACCGACTTTGAAACGGTACGTTGGGGCGAACGTGATCGGCGTCTCCTTGAACCCGTGAAGAAGGCCGCTCTCCCGCTGCTCCGTCAACAACTGGTCCTGGTTCAGCAGCTGCAGGTAGCTCTTCTTCGCCAGAAGCGGTTCGGCTTCCGTCGCTTCCATCTCCACTCGGTAGTTCATGTCTCCCATCCAGAACACGTGTTGGAACTGCGACGACAAGTCGATGTCCTTGTGCGCCAACTGGATCTGGCTCACAATCTCCTCCACGTTCGTCTTCCTCATCTTCTGCCGCTCCATGCGGGCCGCCAAGTGGCAGCTCACGAACGCCATCGACGTGTTGTGGAACCTCAGAGAGATCCCGGCAGCTCCCTTCATACCGCACTTCTCCTTGTGCAGCGTCGCCTTCGTCGAACCCTCCACGTTCGTGATCTTCAGCAGGCACCTCTTCCGGCAAAGCACGATCACTGTGATGTCCCACAGCTGCATGCTCGCAAGTGTCAAGTACTCCTTTCCGAGGTACGACTGCACAAACGCGAACCACTCTCCTTCTTCCTTCTGCCACGAGCACTCTTGCGTCCCGACAGCGTACAGGTCGTACTTCCCGCGCGGCATCCACTTGCTCAGCTCGCTCGCGTTCTTCGGCGGCGGCGCTCCGCACATGTTGAACGTCCCTGTCCAGATCGTCACCGGCTCTTCCTCCACCTTCGAACTGTTGATCTTGCATCGCCCGCTCAACTCCCGGTCAACCAAGTCTCCTGTCTTCTTGAACGGACTCGGCACCTTCACAGTCACGGCGTTCTCCTTCACCCCGTCGATCGTCGTCGTCGTCGACCCTCCGTCCGCTGCACTGTCCGGCTTCGTCAGACTCGGCGCGTACACTCGGATGGCCGGTCGGATCGACATCCCGGTTTCGTAGAAGCGCTCTCTCTCCTCGTTGCTCGGGAACACAACTTCGTACGACTTCGGCGCGTCGAAGAACATGAGACGTGCCCGTCGAGGGTCCGTGATGTTCCGCTCCAGCTGCAGAAGCTTGTTCGAGTCGTGCGTCTTCTTCAACTTGCCCTTCCCGTCAAGCTGGTAGAACGACTTGCTGAAGTGGTCCACAACCCACACCCGTCGGTCCGCTGCTCCGTACTTCTGGCTCGGGTTCCACTTCAGAACCGGGAAGTAAGACTTCAGGTAGATCGCGTTCGTCACCTCAGGAAGCGGCAACACGTACGGCTCGGGCGGCGCCTCCGGCTCCTCGTCTTCCTCGTCGTAGTCTTCCTCGTCCTCCTCTTCCGCTGCTTCCGCCATGTCCTCCTCTTCTTCGTCTTCGTCTTCCTCCCATTCTGCCTCTTGTTCTTCCAGAGCGGCTTCGAGTTCGGCTTCCAAGTCTTCGTCATCCTGCGCATGATGGTTTATACTACGATAAGAATTCCAACTGCGCGACTGGCTCTGATATGTACAGGGAAGAGAATTGACGGGTTCGCAAAGCATATCGTTACTACTTCGTCGGGAAACACCTCGCCAGCCATTGCTGATTCACGCGACAACGACTTTCTGCATCTTACCTCTTGCTTTTTTAGAGCTATTGTTTTGCTAAGATAGCAAGGTGCAAGAAGGTGTCGGTTGAAGAAGAAGAAAAGTAGCAACGCGTACCTGGTGCTCGTTGTCGCCGTCGTCCTCTTCTTCTTCCTCTTCCGCCTCCTCTTCTTCCTCGTCGTCTTCGTCGTTCCAGGCGGCTTCCTCTTCGTCGGGCTGGTCTTCGGCATCGTCTTCTTCGTCTTCCTCCTCCATGGGTTCGTCGGCGGGGGGTGCTTCAGCCTCTTCTTCCGGCTCGTCTTCGACTTCTTCGGGCAGGTCGTCCTCGTTGACGTACTCCTCCAGCTTTTCGCCCTCGAACGGCTCCTGCTCCTCGAGCTTCTCCCCTTCGAACGGCGGCTCCCACTCCGGGACCTTCTCGCCGACGAACGGCTCCTGCGGCTCGACCTTTTCGGCAACGAACGGGGGGCCGTCCCATTCGGGCACCTTCTCGCCGACGAAGTCGTCGGGCGGCTGCTCGCGCAGCTTTTCGAGGATCGGGTCCTGGTCTTCGACCTTTTCGCCCTCGAACGGCTCCGGCTCGCCCCTCTTCATGGCCTCGAGGATCGGGCCGTAGTCTTCGATCTTCTCGCCCTCGAAGGGCTCTTCCGCCTTCTTGCCGAAGCTCATCTGGACGGGCTGCGGGGTTTCCGGCGCCTCGGCTTTGCGCGGGACGAACTCGATGACGTCCGCGGGAGGTTTTTCGGGTTCGGCGGCCTTCCTGGAGAAGCCTTCGGTCACCGGTGCCGGCTTCTGCGCCTCTTCCTCCTTCTGCTCCGGGGTGGGCTCGACGGCTTGGCGGTTGAAGTCGAGCTTCTTCGGCTTGGGCTTCGCCGGGTTTTCTTCCTCCGGCTCCTCGAACTTGTCGAGGACCCTCTGGAACCATTCTGCTCGGTCCTTCTCCTGCTCCGGCGTAATTTCCGACTCCGGGGGTGCTTCCTCGCCCGGCGGCGCGGCGTTGGCGCGCTTCCACGTTGCAGGGGCCGCCTCGGGCTCCTTCTGCGCCCTCTTCCAGTTCTCGATGTTCTCGGGCGTCTTCCAGTGGTTGTTCTTCAGCCAGTCTTCTCGCTTGTCCTTCTCGTCGGGGGTGGCGCCCTTAGCCCAGGCGTCTCCTCCCTTGTTGTAGTCCTCGACGTACTCCGGCGTTTTCCACCACTCGTCGTCCTTCGCATCGGGTTCCTTGAACTGGCGTTCAGGGTTCTTCGCGTTTCTGTACCACTTCTCTCGGTCGTCGATCACCTTCGGCGAAGCGTGCGGTGTGTCGTCGTCTTCTCTCACCTGGCCGTCTTCGTCTTCCTCCGGGCGCGACACCTTTTTCCAGTTGTCTGCGTCGGGGTCTTCGTCCTGGCGCTTCCACTCCTGAGAGAACTTCGGAGCCTTCCACCAGTTGTCCTTCATCCACTTTTCTCGCTTGTCCACTTCTGCTGGATCGGCGTCCTTCTCGTCCCCCTCTGCGGTCTTCTTCCACTTCGCTTCTTCGGCCTCGGGGTCGTTCTGGTACTCCTCGACGAATTCTGGACGCTTCCACCATTCCTCGTTTTCGGGGTCCTCGTATTTGCGCTGCCAGGCTTCGGGCTTCTTCTTGTCTTCATCCTCAGCGTCCATCTTGAGGTACGCGGCTTCTTCTTCCTGACGCTGCATTTCGTCGATTTCCTGCTCGGCCTTCTCGTCTTCTGCCTGCATTTCAGCCTCATCCTCGCCTGGTGGGACGTAGAAGTTGGTGTCGGCAACAGCGCGCAAGAACTCGTCTTGTCCGATGCTGGGCTCGTCTTCGTCGACAGGGGCTTTGTCACCGAAGTCGTCCTTCTTAGCTTTTCGGTTCCAGTCAATCTTGTCCATGACTGCCTTCACCTGCTTGTCGGTCGGTGCCTGGCCTTCGTTGATGGCCTTCAGCGCATCCGGCAGCTCCTCGGCGAGGATTCGCTTCTCTTTCTCAGGACGCTCCTTCAACCAGTCCATTCTCTTCGCCTTCTCGGGGTCCGTCAACTGCTTGCGGTACCAGTCTTCACGCTTGTCCAACTCAGGCTCGTCGTTCTCCTTTGCGTGCTTCTTGAACCAATCGTCACGCTGCTGCTTTTCAGGCTCCGAGGCGGGGTCTCCGGCGTTGGCCTTGAACCAATCGTCGCGCTTCTTCTCCTCCTCTGGTGTCGCGTCCTTCTTCCACGCATCGCCCTTCTTCTTCCAGTCGTCCATCATCTCGGGCGTCTTCCACCAGTTGTCCTTGTACCAGTTGTCACGCTTCTTCTTTTCCGGTCCAGATGCCGGACACTCCTGCGCAAGGTTCATAGCACCGGCAGTCGGGTTGCCGGCACCCCACTTCTTGCCAGCCGGCCCGTTTTTCTTCCAGTCTTCGACGAAGTCAGGACGCTTCCACCACTCGTCGCCGTCGCCGTGCTTTCTGTACCAGTCCTCACGCTTCTCCTTCTCCGGATCGTCAGCAGGACGCTTCGAACCTTCCGACGCCCGGGTGGCCTCGGGATCCTGTCCAGTCCACTTGTCGCCGTTGGCGCCCTTCTTTCTCCACTCTTCTTCGCACGACGGTGCCTTCCACCAGTTGTCTTTGTACCATTTCGCACGCTTGGCCTTCTCGTCATCGACCGCTGGCTTCTTGTGCCCTTGCCCCAAAGCACCGGCGGCCGGGTCCGCTGCGGTCCAGTGTTTGCCGGCGTCGTCGTTGTCCAGCCAGTCCTCAATGTACTCCGGCGCCTTCCACCAGCCGTCACCCAGTGTCTCCGGGTCCCGTCGGTCGACTTCGATCGGCTTTTCCCGACCAGCGATCGGGCCGTCCTTTCCACGCTTCTGCCAGTCGTCGAAGGCGGCGGGTGTCTTCCACCAGTTGTCTTTGTACCACTTCTCACGCGCGTCCTTGTCGTCCGGCTTGCACGGGTGCTGCTTGCCTCCGTTTTTGTCGGCGTTGGGGCGGGTGTCCGCGGTCCACATGCCGCCGTCGTCGGCGTTCTGCGCCCAGTCCTCGCAGTACTGCGGCTCCTTCCACCAGTCGTTGTCGCCAGCGGTGCGGTACCACTCGTCGCGCTTGGCGCGCTCGGCGTCGGGGCACGGGTTGTCGTCGGCCTTGCCCGCCTTGCCGCTCTCCTCGCAGCCGGCCGGCCACTTCTTGCCCCCGGTGCCGTTCTTCTTCCAGTCCTCGACGTACTCCGGAGCCTTCCACCAGTTGGTGCGGTACCACTCGTCACGCTTGAGCGCCTCGGCCATCGGGCAAGGGTGCTCCACGGCTTCCTTGGCGAACCCGTACTGCTCGCCGAGGGCCCGCCACATGTCGCCGACCGGGCGGTAGAAGTTTTCGCGCTCACCGAGCTTGTCCGCGGGCGCCTTCGTCTTCGCGGCTTGCTTCGGGTCGTCGGACACTTCCTTGCTTGGCGCCTGCCAGCGGTCGCCGCGGGGTCCCTTCTTCGCCCAGTCGACGGCGTACTGCGGGGCACGCCACCAGTTGTCGCCGTACCAGTTCTCACGCTTCGACAGCTCGGCGTCCGCTGCCGGTTTCTTGTCGCCTTCGCCGGCGAGGCCTGCGGGTTCCTTGTCGCCGGTCCACTTCTTTCCGCCCTTGCCGTTGCGCTGGAAGTCCTCGACGTACTGCGGCTGCTTCCACCACTCTTCGTTGGGCGGTTGGGTTTTGGGCTTCATGGTCTGCGCCCAGTTGTCGATGAAGGGACCCTGCTTCCACCACTCCTTGTCTACGCTCGGCGCGTCTTCGGCACCGGTCCACGCCTGCCCGGTTTTGCCGTTGTTCTGCCAGTCGGCGACGTACTTCGGCTGCTTCCACCAGTTCTTTTTGTACCAGTCCTCGCGCTTCTTCTTCTCCGGGTCTGCCGCCGGCGACTCTTGCCCGCGGCCGCCCTGGCCGTCCTCCTCGGTCTTCGCCGGCCAGTGTCGGCCCTCGGGCCCCTTCTGGAAGTAGTCCTCGATGTACTGGGGCTCCTGCCACCACTCGTCGTCGCCGTTTTTGTACCAGTCGTCGCGCTTCGCCTTCTCGGCGGGGCCGACGCTCTTGCCGTTGCCGGTCTTCGCGTCGTTCTCGGAGGGCGCGGCCCACGCTTTGCCCTTCTTCTCCCAGTCGTCCTTGAACTTCGGCTGCTTCCACCAGTTGTCCTTGTACCAGTCGGCGCGGCGTTTCTTCTCGACGGGCGGCGCCGGTTTCGCGTCGGCGACGCCGTCGATGCCGGCGGTCTCGGTGATGGCCGGCCACTTCTTGCCCTTGTCGCCGTTGCCCCAGTAGTCCTCGCGGTACGGCTCCTGCTTCCACCAGTCGTTGTCCGGCGGGGCGCCGGCGCTGGTGAGCGCGTCGGAGTCGAGGCCCTTCTCGAGGAAGTCGGCCCTCGCGTCGTCGTTCTTCCACCACTCGCCGTTGCGGTAGAACTCCTCCCTGGTCTCCTTCTCCGGGACGGAGCACTTCTCTGGGTCGCCTTCGGTGGCGGCGTTCCACTTCTTCACGACGCCGCGCGGGCCGTTCGCTTTGTACCAGTCTTCGCGCCTCTTCTGCTCCTCAGGCGATGCCGGGAACTGGTCACCCTCGCTCTCCAGGCCACTCTCCTCGTCGGCCGCCGTCCAGCGGGTGCCTTCGACCTTGTTCTGCTGCCAGTCCTTGATGTACGGCTCCTCCTTCCACCACTCGGCGCCCTTCGTCGCGTCCCAGTCCCGCTTGTACTTGTCCGCCTTCCACCAGTCGTTCCCGCGGTAGAACTCTTCGCGCACCGCGAGCTCGCCGTCGGTCGCCCGCTCCTTCGCCCCTTCGACGACGCCGGTCCACTTCTTTCCCTTTCCCTTGTGGCGCTCCCAGTCGCGGCGGAACGGGTCGCGCTTCCACCACTCGCCGTCCTGGTCCTTGTCCGAGTTGTCGAAGCCCGAGTTTTTACTCGCGAACTTCTCGAACGCGTTGTTGATCGCGTTCTTGTCCTTCTCGGGCATGACGTCCGTGGCTTTCCAGAAGCCGCCCTCGTCCGCCATCGCCTTCTTCGCGTCGTCGAGCTGCTTGGTCAGCTCCGCACGCGCGGCGTCCCTCTCCTTGGCGCGGGCCAGACGCAGCTGCTCCCGCTCCTCGGCCTGCGCCTCGAGCTCTGCCGTGCGGTCCGCGTTGGCCTGTTCGATGGCTTTGAAGAAGGCGATCGGGTCGCGCTCGGCGCCGGTCTTGATGAGGGCCTTGCGCTCCTCCTTCCAACCGTCGTCGTTGCCCTTGTTCTTCCGGGCGCGGCGCTTGAGCCAGGCGAGGATGGTCTCGGGGTCCTCTCCCTGCCCGAGCATGTCGAAGATCTTCGCGAGCTGCTTCACCGTGATGTGCTGCAGCAGCTGCAAGGTCGCCTCGTCGACCTCCTTCCCATTCTCTTGCTCGACTTGCAGGATGATCCGCTTGATCGGCTCACCCAAGTTTTCGAACACGTTGTTCCCCACCAAACTTCTCCTCGCCTCGGCGTCATCCTTCATATTCTCCCGCGTGTCCGCCAAGACCGCCATTTTGCAAACTTTTCCGCGCTGCGTTTACACGGCAGCCTTCGGGATCAGAAAAAAGAAACTATCGAAAAGACAGCAGAAAACTTTTCTTTTGTCTTCAACACAGGGTTGGGGAGCTAGGTCGCTTCCTCTCTTTTTTTTGTGGGGGTGTGTGTATGTGTGTGTGTGAGTTTGTGTGCGACGATCAACCGAAGTTGATGTGCGCTTATATAGAGTTGGGTTTTGTTTTCCTCTTTCTCGGTCCCGCTACCTGTGGATGGTTCGGTTCGTGTGGAGGCTCCGCCGATATCACACACCCCGGATCCTCCCACTCCGGATTGCGGGAGTGGTTTTGCGGTCGTTTGTGCGGTCGGTCTCACTCCCTCAATGCGGGAGTGGCCACTCCCACACTTTTTCACTCCCGCATTGCTTAACGAAGACGACAACTGCCGAGGGGGGGCACACTTGGTGCGTAGCGGAGATTTGCTGCAGCTTTCGTCATGAGGCCTTGTCGGAGTCGCAACGCCACATCGTACGATGTTCACGCCTGTGCCTGCACAGCAGACTACACTGGAGTCGCAACCTGAATACGCTGACACGCCTGATACCGCTCCCGTTGCTACCGGCGTCCGAACAAAAGAACGAGAGTGGACCAAGTGAAGAAATGTTACAACTGGTTTTCGCCCGGAGGCTTTTCGTGTTAGCGAGGGGTGAAGTTACGATGTTTTCGGGATAGCGACGGGGTTATTCAACCTGTAACGAGTGTTAGGTATTCGTCGGATATATTAATCTTCTAAGATCTGCGATCTTATACGACAAAAAAAAAAAAAAAAAAAAGACAGCCGGGAGACTCGGTTCTTTCTTTCGCTGTGAGCGACTCGTCGTCCTTCGTTGACTTCCGATCTAGCGGGGGAAGGTTTTGGGTGTTTCCGGCGATAGTGGGGACACGGGTTCTATAAAGGCTTTCAGGGCCCGTCAAACGGTTGGTCAGAACTGCTCACCTGAAAAAGACAGGATCGATACAAGTGGGAAACCGAACCGGCACGCGCAAACAAACTGTTGAAACAAGCTGTAGTCTACAGGATTACCGGCTGTCCCCACTATCGCTGCACGGCTGGCTCTCAGAGCACTAGAACCTGGAATGAAGAAGGATGAAGAAGCTGAAGCTGGCGAATGAGCCAGAGAACGACAGGCTTGGAGTGTTTCGCCGTGGGTGCGGCCGTCCGCAGGTTGTGAATCCCCAAATCTCATCGAAGCAGTGCAGGGCATACGTTGGCGTACTGCCTACGTGGCAACGCACGCCTCAGATCTGACGAGGCCTGCGGCTGGATTACTCCGACCATCGCCGAACGAGAGGTGGCGTGCCAACAATTGTACTGTAATTCACTGCAATTCACACAACAGTGTAGTAGCCGATGCTAGCCCGTGAGACTGCTGAAACCTGTAATAGCCAGCAGCAGGCAGTTCGATGAACTTCCAGGGAATAGGGGTGGACTGGCTCAGGGCGGTGTCATCAGTCCCACACACCCCGCGACTAAGTCATGTTTGTGATCAAGAACCGACAGTAGCCCATTTGTCTTCATAGGCTGTATGAAAATCTGGTAGCGGGAGACGAACTGTGCGCAGCAGCAGCCGCGACAACCGATAACTCGCAGAAATGGTGTAAGCGCAATGAACGTGAGAGAGCGAGAGAGAGAGGGGGAGGGATGTTTGTGCTGCTGACAAGCAACCGAGGTTGATGTACAGTCTGGTGTCGTTCGATTGTTTTATTTCTAGTGTAGTTGTGCCGATGACTCCGCACTCTGCCTCCTCGAGGCGCAATGCTCCAAAATAGCAGCGCCTCGGTGGGAGTGGGACGTCTCACGGCGTGTTCAAACTTGAATTCCCGGGCGTTAAAAAAGCGCAAAGACTGAACGAGGGATCGAACCCAGAAGAACAGCCTTGAGAGGACTGGCTTCACTCCGCCGGGACGAAGAAAAGCTCAGAGGGGGTAGGGAGACATCTGGCGGAGGAAAAATACTACTCAAAGACTTCTGCTGATTCGCACGGTAATGATCATTGAGAGCATGTATCGAGACCCCTCCGTGAGATAGATTCTTCCTCGGATAGTTTGGATTAGAATGAAAGAATCTGTGGCGATATCTGCATCGCCGGCTACGAATATAATCAACAGCCGGCTACATGACCCAAACCGTCGGAACAACAAGATTCCACAGTGAGTTGCGCCAGCCGATGCATTCAGATCGTATAGGCTCGGTTGGAGACACGGGTCCGGTTGGTCGTATGTTCTCCAATCATTCGTGTGCAGCTAAGGTAGTCGGGTAATATGAAGGAAAATACTCGACGTAGCTGCTTTGACTCCGAATGGAAGGAGGGAAATATAGAGGCAGAGGGTACAAACACAACCTGATTTGTTCTTACACCACCCTGTTTTCTCTCTCAGGACTTTGACCTGTTGTTTCTGTGTGATTTGTCGTGTAGGGGTAGACCCGCATGACCCCACGTCCGTTCAACACGGTTCGGTAGTTACAGCGCTTGGGATTCCTTCGGTTCTTTGTCTGGCAGCAATCGTCGAGAGTTTCCTTCCAAGCTGGCGCTTATGTAGAATGTGAAAACGGGTTGAAAAATCGGAGGGGCCCAGAGCCCGTGTCTAGACAGAGGCATGAGGGGGAGAAACAATGCAACTACAAATTTGTCTACTTTGTTGGACGCTTGAGCCCATGTCCTATATTTTGTGGAGGCTGATGCACATTCCCTCCTTTGATCTCCTTTGAGAAGTGTAGCCGCCGGTCTCCTCGAGCATTTTCCACAAAAGCAAGGTGCATTTACTCACTTGCACAACTGCGGCTGACGCAAACTGATGATGGGTAGAGAGAGTTCTCTTCGTGGAACGCAGAGCCTGATCGATCGCAAGTGAAAACGCCACGGTTTTGCGGTTGCGACCTTTTCATCTCCTCCAATATAGAGAAAGATCCTTCGACTTAAGCATCAGCCACCAGGTGGGCTAGTCCCCCTGCTATCGGGACTGACAGGGAGTTGCAGAAGCAGGGCTCACGAATGAATAATCTTCGAATCTTCGCTCTGCTTTCGATGATTTCGAGCATTCAAGGAGCCGGAGTAATTTGACTGGTGCAAACAGCCTCCACCGGCCAAAAAAAAAAACACACAAAAGTTGCGATAACTGAAGGAAAGAGAGTGGTAAAGGCATCGCCGTGCCGCAGCAAAGATGGCATTTAAGCAATTGTTTGCGTTGAATTGGGGGGAGGGACTTGTTCGCACGAGGGGGGGGATTGGGCCAGTCCGATTGTGATGGACGATGATGTAACTTTTCGATTAGAGTGCAGGGAGTCTGTGGCAATAGACTCATCCCACGTTGCTTTGGTTGCGGAACTGATATCACCGGGTCATGTTGACGGCGTTTTCCAGCCTCCTCGTCGCGTTGCACCCCGCTGGACACTGAAGAACAGCTGGTGGTCATACCAACAACATGGTGGTACGAGTGTGCCATTTACGTACGGGTGCATACTCATGGTAATATGATATGAGTACGGATGGTGGCGGTCTCGTTGTGCACGGTGAACTTGTGGCAGCTTCTGTTCGGGTTACCCTTGCTGTGACGGACAGCCAGAGGCGCGCCGTGACGGGTTTGCGGGAACGTTGCAGACAGGAGATACGGGTGGACTGGGCGACGGGGCAAGAAAATATGCTTGTTTTCACAAGGGTGCGGTGGGCCTACGCGCGCGTGTCGACGTGAAGCACCGCGCGACACCACGCGGGAAATGGGATCCTCCTCTCACCGACTCCGTTTCGTGTTCCGACGATCCCGAATGGGCAGATTGATGTCTTTCGACCTTCTGTTTGTTTATGAAATTCAGCCTAGTGCGTTTATTTGGTTTTGCTCCCGCTGGTGGCTTTGATATTCTCGTTTGCGAGTTTTTTTCCGCTGTTGCGTCAAGTGCGCTGCCCAGAGAGATCGGCGGTATCGACGATGCGTGACCATAAGTGTTTGCCTGGTGATCTTCGATCCGAGCCACGCACGTGCAAATTTGTATATGTTTTACCTTTCCAAAAGAGCCGTGTAGTTTGATTTCCTCATTCCAGTATCTCGTCGGGTGGCATTGCATGACCAGGTGTAGCTGAAAGCCGTCACATAAGCCACGAACAGCGCGGAACCGGAGTGTACATGACAGCTGGGGACGAAAAGTTTAGTTGGGGACGACGATTGACTAAAATGACCGAAAGTCGGTTTCGTGTAGTGCTTGTTTGGTTGGATGGAAGGGAGGTAGGGTGGATCGTTCTTGGGCGGGGAGCGAAGGCAGAGCAGAGCTGATTGCCAGCCGCGCACTCTGCGTCGCTCGGTTGCAGTTCTTTCCTCTTTTTTGGCGGGCACAACAAATTAAAAAGAAAAAAAACAGCGAGATCGAGGGGGTTTGTATAAAGCAGGAGCTTGCATTGGAATGGTGTGTAGACAAGAACCAGTGTGTGTACGATCGCACACTGGTTCTGATACACGATAACATACACGCAGGCGCACTCTCACGTTCAACACATGGGCAATATTCCGCGTAGCCCAGAATTGAATTATTATACATACACTAACACACGCACACACACTAGCAAGCTAGCCTGAGCGCCGACTGGAATCATATCCTGCCCGCGAGAAGGGCGGCTAAAGTATGGATGAAAACGCAGTTCTCTCCGTGGTATAACCTGCGAGCTCTCAGGGCCGCCTGAGTGATAAAGCCGTTGAGCAGCAGCTGCCGGCTTATCCCGATGCGACGTATTCGTGGTGGAAAGGCTGTTGCTGCAAACGACGAGCAGGCCAAAGAACCGCACTGCCTTCCATCTGTTGTTTGCACTCCTTCCGTTTCCGAAAATACGCATTTATGCTCGCCATTCGTTCATGGATCCTTTGCCGTCACGAGTACTTTTGCTTCACCGTTTTGCGGCCGCTAGATGCCAGCGGGACAGGATATCGGATTCCATACACACGCGCACTCACACGCCGCGCGCCTACACAGAGACAGAGAGGGGATGATTTAACTGTATATCGTTTTCAAGCAGTGATTTGAAACGGGGCGGCGCCGCAATACCACTAGAGGGGGCAGCGGTTCGTGTCGCAAGTCGAAAATGCCGGTTCGCAAGAAAAAGACACGGACAGGTGACGAGTTGCGGAGATCATCCTCACAAGATGGGAAAAGCGAACTAACGAGGAGACTGCGCAAATCGCTCGTACCCATCATCCAGCGGGGCGCATCAGACAATACCGAACGATTGATCAATAATCATTTTGTGGACAACGTTCAAGGCGGTAGTTGCCCATTAGAGTTCCTGCATAAGGCCCGCTGCCCAATTAGGCGGGACGCCCGGAATTCGGGTCGGGACAACTTTGCAGCATGGAGCCTAGAGTCATAGTACACTGGTGGCGGAAAGAGTTGCCATGCGGTCTAAAAGGTTCAGGCTCGGAATGAAAATGCTGGCAAGAAGAGGCACTCTTCCGCAGTATTTCGATCCTGCCTGCCTGTTGTGTCCGCAGGGAAGTGTCGGCTCGAAAATGTGACGAACCAGGAGGATCTGACCCCGTTGATACACCCCGATTTCTCATTCTCGTTCTTGACTGCTGTCCAACGTGTGGTGACGCTTGGCGTAGGCTGGGTTTGTCCGGGCCAGCAGGTACGCAATGATTTGCGGAACGCGGCATTTGACGTCGGATTTCCCCTGACTAGCAAGCGTGTTAGGCACCGTCGCCAAGCCGCCCAGTTGGGAGGGTGAAGGCGTCGCTGGACGGGTTCGTGTGGGCGGGGGAAGGTCATAAGGCATCGATCGTGAGCGTGTCGAAGGGCCCCCGCCCTGGCTGCGAATCGCTACGGTGGCGGGGGAAGGTCATAAGGCATCGATCGTGAGCGTGTCGAAGGGCCCCGTGCAGTCGTCGGCGTCTTCGGCGCGCTCGAAGCAGGTGTGGCAGGCTTCCACGAGGCCGGGCGAGCACCGGCAGCCGGCGGCAGCGTCGCGCGTCGCGAAGCACATGCCGCAGCCGGGGAACCCGCCGAAGGGGCACGCGAACATCCCGCACATGTCGGCCATGTCCTGGAACGCCCAGCAGTACCCGCACCCGTGGAACTGGCCGTCCCGGCACACCTTCACGAAGGCCCTCCGCTCGTCCTCGACGCAAACCTGGCACTTCGGCGCCGGCGGACCGACAAACGCGCTTTTTTTCGCGCCACACGTCGACGGCACGCAAGCGTCCTGATCCGCGTCGAAAGCACAACTCTCGACAAGCTGACACTCCGCTTCCGACCGACCTGCACACGTGGCCGTCTTCTCAACCATGCCCCAGAACGTGAGTTCGATGGGCCCCGGGAACGTCAGTGTGTACTCGGCGCCGTACGGCAACTCAGCTTCGTACATAATCAGCGAGTGTTCCGCGCCGCTGCTGCTATCCAACCGGAAGGACGGCCCGCACGACGAAGGCCGCCAGGCAGGCGCGTCCGCCGCCAGCAGCACCGCGCCGACGTCGCTGTTGAGCGACTTGCACGGCGGGCAGCGGTACGCGAACACGAACAGGTCGCACCCGCCGGGGCCCGCGGCGACGGCGCCGCCGCCCTCGCACGTGAACACGGCTTTGCTGCCGCCGTCCACGCGGAACGGCGGCAGCGTCGCCGTGACGCCGAGCAACGGGCCGCGGAACTCGAGCAAAACGGACCCCGGCAGCTGCGGCCACCCGGGCATGCCGCTGAAGGTGCCCAGGGCAACCGAGTTGTTCTGCGGGGCCGAGACTCCGGCTGGGCTGAGTAGCCTGGCGTAGGGGACCCCGGCGTTTCCCGCGTCAAACGCGCACGACGCGCCGGGTCCGCACAGCACGCACGACGCACCGCCGCCGGCGCGCGTGCAGGTGTACGCCCCCCCGGCCTCCTGCAAGGAGTACCCGGCCCCGCAGCACTTCCCGCAGCTCTCCGCGCACTGCACGGGCACGCGGGCGCCGGCCGCAGCCGCCGCCAGCGCCGCGACCCAAAGCAGCAGACTCGTCCGCATTCTCCCGCACGCCTATCCTTCGGTCCTCCGGGGGGCTGTCCGACACACGCGTCGGTCGCCAAGTATGTCCTGCGGCAGGCAGGTACAACGCACAGCCAAATTGACTCGACCTCTTGCGGGACACGCAGTCAGTTATGTCCTATGGCAGGCAGGTGCACGGCCAAATTGACTCGACCTCTTGCGGAACTATCAGGACCGGTCTTTTCCTTGGAGAGAACCAAGGTGTCGCCCAGGAAACGCTGAGAGCTCAGCTGCTACTTTTCGCACACGACGGTTCCTTCCTTTGAGGGATTAAGGTTTGAGGTTCGCTTTGCGCGGTTCGGGCCGATGGTAAGCGGGGAGCGCGGGGACGGAACGGCTTCGTCCTTGGTCGCTGCGGGACGGGAAAAGCTTTGTGTTTTGTATCCGGGCGCGTGGCGGGGCCGGTGGTGCGGGAGCGGGTTTGGTGTTTCCTTTGCGTCGTGCGAAAAACTGATTGGTGTTGGTGGCATGGCGGGTACAAGCTTGCTCGATGCACGATCTTCAGCACCGATCCTCGGTGTGAAAGCATGGCCTAACGATAACGATCCTTTGGTCTCGCTTCATGTTCGAGGGATGAAACCGGAGTTGACAGAAAAATTACCGCAGGGAACTGGCTCGCGGCGTGCCAGCCACGTGCGCGCGCGGGTTTGCTTTCCTTCTTTTGCACGAAACTATCAAGCGGAAGAGGTAGCACGCAGGCATCCTTCTCACCAGGAAATTCCCGGCTCCCTCACGACTCCTTCGTCGGGAGCCGACGCAGGCGTAGCTGGGGACGTTCCAGCCGGTGAAACGGCCTTTCTCGAGCGAAGCCTCGTGGTGTGAACGGAAGGAAAATGTCTTCAACCACCATCAGCTTAGGCACGCGTGAAATCGGGCTGGCTAGTGGCACTCACCACTAGCGGTGCCGATACAGCACGCCGGTCCAAGCTCAGTGCCGCGTTCTATGCGCGCGCGCTGCGTATAAGTCGAACTTTGAGTGCGTGAGCCCCTCCGAAGAAAGGTCCATCACCCTATTTCCAGGCTGCTCAGCCCGGGTCTCTGGGTCGCGTCCCCCTCCTCCTCTTGGTCGCCTGGTCTTCAGTCTTGCTGGTTCGTCCGGGCTGGTCGTTTCGCGCTTCCCCTTCGTTTTGGATCACCTCGTCTCCACTCCCTGCTGCACGGGCCTCTTCCGTTTGTGTCACCTGCGAGGCTGGCCGCTTCACTGCTCGCCTGCGCGTGGACTGCCCTGTACCCGTTGCCTTCTCCGCACTTGCCGCTTCTCGCCTGCCTTCCCCTTTTTGCTTTTCCGCTGCCCCGTCGGCCGCCTCGGCTCGGGCGTGTTGCTGTGCTATCTGAATCTCCTCGTCTTCCTTCCTACGTTGCTTGGCACTCCGTGCTGCTCGCGTCGCTTGCGGCGCAGGACCTAAAAGGGTGAGAGTCAACAGGATCAGAACTGGGAGCATGTATGGAGAGGAAGGTTCAAATTGAATGGGAACGGTACGTGTGCCGGCGGGCTGGGGGCAAAAAGGAAAACTCACAAAAGAAAGGGGGTGCGTTTCGGGGGGGAGAAAGAAAAAAGAAGACCGAACCCCCTGACAAGGCACCGCAAAAAGTCAAATTCGCGGAAAAGAAGGCAGTCGTGTGGGGGCACGGGTTCTCTCTTCGTATCTTGTCGGATAGCAGCATCGCACTCAAGAAAGCGAAAGCAAGGTGATGCGTACCACTATTCATTCGGGTTATGGCCGACAAAAAGGTCATGGTGAAAGCACGGCTGAGACCTATCGCGTTTCATTAGAAAACGCCGAAGGGGGCGGAAACGCCATTCTGGGGCATGTTCCATCTCTCGTCGTTCTACTCCTTTCTTTAGAGTGAACGACTGTCTTCTATTGGAGTTTCTCGTTGAGACCCTTCCGGCAATCGGGGATATTTTCAGTTGTGTAGCCAAAGCTCGCTCAGAAGGCAAAATACTCGTCGAGCGTTTCCTTCCAAGCTGGCGCGTATGTGAACAAATTTCTCTCGCTTTCTCTTACTCTCTCCCACCTCGTCTTCACTCGCCGGGCGGGCCGGCGGTGAAACAGCGGAATCGGCACGGATTCAGGCAAAACGCATGGAAGACCAACGACGCCTCTCTGTGCCTTATAGTCAACACGAAAAAGTGGGAGGAGGGGAAAAATGAAAAGGGCAAGGGGCGAACAGAACCCACCTGGTAAAAAAAAACGAACGAAAAAAAAATAAGCACGAGAAGTCGTGCGGAATGCGCGGATGCAGGAGATTTTGGTCGCAGAAATTTGTGATACACACAGGGCGTGACCCCCCGTCACTGTGGAACCTGGCTCTGCCACGTGACTGCATAGACTGGGGTAGCCTCGCACCGGCTTTTTGGCGGCCCCGTTTGAAGTGCGGATAAAGGTTGCGATAAACCCCGGGAGACTTGCACGGGTTTCATAGTGGCGTCATGAGCGTTGTCGCCTTCATTGGTGGTGTCGGACACGACCAGAGTGCTCGTGGCACCTTCACAAACACGAGAACACTCCTCTTTGCCGTTCTTTAGGGATTTACGGATGGCTCGTTCCATCTGGAGCAGCGTGTCGTCGCCCCGGGCTCTTTTCGTGAGCGAAAGATGCATCGGAAACGGGAGGGGGGCAGGGGGGAGGGGGTGGAGAAAACGGATGCGGCCGTGGTCTGTCCGGGCACCTCACCGCGGGTTGTCGGTACCTCCAGCGGACCCTCGGTTTGGTTCGCCTTTGCGAACCCCGTTGATTCATCGAGGCAGTCTCTCCCCCCTTTACGGGGGCGGAAGCCCGCTGCTCGTTATGCTGGCAAAAAATATGTCGCCCCAGTCAGTTTGACTTTTTTTGACCGGCGTTCTCTTTCGATTGGCATTTTCAGGGGGTTTTAGCCAGTAAGTTGCTGTTTTGGCCGCGCTGGCGCCCACACGACATCGCGCTGTGCTCCTCCCGGACAGACCGGTTTTCGACTCGGCTTTCCCCTGTTTTGCTTCCTCCGCGTTCCCAGAAAAAAAACGCTAACGATGCTCAGCCGGATGGACGCAGTAGCTCGATCAGAGGATGAGAGTGTGTGGGACCGTTGTTCTTGGTGATAAGGAAAAGGTAAGAAATACTTTTACGGTGGCCTCCGCTGGTTTGGTAGTTCGTGCTACCTTCTTTTACACTCGTTCTCTTCTCTACGAAAGTGTGTGGGAGGGGGAGACCAAAGGGGATGGGAAGCGGGTCGCGACCTATTATACTGGGTTTTGTTCTGTGTTTTCCGGGCCACCCTCTTCCCCCTCTTTTTTTGTTTGAGCCTTTTTCTTCGTTGGACCGGTTGCGTGTGCCGCTGTTTGTCGTGTATCTGGGCAACGTTCCAGGGGCATGGATTGGGGCCTGGTGGAGACGCAGACACGGGTATTAGCGGAAACTTAGTGCGGCTACCACCCTCTTCGGGGCGTGTCGCCGCTCGCTGGAAGCTAATCCGCTTCGTAATGCGAGTTTTTTGTGTGTTTCCGGCGATTATCGCGCAGTCAGTTGCCTGTGACGGCGTTCTGTTCCCCCCTTCTTGCTACTGGAATGTTGCTTCCCTGATTCGTATCGATCAACCGAGGGGGGACCTTTTTTAGAGTTAAAGTTTTTTTTGTTAAATGTGGAGTTCGTTTGTCCGGGCGTCTCTTCTGCTATCGACGAAGCGGTGTTATTACTACTACGACGGTGAACGGGTGGGCAGGGAGCACGGAAAGAATGTGAGCATGTGCGGACGGCGAGAGCTAGCTACGGAGAAAGCGAACAGACGAATGGTGGCTTTTTGGCTCGCGAAACCGCAGAGGAGGGGTAGAGAACAAAAACGGGAAACGAGCTGCAGTCCAATTCGACGAGGAATTTTCGTTGTTTGCTCTTCAAGCACCACATTTCGGCTCGACTCATGGCTTATGGCGCAAGAGCGTGAGCGATTGAGTGAGGGAGAAAAGTCCCGCGCCGCGAGTATATATCAGTCGGTTCATAGATACGTGCCAAAATGATACGACAAACACGCGAACAACGCAGCAGCTGCTGAAGACCTTCTTTACTCTCGTTGCTGTGTGAAATAAGGTTTGCACCAGGCCCGGCACCTCTGCCAGCCGCAAACACTGGGCGCCAACACAAAACAGTCTGCACGTGTACGTGTGAACCGTCGTGCATTGCGCACCAGCGGAACGGCTAACAGCACCGCCGAGGCGTGCTATAAAGAGTACGACTTGCGTGTCAAAAAGACGCGGTACATGATCACTTTCTGTGTCATGCGAACCCGCTTGTTGAAAACGGTCGTGCAAGGTTGTCCCCCCTACTCCCGGCTATCCGTCCGGCTCCTTCGATGCCAGCCAATAATGATGGGAAACGTCGCTCGGCCGCAGATGGCTCGGAAACGTGTTGAGATCCCGCAGGCTCAGTGCGTCTGCCGCCTTGGCACCTCCCCGCGGCACCTCCAAGAGCGACGACACCCTGGTCCCACGACGTCTGCGCGCATCGACACCTCCGGACGTCAGGAGCGGGGGGAAGAGAGTACTTGGGTTCCAGCATTTTGTGCCTGCTTCGAGCGCGTGCGTAAAAAAAAAAAAAAAAAAGGTTTTTTAGCCGCCATAGACCCGCTTGCAAAATGTCATTTCCTTTTTAAAATACTGGCGGACGTAACTATACTGGCGGACGTAACTATAACTACGAACGGTCTTCGGTGCGGAACCCCCCCGCCCCCCCCTGCGTGAAAAAAGTGGGAAAGTGTGCACGAAACCTCGGAGGGCCTCCTTGCGGCACTTCAGATCGTTTCCTCGGTTTCGTCGGTTTACGAGCAGTTCTGTGGAAAGGGCAGGAAATATGGTGTTTGGAAGAAGAGACACTGCATGGACGGCACGCACGGCAGGAGCACGGGCTGGTCGCTAAGGTGACGCAACGGGTCAGCGATCACCTGACTTCCTGTGTAGGTGGGTTAGTGCGTAAATGTGGTGGTGTGCGGTACTCGTGCAAAAAAAAAATACTCGAGGGGCTGCCTTGGGCTTACTCACGTGCGAAGAGATAATCGCGACGCCGGCGATGCAGATTATTGCCACAGATTCTTTGCATTCTAACCCAAACTAACCCAAACGATGACGTTTTACAACGCTTGACAGGGTGAGTGTCTCAATATCGCGCGTTCGATTCCAATGCCTTCCTCGAGAGCGACAGCTCGAGGCTCGGGTACATTCGGATACCTAAACTCCCTATATTTTTTGTATTGAGGCAATACTTGAGGAGGCTGCCAGCTGCAAAAGATCAAAGGAGGTAAATGTGTTGTAGCCCACACGAAACCCAGGTGATTCTGGGTTCACAGTGGCGGCACGCAGTGGCGGGCGTAAGCGTTCAACAAAAAAGACCCACTTTGTAGGTGTATTGTTTCTCCCCCTCTAGCCTCCTTCGTCAGCGCAGTCGAGTAAGCTCCGCGCAAAAATCGAGCTCATGTCGTTTTCAAGGGGAACCCAAAGATGGTCTTCGACTCCAATACAAAACTCCGGCTTGCGAGATACAACGCAAAAAAGACTGGAAAACGACGAAGGCCCCCGCAAACCTGAGTACAGCCTACTCGTCCATGTTCGCACCTTCCGGGATACGGCCTGCCGCGCCTCCCGGAGGCGGCGTGTAACCGTAGTTCGTCACCTGTTTTGTTGGCACGGTTGCACTTTCAGAGATTATCTGATGAAGATGAAGGCCATGTTAGTGTTTGTTGACCGCGCTACCCTGAGCCCAAATCCTGGACGTGGTTTCAGATTGAAAATGATCATAGTATACATACAACATCTTCAAGATTGGAAACCTTTGAAGATAAGGATAATCTGTGCACGTTGTTCCGCAAGAAAATCACTTGCACAGCGAATATCCAGGCGAGTTTGCAGACGAGACGTCCAGCAAAGCGGAAGGTGAGAGCGTACCTTGTACTTGATGCTGACGACACCGATCTTGCGACTGAGGCAGAGGACTTCGATGAGCTCGGTCCTCTCTTGGTCGTAGGGTTCGATTCTGCCGTCGAGCTCCATGACAGCAGCGCCACGGAACATCTTGTCCTCGCGCGGTTCTGCTGTGTCGCGGAACACGAACGTCAGCGCCTGCCTCTCCAAGTACTCCGTCATCTGCATGTTGGCTTTGATCGGCGTCGGGAGGTGCTCGCCTGTGAACGAAGGAGTCATCGAGTTGACTTCCTTCATCACCTTGCCCTTGTGCTTGTCGTGCTCGGTGAACTGACTGAACACGGACAGCTGCGGCTTCTTGAACAGCAGGTGCGTCTGTTCCGTGAATTCAACGCAGATCAGTTCGAACTGCGGGCGCGGCTCCTGGTCACGGTGGAAGCAAGACAGCGCGGGACGCACAGCTCGCACGACGTACGTCGCAAACACCGGCTTGTGCTCGCTCGTCGTGATCGCATCGCACTTGTTGTACCCTGTGCACTTGATAGGCGCATTCCGGAACGACTTCACGAGGATACGGTCCGTGTAGCTCGGGGCGCGTCCTCTGTCGCGCATGTAGTCGGTCGAACCGACTTTGAAACGGTACGTTGGGGCGAACGTGATCGGCGTCTCCTTGAACCCGTGAAGAAGGCCGCTCTCCCGCTGCTCCGTCAACAACTGGTCCTGGTTCAGCAGCTGCAGGTAGCTCTTCTTCGCCAGAAGCGGTTCGGCTTCCGTCGCTTCCATCTCCACTCGGTAGTTCATGTCTCCCATCCAGAACACGTGTTGGAACTGCGACGACAAGTCGATGTCCTTGTGCGCCAACTGGATCTGGCTCACAATCTCCTCCACGTTCGTCTTCCTCATCTTCTGCCGCTCCATGCGGGCCGCCAAGTGGCAGCTCACGAACGCCATCGACGTGTTGTGGAACCTCAGAGAGATCCCGGCAGCTCCCTTCATACCGCACTTCTCCTTGTGCAGCGTCGCCTTCGTCGAACCCTCCACGTTCGTGATCTTCAGCAGGCACCTCTTCCGGCAAAGCACGATCACTGTGATGTCCCACAGCTGCATGCTCGCAAGTGTCAAGTACTCCTTTCCGAGGTACGACTGCACAAACGCGAACCACTCTCCTTCTTCCTTCTGCCACGAGCACTCTTGCGTCCCGACAGCGTACAGGTCGTACTTCCCGCGCGGCATCCACTTGCTCAGCTCGCTCGCGTTCTTCGGCGGCGGCGCTCCGCACATGTTGAACGTCCCTGTCCAGATCGTCACCGGCTCTTCCTCCACCTTCGAACTGTTGATCTTGCATCGCCCGCTCAACTCCCGGTCAACCAAGTCTCCTGTCTTCTTGAACGGACTCGGCACCTTCACAGTCACGGCGTTCTCCTTCACCCCGTCGATCGTCGTCGTCGTCGACCCTCCGTCCGCTGCACTGTCCGGCTTCGTCAGACTCGGCGCGTACACTCGGATGGCCGGTCGGATCGACATCCCGGTTTCGTAGAAGCGCTCTCTCTCCTCGTTGCTCGGGAACACAACTTCGTACGACTTCGGCGCGTCGAAGAACATGAGACGTGCCCGTCGAGGGTCCGTGATGTTCCGCTCCAGCTGCAGAAGCTTGTTCGAGTCGTGCGTCTTCTTCAACTTGCCCTTCCCGTCAAGCTGGTAGAACGACTTGCTGAAGTGGTCCACAACCCACACCCGTCGGTCCGCTGCTCCGTACTTCTGGCTCGGGTTCCACTTCAGAACCGGGAAGTAAGACTTCAGGTAGATCGCGTTCGTCACCTCAGGAAGCGGCAACACGTACGGCTCGGGCGGCGCCTCCGGCTCCTCGTCTTCCTCGTCGTAGTCTTCCTCGTCCTCCTCTTCCGCTGCTTCCGCCATGTCCTCCTCTTCTTCGTCTTCGTCTTCCTCCCATTCTGCCTCTTGTTCCTCTAATGCAGCTTCGTGCGCGACATCTTTGTCGTAGTCTTCCTGTGTTCATTGTATTTTGGCTAAATTGGAGAAAGTGCTGCACGACCAAAGTCCTCAGAGCTTCTGTCATCCAGGCCCGCCGTAGAACAATACGAAAGGAAGTCCACATACCGTGTGGGTGGCTTCAATGACCTCAGTTTTTGATGATACGAGAAACATGTGTGTGGGGGTGGGTGGGTGGGATGGTGGGAGGGGAGTAAGGTGTTTACGCTCTGTTGGTGTTGCAAGGTAATCGCACGTGCAAGGGCAGTCCAGATAAAGCAACTGGGTGAAACGGCTTGACGGGCCGCAAGATAGTGTTTCGGTTCTCAAAGATTAGGGGAGGAAATCCGCATCAAACCTTCGCACGTTGCTCTGCAAACACGAATGCAGCACCAAAGATTGAAGAGCCTAAGGAAGCGAGTGCGAGAAAGTAACCCTACGAGCTGGGCAGCACGTAGAGAATACGCGGAGCACCCACCTGCAGTGGGGGCGGGATAGTGGGCAGAACATGATCTTCGATCGCTGCACGGGTTCTCTCACGAGCGCGATATTCGCCGTCTTTTCCGGGGGCGACTTTTCTATCGCGCACTCGCATCTCGAAGGTCGGCACAAACGGCGGAGGAGGCATAGCGTGATGAAGCTAGCGGTATTGAGACTTGGCACAATTGACGAGAGGCAAGGGTGCAGCAGGGCCAGTCACTTGGTCAAAAAAATGTTGTTGTGCAAGTGCGAAGGCGCATCACGACAGGGGAAGGTGGTATCGCCTTCACAAACAACCTGCGCGTGGTAGACACCCCGGTCTACGTTTAAAGAGCGGGGCGAAGGTCACGTGTTTGATTTAGGCCGAGCAATTAGCTAAGCCAGACCGCTAGGGAGTAAGGAAAAGCTCGAAGCTCTCCGCGGTGTTCTGGGCGGTGCGCCTGGTTCGACCCGTTGGGAGGTGGGGTTGCCAGAACGTGCCTAATGGCAATGCGATCAACGCCGAACTTGTCCCCAGTGCACACTGCTTGGTTCGGTCCTGTAAGCCACGGACAGACCCCATGCGTGCTTGACTACAGTCGCAGCGGGCCAACGCCAACCCACGCGCTCATCTCGCGAGCAACCAGAGTGCCCTCTATGTTCTGCGCGGCAACAGTTGAGATACGTCACTCCACGTGCTCCTCCCCGTTCGAGGCCAAGCCCACAACATTTGGAAGGATTGCGTTGGGTTGTCCGATGTGCCGCTGCTGCACGCGGGGCACACCGCGTCCACGGTGCAGGCCTCAGCGTGCACTGACGAGAGATGGGTGCTGCTTCGTGGGTGGGACTCGCCCGACAAAGGGAGCCAACCCCGGGTTAGCACCTGCAAGCGCTGCGGCCGTTCTCGCAAGCGATCCCTGACGATGCATCGCAGTTTAGATGCGCCGGTTGTTCAACGGGGGCGCCCTCACTGCAGAAGAGCGGAGAAAGGTTGTCGAGGACCTGCTCGAAGCGTCGGCGGATGCGACGTTGAAGGCCGCTGTGCCCACGATGCTGGCTCCACGGTGGTGACGAGAAGGATACCATCAACACCTCAACGCTGGCTTGCCGTCACTCAACACGGCAACCGCAGCGCGTTCTCTAACAGCTGTGAGTGAGCACCTCGGCGCCCGCATTGAGCCGGTCCATCCCCTCTTGATAGACCGTGATAGACCGAAGAATACAGCACCGGGCAATTCGATGCAGCTCTAGGGACTAGGGATGGACCTGATAGACCGTGGTGGACTGTGATTCAGTGATACGATGCAGTTGCAAGAGATAGGGACGGACAGGCTCATGGTTTGATGTTGACCCCGGATCAAGAAGCAAACCCCGTCGCTCGTTCACCTTCGCACCCAGAAAAGATGCAGCTGAAATTCAGCTGGTCGTACAATCCTTTGCCGATTAGCCGCCGCCGCCGTAGTTGCTGCCTCCAGCAGGACTCCGCTCGGCAAGGATGCGGCAGCTGAAAAGCTGGTCGTTCGACCCCCTTGCCGAAGAGCAGCTGCCGCAGGCAAGAGTCAGCGTGCCTCCTGTGCAACCCCCTGGGGAGCGCACAGCCCAGGCAAAGATGCGGGAGCTGAAAAGCTGGTCTGTCCAACCTCGGACCGAAGAGAGCAAGCTGGTCTATTTAACCTCGGACCGAAGAGAGCAAGCTGGTCTGTCCAACCTCGGACTGAAGAGAGCCAGCCACCGCCCTTCAGCACGTGCCCTTGGCGACGCAGCGCGGCACCACGGGCGGCGGCAGCTGGAGCGGGTCGCCCCACGTCCTCCTCCCCATTTCGAGGCCGTCGACCAGCAGCTGCACGCGGCGCTCGTCCCAGTTCTGCTGCTGCAGCTCGAACAGCTCGTCACCGAAGACTTCCGTGACGCGTGCGAAGTACTCGTCTCGCGCGGCGTCGGTGTCGGCATTGGCGGCGCCCTCGAACCATTCGGCTTCGAAAGCCGGCATGGTTCAACTCCTTCCCTTTTTCACGCCCCCCCTGTTCTATTTGTGATGTTCCGTCGAAACGCTCAGTCTGCCAGGCCCTAATGTGAGTCACCTTTTCTGAAGGGGTTCATCCTCTCTGTACTCTTTCGGTTTGCGTATTTTAAGTTCCATGCGGTTTGCAGGTCGGCCTATGTCGCGATCCAAGCCGCTGAAACCCAGGTCGTTCTCTTGCCGCCCGTGCGTGGCCCCCTAAGACCCAACACACTGGGTCCAGACTACTCAGCCCGGGTCTCTTGGTCGTCTGGTTCTCTTGCCGACGTGCAGCTGCTGCCTCTAGCACGTGCCCTAGACGCAGCGCGGCCCAGAGCTTCTTCCGTGACGCGTAGATTTGTCGAAACGGAGGACCATCAGAAAAAAAAAAAGCCATGTTTGAAGGTTGGACGCGTGCGTGGGTGCAAGACGGCCGAAGTTTTGAGGCAAGATAGGAACTGAAAACTTCAACCGGCACGTCCGCGGATTTTTTCAGGCAAGAGCAGGGGATCGAGAAAGCGGTACGAAAAGAAAAGAAACTCCAGCAATACCGTCGTATTGAGTTTCCCTCCTACCAGGAAATCCTTGCTGCTGCAAAGGTTCCCGCCCGAAAGAAAGGGAACAACGCAAAAGGATTCGTCGATGTTACCCAACGACAGCAAGCGTCAGGCTAGCACCCGGAGGGCATTGATACCGTTGGTAGGTTTTTCGAGTTTTCGACGATCCTGTTTTATTTTTCCCAGAGGGTGTTGCTTGCATTCGTTTTTGTGTGTCGTCATCGATGCCGAGGAACTTCTTTTTATGTTCGCAAGCGAGAGAAGACAAAATCACCATTTCTCCCTCTTCCTTTCTTCGTCGCGAAAGCGCGAATCCGACATGAGGTGTCAGAAACTCCCCGGGCGAGTCCAGTTTACCCCTTCTGAGAGAGAGAGAGGTGCAGTTTTGTGTGTTCTTCTTCTTACTTAGATACCTTTCTGACAAGATGTAACTATTTCCCAAACTTTCGGGCGTGTTGCGGTGGTGGGGGGAGTCGACTTCACCAATGCTCGTGTACGATGCTATTGAATTGTTTGTATACACATGCGTCCGCCGTCGAGTGACCACGGATCAGATCCCTTGCGAAGATCTCCCGACATTGAGTTGAAGATCATGATGACCACCGGGTACGCGGTAGGCTTGCTGTTCGCTGCAAGGCGGGTGCACATGCCGCGTTCCAGCTGATCGAATACGAACTGCCCAGAGCTTGACGCGACTGGCTGTACGTTTTGCCCGCGCAACGCGCCGGCAGACGTTGCACACTCCGACTTTTCTTCCCGTGTGTGTTCCGTCCAGGGGTCCAATGAGAAATGGTGCATGTCCTCTATTTCCGGGGTTTTCCACCAGCTCTTTGACAAACAAGGCGTGTTCTTGGGAGCTTCGAGGTCTCCGAAAGCCGCCGATTTTCGTCCTTCGTGCAAAGGAACAATCGAAGGTGGCTTTGTGCAGATACGATGCAACAGAGGCTAGACTAGGCAAACGGAAACGTGTACCGTATGCAAACGCGTTTACTAACCGTTTACTGCAATCACGCTGCCAGGACCTCCCTCTCCTCTCAACCAACCGTTGCTCATTATCCACTTCGCGTATCCATGTCTGCCACCATGTTCTGACTCAGCACGAGCGTGTGTTCGGACGTCAGGTGGGGTGAACCTGCCCGCTAGAACGGAGGCCACTGCAGCGTGCGGAAGCCGCACTTGAGGTTGGGGCTGTTCCAGTTCGCGGGTTTTTCCATCGACCACCCGGTGGGCCCGACGAGGAGCCGGAGCCCCGTGGAATCATCGTAGTGGATGGGCTGCCGGCCCACGTGCGGCGGCAGCCGCCGCGTGCATCGCTTGCGGTGCGCGTGGAGAGCCGCCTGCGTCGCATAAACCGCCGCTTCGAAGCCGAGGGTGGCAGCGCACGTTTCGCACACGGCGTGCTTCAACCGACAGTGTTCTCGGAAGGCGGGTCTGTTCTTGAAAAACACTCGCTCCGTGCGGGTACAAAGGCCGCAGGCAATATGCCTCGACTGCACGTGGGTGAGCAACGCTTCCGAATCGTAGGTGTACGTATTGCACAGGTAGCAGATAGGGTGCCCGTGGTTCACTTCGGATCTGTCGTACTCGGCGGTCGACATGTGGGCCTGCAGGCGCCACGCTGTAAAGAGGGTCTGCTCCTTCGGGAAGAGCGGCCGGTTCTCGGCGCAGACGTCGCAGGGCGCGACGAAGTGGGCGCCGCGCGTGTGCGCGGTCAGGGCCCGGTAGCTGTCGAACCAGCGGGAGCAGATGCGGCAGGTGTGCCGGACGAGCAGCTTCACTCTGGCCCACGTGTCCTCGTCGGCGCAGTCGACCACGTTCCGCTGCTTCGAGCTGACCACGACGCGCCGGGGCTTCGCCGGCGGGCCCTCCTTCCCGCCGCCGATCAGCACCGACCGCGACGTGCGCTGGCAGTAGCAGCACTTGTGCAGCGCCTTCTCCTTCTTCTGCATCGCCATTCGAATCGCGCACACCCAGCACACGGAATGGCCGCACCGCGACCAAGTGCCCCAGAGCTCTACGTCCTGCGCAGTGGGGCAGGGAGTAAGGGACGCGTACAGCTTCGCGTTTCTTCTTTTTGTGTTTCCGGCGATGTTCGCGGTCGGTTATACTAAATCAATAATAATGTTTGCCTACTTATAGTAGTTGTGAGCCAATTCACCTACCCCCCCTGAAAGCGACTTGAGCTCGATTACACTCGATTACGCGTCGATTACACTCGATTACGATCGATTACAATCGATCAGCTTTTGGTGAATTGGGGGGGTACTGTAACAATTGATTAAGCACACAGCACTCAGCCAATCCTGATTAGCCGATGCAACGTGTCTATTATCGAGCCTTCTTCTGGGGCTAAAGATGCTGATAGCACGATCATCGAATATCGAACAAAAAGAAGCATATTCGTCTGAAAAAAGGATGTAGCCAGGCAGTGCAGCAGGGGACGAGGAAGTTCGGACTGACTTGTGGAAGCAGGTTGTCGAGTGCATAGGGGCTCGGGTACCCGTTTTCCCGTATTAGCAACCTTTGCAATTTAGCGCAGCTAATACTCGAGCCTTTTGGCATTCCCTGCGGGGCAGTTCCAGGCGATAGGGCAAGCGCTTGGCAGACACCCTGTCCTCGAAGATGTCAAGTTTCTGTTTGTGGGTTCGATCTCCCTGGCGACAACAAGGCGGTTGAAAACGGAGGCTAATCTCACCTTTAGGCACTGCAATGTCACGCATGCCATTGTCAGACGCTACCGTCTGGCATTGCGCAATTCGTGCCATAGTCGTTGGGGGTATTGGCAAGGGGGTTCAGTGGACACTCATCTGTTGGCTCCTCGTTACTGCCCACGTAGGTTCCGGGAGGTCTGCTTGGCTGCACGCGGCTTGTGGTGTTGCTTCGTTCTTGAACTTTTTCTTCGGCTTCATGCGGTTCATCGTCCCGGCCTGCCCCTGGTACACGACTCGTCTCGTCTCCGTAGCTCGTCTATCCTGCTTCACTTCGTGCTTCCATCGAGCCTACTTGCGCTGTCACATTCCGATGGGTAGTGCGTCTGCGGGAGGAACCTGCCGTTATTGTGGCTGACACACCCTGTCCCTGCGGCCTTCATCGCTGTCTGCTCTCGTGCGGCCACTGTGGGGCATGATTCCGCCTCGGATCCTCGGTTGTGCTCCTTAGCTGGATCGCTAGCTCGATAAGAAGAGCTGGTGTGTGGGCACAAGCGAATGTGGTTGCGGTTGCGGGCCGGCCGGCGTGACTGCGAGCAGACAGGCTGCATGCGCGTGGGCCCAATCGCGCCATTCACGCGGTACTCCAAAGGCCTAATCGGGCCGGGCCGGCACATACAGATTGCGACCGGGGCCAGCGTCGCACCTCGGTCTCGTCCCTTACAGCCGGAGCACGTGGCTCTCCCCAAGCCTCTGGGAAGGTGGCGGAGCTGGGAAGACGCGAGAGAAAACCAAAGTAGCGGCGGCCGACCTCTGTCTGCAAGCACGTCTCTGGCAGGGCAGTCGGCACCAAACGGAGCACAGTACCTCTTCCAAAGCAGTCGGCTGAAGCGGAGCACAGTCAATGGGCATTCAGAGAGTGCAAAGCATGTCTCTTGTAGGGCAGTGGGTGTAGCGATGACCAGGAGAACACATACAGATGGGTGGGGAGAGGCCCTGGGACTAAGGCGTGACTACCCCCGTCCCTGTCCCTCCCAGGGCGCCACCCCGAATCTAGCCTGGCTCCACCACGGTGAAGGCCCACACCTGCGGTTTCCGTCCCTCGTATGCTTGTGCTTGGCACTTCTTGGGCCAGACAGTGGTCAACATGGGCCAGCCAGGGGTCCACCAGTGGTCGAACCCAAAATACTAGTGTCAATTTCGATCACACTCTACAACGCTCGACTACACTCTACTACACTCGATTACACTCTACTACGGACACGGTGGAGACTGCGGCATTGCGCATTGGGGACGCGGGGAGGGTCGCGGCGGATGAAAGAGCGAGCGCCGAGTCACGGGAGGTGCCGCCGAAGTGGGATGGCGGAGTGTTGCAACGAGAGGAAGGGAAGACTCTGAAGTTTGGAACGCTGAACATGACCTCGTTGGGGGGAAGGGCACACTTTTTGGACTGTGCCGCGGTAGACATCCTGGCGGTACAGGAGACGCTCTTGACCGAATGGGGTCAGAGGGAATTCGAGGACGGCGTCCGACAAAGCTGGAAGTCGCTGTGGGGGGAACCGTGTCGGGAACGGCTCGACCGGCAGGGTAAGGCGTCACCGTGGGTAGCGGAAGCCGGCGGAGCGGGTGTTGCAGTTTTTGCGAAGAAACCGGCGCCGGCCTTCGTGGTCGGGAAGCCATCACTGAGCCGAAGATGGGTGCACGTGGCCGTCGGAATTGGAAAAGGAAGCCAATTCTTGCATATATTCACTCTATATGCGAATTCTGGAGAAAAGGCTGCGTCGGAGAGGGAGAGGATCATTGCGGAGGTGCACCGGGAAGCATCGAGTCTCGGACGGGTGCCAGTGGTTGTGGCCGGGGACTTCAATGCAGAACCCTCGTCGTCGGCGGCGATGTCGAGCATGCTGCGGTCGGGATGGTACGACGCCGCGGAAATCTGCTCCGCTGGCGGTGCCCCGAAGACGTACGAGAAGACAGGCACGCGAGGCACACGCATCGACCACATCTTGTTGAACGACGTCGCGATGCAGGCACTCGTAGCGAGCGAGACCACCGTCGTCGTGGACGGGGAGGGGCAGCGGGTGCCCAGTCACAAGATGGTAACGGTGGAGTTGGACATCGCCGCGTTCGCAGACACGTGTGAGAGGTATCGAATGCCGAGGTCACTGCGGCAAATAAGCAAGGTGGACGAGGGGCGGACAGCGGCAAGGGCGGAAGAGTTGTTGGTGAAGAATCGCTTCGGCGATGCGGCACCAGGGAACGTGGAAGCACTCTGGCTGTCGGCGACGAAGGCGTGCGAGCAGTTTCTGATCGAGCTGGCAGAGGAACAGGGGCTGCTCGACGGGCCCGTTGCCGCCTATCGAGGAAGAGGTGAGACGAGGGTGCCCAAAAGGGCGCGAATTGCATCTGCGACGGACACCGGGACGGGCGCAGACACATATGCCTCGAGCAGAGTCCGGAAGGCGATGAACGGCCTCGACGCGTATATCCGAGGGTTGCAAGCTCTGAATGGGGAAGGACCTGGGTGCATGCCGAGGTCGCTGGAGAAGACGTGGCAGAACGTGGTGTCTGGTCTGGATTCTATGGCCGGACAATTACCGAAGGTGCGCAATTTGCCGCGTCGCCCAGACCGTCAGGCAGAAGCTGGAAGCGAGAAGCCGTTCACTGACGGCACAAGCGCGTAAAGGGAGGATTGCACAGCTGGAGAACAAGATGCAAAACCTCCACTGCGCGAACAAAGGGCAGTTGCTACCGTGGTGCAGGAAGAAGAGGGCGGATGGCCTGGTGGCGCTGAAGGTGGGGGGGCAGTACACGGCGAATGCGCGGCAGATCGATGCGGCGTTGCAGAAGGAGTGGGCGCCGGTTAACCGGATGTACGAGTGCAAACAGGAGCCAAGCTATGAAGCGTTCCGGACGGAGTATGCGGAGTACATCGAACATCGTCCGATGGAATGCCGAGATTTGACGGGCGAGGATCTGAGAAGCATTCTTGGAAAGAAGAGGGATGGCGGTGTCCCAGGTGTGGACGGATGGAACACAGCGGAGCTGAAGAAGCTGCCATTGCCGCTACTGAACGCCCTGGCAGAGGTGTTCAACGCGATAGAAGCGACCGGGACGTGGCCAGACGCGTTGTTGGAAGCCGCGGTCACGCTGATCCCGAAGGACGAAACTCTTGACCCGCTGGCGTTGCGGCCGATCACCGTCACAAGTGCGATCTATCGCTTGTGGGCGAGTACGCGGCTCAGGGACGTCGTCCAGTGGCAGGAGAAATGGATAGCGAATAGCCAGCACGGGTTCAGGCCCAAACACGGAACCGTGGACGTGGTATTCGAAATCGCCTCGCAAATCGAAGAAGCGCTCTTGACGGGTAAGGAGCTATACGGCGTGGCCCTAGACTTTGCCAAGTGTTTTGACAAGGTGCCGCGAGACATCGTGTTGAAGCTGGTGGGGGAACTGGGCCTCCATGAGAGAATCCTCGGGCCGCTGCGCGACATTTACGCGCGATTACGGAGGCGGTACAAGCTGCACATGGGAGTGGGAGGTGTCTTCTTCACCACCAATGGGATACTGCAGGGCTGCCCCCTGAGCGTGATCCTCATCAACGCGCTGCTCTCCATCGTGGTGCGCAGAGTGGACGACGTGGGGGGGGTGACGAGCGAATCCTTCGCGGACGACCTCACCCTCCTGTCGCGTCTCAGGGAAGCCTGCTTGCAGAACGCCTTGGTGGAAGTCGACAAATTTTGTTCGAACACCGGCATGTCGATCGGGATACCGAAGACGTTTGCTTTTGGGACGCCGAAGGGGTATGAAGCGAAGTTGAGGGTAGGCGGCGCACTTATCGCGACGAAGGAGGAGCTCACCATCGTAGGGTGCCTAGTCGGCACGAAGCGAACACGCAGGACAACGGACCTGCGCTACGACCAGCGCGCAGAGGAGGCCGAACGGTTGGGAGCTCTGCCGATCTCGATGACGCAGAGGTCGGGACTAGCGGCGATGGCAGTTTTACCGGCGGCGACATACGGCTCGGAGTTCGCGCTTCCGACGGTGCGGGGGCTGGGGAAGTTCACCGCAGCACTACTCAGAGGCGTCTGGGACCCGGTGAGGCTGCATCGGGCGCAGGAGGCCGTGTTGGGCATTCTAAACAAGGCCCACTTGCTCGACCCGTACACAGTGCTGCCGTATCGGTCGCTCGGCATGATCGCAGAAGTGTGCCGAAGGAGGCCGGCGTGGAGGGCCCGCGTCGCAACAGTTCGAAAGGCGTATGGCAGCAGAATCCGCGCATGGGGACCGATCGGTATTGCGGCCGAGCATGCGAAAAAGCTCGGTATGCGATGGACGGAAGATTTCGACAACGCCGAGGACGAGGCAGGGAACGTGCTGGGGCTGGTGCGACAAAGCAGGGGGGAGCGAGGGCACACGCTGAGAAGGGTGATTCGCGGCTGGCGGCTAGCGGGGCTTGAGAAGAGGCGGGCAGGTGTAGACTACGTCGCGACGAATGCCTACGGGCTGAAGGCGTCGACAACGCTGACGGCTGCACGGGACGTTGCCGAGGTCGTGGCTGGGTCGGTGATGACGGAGTCACATGCTGCCAAGCTGTGGGGAGGTGACGGGCTGTGCAGACGCTGTGTCGAGCCGACGGAGGAAACCCTGGGCCACATTTGGTGGCAATGCCGGGCGTACGAACGGATCCGAGCGCAACACCAGTATGCCGAAATTGTTGGCGCGGATCGCTCGACTTGGCCCCCGTGCCTGCAAGAACACGGGATTCTGCCGAAGGGAAGTCGAGTCAGCATCGAAGTGCTGCACACGTTCATGGCGGAGGTCATGCACGAGAGACGACGGCTGGAGAGGGAAGGAAGAGACCGGGCGGTCGGCCACCCCTGGAGACAACTGCACCCCGAGGACTGCCCCCCGCGCCGACTGAATTTCGAAGCGATCGCTGGACCGGGGACCTTCGCGGCGGTCGGAGGAGAGAGGTGGTTCCGGGCGCTGCAACATTGGCTGGATGGGATGTGCTGGTCGGTAGCGGGTGACGTTTCGACAGCGGAGCTCGCCATCGACTTTGAAGTGTACACCGGGCTCGATCTGCCGGGCAGTGTCGTAGCAACGACGGACGGGACACCGTTGAGCATGCGTGCGAGGGTACTCGCGAGGCTTTTGAAAACCGTCGGGGATGCGCTGGAGCGAAACGGCGACGAACCGCCTCTGCCGGGAAGGAAACTGGGGACGGTAGGGTCGCTGAGAACGGTGGGAGCCCCGCCGTGCCTCACGGGGTACGAGATGAGGCCAATCTTCCGTGGTGGTACGGAGACGATGGAAGTGCTCGAGACGCAGCTGACGACGGCTCGGCACGAATTCAACGGCGAGGCGTGGGGGATGGATCTTTTCCCGACGTACGGAGGTGGAAGGGCGGAGCGTGCGGCGAGATGGGCGGTGTTCAACGACGCTACGGAGAAGAAGAAAGGCAAGAAGTCGGCAGTCGTCGGAGGGGATCCGTGGTACGTGCCGGAAGGGGTTCCCCAACACGAAAAGTGGGGTGAGCGGGTGTGCCACGAGCACCAAAAGGTGAAGTGCGACGTCTGCAAGCGCCGGGGCAAGTCGGTGGCGTGGTGCTGTAAGGCCCACCACAAGGAAGACGACGGCCTTGCGGTGAAGTTCTGCGCGCAGCACCGCCTGACGCAATGCGCGACGTGCAAGACGATCGCGGAGTGCTGCCGCAACGGACACCACCGGTGCCTTGATCATGGCATGCCGACGTGTGCGCACTGCAGCCGGCTCGCGGATTTGCGGAGTCGAAGGCCCAAACTGTGCTGTCGGAAGGGGCACCACCGGGCGACCGTGGCGAGAGGAGAAGAAGCAGCATCGAAGAAGAGGAAGGCGGAGCTGGAGGGCGCCGCGCCAGCGCCGAGACAGGCGAAGCGTGAGAACGTGGTGTTCATTCTGCAGGAAGCAGCAGAAGGCAAGCGAGAGCCCGCAACATCAACACCGACGTCAGCAGCGAAGGTCGGGAAGACGGCGCCAACGCCAGCGAAGAAGCGGCGATCAGACTCCGCGGCGGAGCCGGTACCGAAAAGACGCAAAGGACGCGTCGATGCGCCACGACCATCGCCCAGGCGCCGAGAAAAAGCAGAAGTCGACGCGCAACCGATGAACCTCGACGAGCAATCGAAGAAGAAGCGAAGCACCAAACGCGCGCCTGAGCGCGACGATCAAGACGAGCTAAAGAGGCGAAAGCATGACACTTCACGTGCGAAGAGATAACCGCGCAGTCGGCGATGCAGATTATCGCCACAGATTCTTTGCATTCTAATCCAAAACGATTACACTCTACTACACTCGATTACACTATATTACACTTCACGTGCGAAGAGATAACCGCGCAGTCGGCGATGCAGATTATCGCCACAGATTCTTTGCATTCTAATCCAAAATATTACACTCGAATACGCTCGATCAGGGGGTGGGTGAATTGGCTCAAGTTGGCAAAAAGGTGTTCGTGCAGTATAAGTCGCGTGCTTCAAACTGTCTATGTTTGCCTACTTATAGGAGGCAAAATTCGTTCGTGCAGTATCTTCAAACTGTCTATTGTCCGCGTGAAAGGAAATACGAAAACCAACGCGTCCTCTGTCGTTTTGCACCCGCGGGGCCAAACGGGTTTCCTGGTTGTCGGCCGCGTTCAAAATCGGGTGAGTGCTAGAAGGTGGTCGCAAAGGTTGGGATGGCATACCTTTCGGCAGATAGGACACTCCTCGGGTTCGGGCGCGGCGCTTTCGGCGACGGCGACGTCTGCGTGGTCGCAGACGGGCCGGATCGCGGGCTCCTGCGGGTCATTTGCGGGCTTCGTCGGGCAGAGCGCCTTCATCTTCCCCTTCGCGGCTCGCCTCTTCTTCTTCGTCTTCATCGCTCCTCCGGAGCGCTCCCGTGTTCGCGCCTGCCCGGGCGCCTCTCAGCAGCCGCACGCGGCTGGAATCTTCCTCAGAGCGAGGAAGCGGGCGTGAATATGAAATTCTGCCTGAGGGACGGGCGGGTGCGGCCGGGGTCGCCCACCGAAAACGCGAAAAACAACGTTTCACACTGTGCGGACTAGCGGGGCGGCTCGAAGAGACCCGACGATGATATATAGTACGTTTTCCTGCCGAAAGCCGGCAAACCTTTTTTTTTTTTTAGACTGTTTCTTTTTTGTTGATGATTGATTCGGCCCTTTGGAAGCCCTTTTTTTGGTTTGTACTGAGGTGTTTTCTTTCTGGTTTTGTTTTGTCTTGTTTTTAGGTCCTGGGGGAAAGCTTGTTGTTTCGGGTGCTGTCCTGTTGGCGGAGCCTCGTCTCACCTTTGGTACGGGTAGAGAAAGCTCCATCACAGGAAGCGACCTGGCCCCAGAGGCGCCTGAGCGCGACGATCAAGACGAGCTTGAGAGGCAAAAGCATGACACATCACGTGCGAAGAGATAACCGCGACGCCGGCGATGCAGATTATCGCCACAGATTATTTGCATTCCAGAATCTGCGGACTTTCAACCCGGATCAATGTCGTCTGGCGACGGCGCTGCCCGCCACAATTATTCTTGCCGCGGAAGTCCAGGTGACGCAGGCAGGCTTCACCTGTTTCACCTGAAGAGAGCACTCAACATCAAAAAGCAACGCAAGCGCACGACGCCGCAGGCTCGAACCCGACACGTCTTCAACACCAAGCCGCGATGAGAATGAAGAACCGGGATGAATCGGAATGAAAGAAGAAAAACGTTTATTTGCGGTCTTCTCGTTGAAGCTGGTTGTGTGGCCGCATCTACTCTCTCTCTGAGTGTGGAACCGAACCTCTTGACCGTGCCAGTGCCGAAGCAAAGGACTCGGTGGCGAGACGGCCTCGCGAGTAAGTCGGAGTGATAGAGAACATCGAAACGGGTGGGGGTTTTCAACTTGCGCCCACCCCCCATGCGATGCTCTCTCGGCAAGTGAGCTCCTGCTCGTGTAAGATGCGTGAAGCCGTGGGCTCGGCGAGACTGCCTCGCGAGTAAGTAGGAGTGAATGAATGAAAATCGTGACGGGGGTGCTTGAGTTGAACCCCCGAAGGCACGATTTTCATTCAGCAATACATGTCTGGGCACGTGAGCCGGCTCCGCGAGGCCCTCTTCGGGCCAGGGATCCAACGTCAGGGCTCGGTGAGAACTGTGCTTTGATAGCCCGGCAGCTACTGGCGCACCTTGCTGTGGGGACCTCGCCAAAGTCGGACCAACTGATCCGTTCTGCTGTGCGCATTCGGGCCAACTGTTCCGGTTTTTTTTGTAATTTGGACCTAGCCTTTTGGATCGTTAGGTTCTCTTCATATTTGGACCAAGTCCGGGGATACGGGTGCCCTTCGCCACGGGGGAGAATGGCGCACACACGAATACCTCACCGAATGGCCCAGTGCAGCATGCTGAAAGAGACTCCGTTCCGCAGCAAGCTGGCGCTGTCCCAGTGCTTCGGCTTCTCCATGGTGCACCCCGAGGGCCCGTCGAGCACGCGCAGGCCGGCAGATCACAAGCCGGGGGGTCGCTCGGTCGGCAGGCGGGAAGACGCCGAGTCTTCAGGTTGGCGCGATTCGGGCACTCATTCACGTGGGCCCGCAGGGTGGCGGGCTCGGGTACGCCGCGCACCTGTCGTCGAAGGCGACGCACGTGGCGCCTCCGCGTCGAAGTAGACCCACTCAGTGTGCACGCAGAGCCAGCACATGACGTGCTGCGTGAGCACGTGACTCTGCAGCGCATCCGAGCGCGCTGCAGAAGTAGCGGGACACTCGCCCAGCGCGGGGGAAGCGCTGTCTGGTACGCCGAAGCAGTGAAATACGGGTGCCCTTCGCCACGAATACCTCACCGAATGGCCCAGTGCAGCATGCTGAAAGAGACTCCGTTCCGCAGCAAGCTGGCGCTGTCCCAGTGCTTCGGCTTCTCCATGGTGCACCCTGAGGGCCCGTCGAGCACGCGCAGGCCGGCAGACCGCAAGCCGGGGGGTCGCTCGTGGTCGGCCGGCGGGAAGACGCCGAGTGCGCGGACCGTCTTCAGGTTGGCGCGGTTCGGGCACTCTTTCACGTGGGCCCGCAGGGCGGCGGGGCTCGGGTACGCCGCGCACCTGTCGTCGAAGGCGAACAGGTAGCACGCCTCGCAGACCGCGTGGCGCCGCCGGCAGTGCTGCCAGAAGGAGTCGGCGTCGAAGAAGTAGACGCACTCGGCGTGCGCGCAGAGCCAGCACGTGACGTGCCGCGCGAGCACGTGGCTCTGCAGCGCGTCCGAGTCGCAGAACAGCGCGCTGCAGAAGTAGCAGATGGGGTGCGCGTGGGGGGCTCCGGGGGACTTGGGCAGGAGGTGGGAGAGGAGGTCGGCCGGCGTGAACAGCACCCGCTCTTTCGGGAACAGCAGCTTGTTCTCCGCGCACAGGTCGCACGGCGCGACGGCGTGCTGCCGCCGCATGTGAGCGGCGAGCCCGGCGTACGTCCGGAACGCCTTCCGGCACACGGCGCACGTCTGGTCGAAGAGGGCGCTCACCTTGCCCCGCGCGGCGGCGTCGGCGTACTGCACCTTCGCGGCGCCCACGAACCACTGCGGCTTGCTGCCCGGGGCTTGGCCCCGGGCGCCGATGGTCACCACCTCCGACCCCGTCCTGCAGAAGCAGCACACGTGCTCCTTCCGCATGACCGCCAGCCGGACGGCGCACAGCCAGCACACCGAGTGGCCGCAACTCGACCACGTTCCCCACAGCTTGGCGTCCTGAGGAGGGTTGGGTGCGGCTACCGATCAACCTACCGTTCCTAATCGCTCAAGGGGTGCGCTGCGCGCTACGTTTTCTAGATAGCCGGGCGTTCTCACGCTGATCTCGCCGTTCTCCCGGGAGAGTGTCTATTTGATATCGGAAAGCAGGTGCGAGATCGGGCAAATCTTGTGTGCTTCCTGCGTGTACCCGTGAATCTAATAACCGGGGCTTACCCCGAAGTTTAGCTTTCATGAGAGAGAGAGAGAGAAAGAGAGGGAACACATCGAACCAAGTCAAAGGGTGGCAGTGTCCACTGCAAAGTGAGTCAAATGCATCTCAACTCCTATAAGACACGGCGGTGCACGCATGCTTTTGACGGACGCATAGCCACCATCTAGTTTTCACTGTCACCGCGCTGGCCTTTCCCCAGAGGGAGGGAGAGAAAACGATACCTCTCGGCAAATCATGCACTCCTCCGCTTGGGGACCTGCGCTGTCGGCTAAACGGACTTCGAGGGCGCCGCCTGCCGAGCTCGTCGCCTTCGCCTTCTTCTTCACGAGTGCTCTTTTCTTCCGCCGCATCGTGCCGAGCGACGCCGGCGCGACATTGGACACCCTCGGTGCCCAACCGCGAGACGTGGGACCAGTCGTCGTAGGCACGGACCTGCCGTTGCCTGGAGCCGGACTTCTGCTTGGGATGGCACGGTGATGCGTGGTGCACAACTAACCGGTTGAGGCTCTAATCAAGAAGTTCACTCTTGAACGACGGAGAGAATGCTTTTCTGGCTGGACCGATTCCGTGGTGTGTTGTGTTGTTTGCGTTTGAGCTTGCGTTCGTTTGGATGTGTGTGGGTGTGTTTTCGCTGGAGATTAAAAAATGTGGGCTGTTGGTGCTCGCTTTCGTCCACTTCGGTACAGTGTTACGGTCACCCCTCGAATTGCCTGGTGCTGGCACTTACGTATTTCTGTCACTTGTTTTCGTCCTACAGCCTCTTGTCACTTGACACTGAGAAAAAGTTTGCATTGGGATGTAGTTGGGCGGATCATCCAGTGAACTGCAGATGCTGGTCAGCAACAATTGTCCGCACGAGGAAGGGTCCAGCAATCCGAACCTCCCATTGACAAGTGAAGCGATGTGGCACAGTGGCATTTTCTAATAGCGTTTATTGGCATTTTCGTTTGTGTTCCAGCGTTTCAGCGGTTCTGCACCTCCTGTGGGCTAGGCGCAGTAAGTTCCTTGCGCTGTTCGCGGAACGCTGTTTAACACAGTGCTGTGTCGCAAGAGGCAGAAAGAACTGAAGCTTAAAATGCATAACTTTGTTTCTGTTGCAAAGGTCAAGACGAAGGCGAGGCGCCTCCAGACACCAACTTGAAACCGTGAGAGGAAGCGTGGGAGGAGAGGGTGGCAGAGAACACGAGTGGCCAGAACACGCTGTCTCGCCCGGGCCTGGTCGCAACGTTCGTCGGAACAACAGACCCGGTTCAAGTAGCGTACACGATAGCTTCGTTGTCGGCGAAAAGTCCGGCACTGTTCCAATCCAACATGTTCTTCCTGCCACCGAAAAGAAAGAGAGAGAACACAAAACAAAAAAGAGAGAGAGAGAGAGAGAGAGAGAGAGAGAGAGAGAGAGAGAGAGAGAGAGAGAGAGAGAGAGAGAGAGAGAGAGAGAGAACACATAAAACAAGTCAAAGGGTGTGGGCCTCCACCGTCAGGTGGGCAGGCTAGTTTCGGGGTGGCTCCCTGGGAGGGACAGGGGCGGGGTTGTCACGCCTTAGCAGTCCCAGAGCCTCTCCCCTCCCACCTATATGTGTTCTCGCTGTCATCGCTACCGCGCTGACATTTCCGAGAGAGAGAGAGAGAGAGAGAGAGAGAGAGACGAGTTAGAGTGCAGGGACCATCTCTCCGAGGAGTATCCGGTCGCCCCACTACTAAAAGATTCCGCGTCGGGGGGCTGGCTAGACTCGGACCAGGTTTCCTGGGGGAGGCTAGGGGCGGGGTTTGTCACGCCTTAGCAGTCCAAGGGCCCGGTCCCACCCTCCTGTCATTGTTGTGTGTTCTCGTTGTCATCGCTATCGCGCTGCTTTCCGAGAGAGAGAGAGAGAGTGAGAGAGAGGAGAGGGGGAAAAACAAGGGAGTTTTGCTAACAAGCCGTCTGTTGTCCTGCACAGAAGGCGCATAGTTTACCACATTCGCTGTAGCAATGAGCGGCTTGTGTGCACACAACGTCGGATAGCTACCCTGTTTGGCAATAAACCGAGATTCGATCATGATTTCGCAGCCGCCTCTCGACTTGCAACAAACGCAGTCACGTGCACCGTTCGCTGATGCAACGCGACGTGTCCGCGAAGCGATGGGCGGTGCGAAATACTTTCTTTGTTGTGGTGAAACAGTGTCTGCATTTTTGTTGGGGCAGAAATGACGGTTCTCTCAACGCTAATGAGATCGCGAAGTAGCAAAAAACAGAGGGGGCGTGCATGTGAGGGCCACACTTTGCATGCGTGGAAACAGAGACAGCGTGTGAAAAGCTTGCTAGAGATACTTATGATTTGATGACCTATCAGAGTTCGTCATCTTCGTCAGCGCCACTACGCTGCGAATAATACTTGGCAGCGATGGGATGCGTGATTGCGTTGAACTGGTCAAGTTTTTGTTTGGAGGCATCGGCGTCAGGCGACGCGTTCTCGTCGAGCCACGCCAACGCGTCAGCGACGGCGGCGGCTATGCCGTGTGCCTCTTCGGGAAGCAGCTTGCCGGCGAGCTTGTCTTCATCGTTGATCTGCAGCTTCCAGGAGTAAGCGGCGGATTCCAACGCGTTGCGGGCGTCGATGTCGTCTCGCACGACTTTGTCCTCTTCTGCGAGTTCAGCAGCCTCGTCGACCATTCGCTGGATGTCAGCTGGCGAGAGGCGCCCGTTGGCGTTCTCGACGGTGATGTCGTTCGCCGACTTCGAGGCTCTGTCCTCTGCGCGCACCTGCAACATGCCGCCCTCGTCAACAGAGAACGTCACGTCGATCTGCGGCACGCCGCGAGGAGCAGCGGGGATGCCGCTGAGCTCGAAGCGGCCCAACAGGTGGTTGTTCTTCGTCAGCGAGCGCTCGCCTTCGAACACTTGGATCGAAACTCCTGTTTGCTGGTCGTGGTGCGTCGAGAACGTCCTCGTCTTCGACACGGGCACTCCAGTCCCGCGGTCGACAACGTTCGTCATCACCCCGCCTGCCGTTTCGATTCCCAGAGACAGCGGCGTCACGTCGGTAACCAACGCGTGCACGTCGCTGGCTCCACTCAGCACCGCACCTTGCACCGCTGCTCCGTACGCCACAGACTCGTCCACGTTGATGCCTGTGTGTGGTTCCTTCCCGTTGAAGAACTCTTTGATCAGACGTCGGATTTTCGGTATCCGCGTCGACCCGCCCACCAGCACCACCTCGTCAATCGCGCTCTTGTCCAGACCCGCGTCCTCCAGTGCCGCCTTCACAGGGCGCAGCGTCCCCTTCAGCAGGTCGTTGTTCAGCTCTTCGAACTTCGCCCGCGTCATCTTCTCCGACACCGAAACTCCCTCCATCAACCCCTCCACCTCGATTCGTGCCTCCGTTTCAGACGACAGCTGCCTCTTCGCAGATTCGCACGCCTGCCGCAGTCTCGCAACAGCTCCTGGGTTCTTCCTCACGTCCACTCCGTGCTTCCTCTCCACCACCTTCGCCACGTGCTCCACCATTCGATTGTCCAAGTCCTCTCCTCCAAGGTGCGTGTCCCCGTTCGTTGAGAGCACCTCGAAGAACCCGTCGTCCACCTGCAGCACCGACACGTCAAACGTCCCGCCCCCCAAGTCGAACACCAACACGTTCGCCTCCCCGGCCGACCGCACCTTCTTGTCCAGTCCGTAAGCCAACGCTGCTGCCGTCGGCTCGTTCAACACTCGCAGCACATTCAGCCCTGCAATCGTCCCCGCGTCCCTCGTCGCTTCCCGCTGCGCGTTGTCAAAGTAAGCAGGCACCGTCACCACCGCGTGTTCAACCGTCGTCCCCAAGTAGTCCTCCGCGATCTGCTTCATCTTCCCCAGCACCATCGCCGACACCTCTTCCGCGCTGTACTCCCGAGCTTCTCCTTTGAACGTCACATTCACCTTTGCTTCCCCGTTCTTTCCCCGTACCACTTCGTATCCCAACAACTTTTTGTCCGCTACGACCGTCTGTGTTAGTGATGTGTGGGTGAGAGAGAGAGAGATTGTTCATGTGTGATGTGATGTGGGTGAGAGAGAGAGAGATTGTTCGTGTGTGACGATGACGATGCTACTGGCTGAGACGCTCGCCGCACTGGACATCGGAACCGTGTGTGCAGAAAACTCGAGAAGAATGCAGTGAGCTTGGAGAACAGCGTTCTGTCGAACAGTCTAAAACCCTCAGCATACCGGATCCGTGTACTGCCGGCCGATGATTCTCTTGATCATGTTGATGGTGTTGGCGGGGTTCTGATGGATCTGATTCTTCGCGCCGTCGCCAATCAACCGTTCCATGTCGGTGAAAGCAACGACGGAAGGCGTGATGCGGTTGCCCATTTCGTTCGGAATGATATCCACGCCGCCGTTCTGCCACACCCCGACTACAGAATACGTCGTGCCCAAATCGATTCCGATAACAGGCTTCCCCAGCCCAGACCCCGGCCCACCTGCTGTCGCAGCCGCGCACCCACCGAACGAAGCCGACAGCGCCAAGCACAGAACAAGCGCGTAGAGAGCCCCTGTGAGCCCGTTGGCTGCACTGCTGCCTCTGCTGATGGAAGAACGGCTGTTGCGGCTGCGCATCATGGTGGGTATGCTCCTCTTGTCTTTTTTCGTTTGCAAGTTTTAACTTTTTCTTTGCAAAATGTCGGTGTTGACCTGTTTCGTTCAGTTTTAAAGCAGCAAAAGTTTTTATGATCGATCCGGAAAAGATGCCTTCTTCAATAGCCGACTCGTGCGACCCCGAACTGAATCAGGCGAATTGCCTGGTGCTGGCACTTACGTATTTCTGTCACTTGTTTTCGTCCTACAGCCTCTTGTCACTTGACACTGAGAAAAAGTTTGCATTGGGATGTAGTTGGGCGGATCATCCAGTGAACTGCAGATGCTGGTCAGCAACAATTGTCCGCACGAGGAAGGGTCCAGCAATCCGAACCTCCCATTGACAAGTGAAGCGATGTGGCACAGTGGCATTTTCTAATAGCGTTTATTGGCATTTTCGTTTGTGTTCCAGCGTTTCAGCGGTTCTGCACCTCCTGTGGGCTAGGCGCAGTAAGTTCCTTGCGCTGTTCGCGGAACGCTGTTTAACACAGTGCTGTGTCGCAAGAGGCAGAAAGAACTGAAGCTTAAAATGCATAACTTTGTTTCTGTTGCAAAGGTCAAGACGAAGGCGAGGCGCCTCCAGACACCAACTTGAAACCGTGAGAGGAAGCGTGGGAGGAGAGGGTGGCAGAGAACACGAGTGGCCAGAACACGCTGTCTCGCCCGGGCCTGGTCGCAACGTTCGTTGGAACAACAGACCCGGTTCAAGTAGCGTACACGATAGCTTCGTTGTCGGCGAAAAGTCCGGCACTGTTCCAATCCAACATGTTCTTCCTGCCACCGAAAAGAAAGAGAGAGAACACAAAACAAAAAAGAGAGAGAGAGAGAGAGAGAGAGAGAGAGAGAGAGAGAGAGAGAGAGAGAGAGAGAGAGAGAGAGAGACACATAAAACAAGTCAAAGGGTGTGGGCCTCCACCGTCAGGTGGGCAGGCTAGTTTCGGGGTGGCTCCCTGGGAGGGACAGGGGCGGGGTTGTCACGCCTTAGCAGTCCCAGAGCCTCTCCCCTCCCACCTATATGTGTTCTCGCTGTCATCGCTACCGCGCTGACATTTCCGAGAGAGAGAGAGAGAGAGAGAGAGAGAGAGACGAGTTAGAGTGCAGGGACCATCTCTCCGAGGAGTATCCGGTCGCCCCACTACTAAAAGATTCCGCGTCGGGGGGCTGGCTAGACTCGGACCAGGTTTCCTGGGGGAGGCTAGGGGCGGGGTTTGTCACGCCTTAGCAGTCCCAGGGCCCGGTCCCACCCTCCTGTCATTGTTGTGTGTTCTCGTTGTCATCGCTATCGCGCTGCTTTCCGAGAGAGAGAGAGAGAGTGAGAGAGAGGAGAGGGGGAAAAACAAGGGAGTTTTGCTAACAAGCCGTCTGTTGTCCTGCACAGAAGGCGCATAGTTTACCACATTCGCTGTAGCAATGAGCGGCTTGTGTGCACACAACGTCGGATAGCTACCCTGTTTGGCAATAAACCGAGATTCGATCATGATTTCGCAGCCGCCTCTCGACTTGCAACAAACGCAGTCACGTGCACCGTTCGCTGATGCAACGCGACGTGTCCGCGAAGCGATGGGCGGTGCGAAATACTTTCTTTGTTGTGGTGAAACAGTGTCTGCATTTTTGTTGGGGCAGAAATGACGGTTCTCTCAACGCTAATGAGATCGCGAAGTAGCAAAAAACAGAGGGGGCGTGCATGTGAGGGCCACACTTTGCATGCGTGGAAACAGAGACAGCGTGTGAAAAGCTTGCTAGAGATACTTATGATTTGATGACCTATCAGAGTTCGTCATCTTCGTCAGCGCCACTACGCTGCGAATAATACTTGGCAGCGATGGGATGCGTGATTGCGTTGAACTGGTCAAGTTTTTGTTTGGAGGCATCGGCGTCAGGCGACGCGTTCTCGTCGAGCCACGCCAACGCGTCAGCGACGGCGGCGGCTATGCCGTGTGCCTCTTCGGGAAGCAGCTTGCCGGCGAGCTTGTCTTCATCGTTGATCTGCAGCTTCCAGGAGTAAGCGGCGGATTCCAACGCGTTGCGGGCGTCGATGTCGTCTCGCACGACTTTGTCCTCTTCTGCGAGTTCAGCAGCCTCGTCGACCATTCGCTGGATGTCAGCTGGCGAGAGGCGCCCGTTGGCGTTCTCGACGGTGATGTCGTTCGCCGACTTCGAGGCTCTGTCCTCTGCGCGCACCTGCAACATGCCGCCCTCGTCAACAGAGAACGTCACGTCGATCTGCGGCACGCCGCGAGGAGCAGCGGGGATGCCGCTGAGCTCGAAGCGGCCCAACAGGTGGTTGTTCTTCGTCAGCGAGCGCTCGCCTTCGAACACTTGGATCGAAACTCCTGTTTGCTGGTCGTGGTGCGTCGAGAACGTCCTCGTCTTCGACACGGGCACTCCAGTCCCGCGGTCGACAACGTTCGTCATCACCCCGCCTGCCGTTTCGATTCCCAGAGACAGCGGCGTCACGTCGGTAACCAACGCGTGCACGTCGCTGGCTCCACTCAGCACCGCACCTTGCACCGCTGCTCCGTACGCCACAGACTCGTCCACGTTGATGCCTGTGTGTGGTTCCTTCCCGTTGAAGAACTCTTTGATCAGACGTCGGATTTTCGGTATCCGCGTCGACCCGCCCACCAGCACCACCTCGTCAATCGCGCTCTTGTCCAGACCCGCGTCCTCCAGTGCCGCCTTCACAGGGCGCAGCGTCCCCTTCAGCAGGTCGTTGTTCAGCTCTTCGAACTTCGCCCGCGTCATCTTCTCCGACACCGAAACTCCCTCCATCAACCCCTCCACCTCGATTCGTGCCTCCGTTTCAGACGACAGCTGCCTCTTCGCAGATTCGCACGCCTGCCGCAGTCTCGCAACAGCTCCTGGGTTCTTCCTCACGTCCACTCCGTGCTTCCTCTCCACCACCTTCGCCACGTGCTCCACCATTCGATTGTCCAAGTCCTCTCCTCCAAGGTGCGTGTCCCCGTTCGTTGAGAGCACCTCGAAGAACCCGTCGTCCACCTGCAGCACCGACACGTCAAACGTCCCGCCCCCCAAGTCGAACACCAACACGTTCGCCTCCCCGGCCGACCGCACCTTCTTGTCCAGTCCGTAAGCCAACGCTGCTGCCGTCGGCTCGTTCAACACTCGCAGCACATTCAGCCCTGCAATCGTCCCCGCGTCCCTCGTCGCTTCCCGCTGCGCGTTGTCAAAGTAAGCAGGCACCGTCACCACCGCGTGTTCAACCGTCGTCCCCAAGTAGTCCTCCGCGATCTGCTTCATCTTCCCCAGCACCATCGCCGACACCTCTTCCGCGCTGTACTCCCGAGCTTCTCCTTTGAACGTCACATTCACCTTTGCTTCCCCGTTCTTTCCCCGTACCACTTCGTATCCCAACAACTTTTTGTCCGCTACGACCGTCTGTGTTAGTGATGTGTGGGTGAGAGAGAGAGAGATTGTTCATGTGTGATGTGATGTGGGTGAGAGAGAGAGAGATTGTTCGTGTGTGACGATGACGATGCTACTGGCTGAGACGCTCGCCGCACTGGACATCGGAACCGTGTGTGCAGAAAACTCGAGAAGAATGCAGTGAGCTTGGAGAACAGCGTTCTGTCGAACAGTCTAAAACCCTCAGCATACCGGATCCGTGTACTGCCGGCCGATGATTCTCTTGATCATGTTGATGGTGTTGGCGGGGTTCTGATGGATCTGATTCTTCGCGCCGTCGCCAATCAACCGTTCCATGTCGGTGAAAGCAACGACGGAAGGCGTGATGCGGTTGCCCATTTCGTTCGGAATGATATCCACGCCGCCGTTCTGCCACACCCCGACTACAGAATACGTCGTGCCCAAATCGATTCCGATAACAGGCTTCCCCAGCCCAGACCCCGGCCCACCTGCTGTCGCAGCCGCGCACCCACCGAACGAAGCCGACAGCGCCAAGCACAGAACAAGCGCGTAGAGAGCCCCTGTGAGCCCGTTGGCTGCACTGCTGCCTCTGCTGATGGAAGAACGGCTGTTGCGGCTGCGCATCATGGTGGGTATGCTCCTCTTGTCTTTTTTCGTTTGCAAGTTTTAACTTTTTCTTTGCAAAATGTCGGTGTTGACCTGTTTCGTTCAGTTTTAAAGCAGCAAAAGTTTTTATGATCGATCCGGAAAAGATGCCTTCTTCAATAGCCGACTCGTGCGACCCCGAACTGAATCAGGCGATGCTGTCGTTATCCATTTTCTGTCTGTGCTGATTGTTTTCTGGCAATGGAATATCCGTTTGCTGGCCGTTCCGTTGGCTGTCTATCCGCTGTCTTATTCCGTTGTGTCTCTCTGTGGCTTGTTTCTGCTGGAATCGGATGTTCTTGGCTCGGGCTGTTGCTGTGGTTGCTGTCGCTGTTTTTCGCTTGGCTCCGCGCTTGCGTGCCTGCTCCTTCCTTCTAGGTTGCCTGTCGTCCTTGTATGCAGCGAGCCGATCACGTAGAGAAAACGAAAAGGCACGAACGCGCGACCGGAGGAAAAACTGACTCAACTCAGAATGCTAAGAAATGCATGCGGAACTATGATCATTCCTCGGCGTTGCTGACACGCTGGGTGAGGAGTCCCCTGAAGCCGTCACGGGGAACACGGATGTACGAGCAGACCTGTAGAGTGAGGGTTTTTGTGGTTTCCCTCGAACAACTGATCGACAAACTTAACGTGTTTGCGACACTGACTTCTGACCAAGTACTGCGCCCAGGTAAGGTCAACAACAAACGACAGCATTGAGTTGCTACCAATGATCCGATGATACCGATGATACTTGAAAAGGTAACGAGCGTACCGTGTAGAGAGGGTGCTTGGCGTCCTCGTCATCGTTCTTCTTGCGCTCGATGCGGACGCGGATACGGGTCGGGCAGCCCTTGACGCCTCCGGCCCAGATCGCCTTGTTGAGTCTAACCTCAATACGGTTGTCCTCGGTGCCCATGAGCTGCTTGGCCACCCTGCGCACAACCTTCGTTGCGAACGGCGCCCTCTTCTTGAACGTGCGGCCCTTCAGGTACTTGTGCATGTGGATCGTCGTGTCGACGGTGATCAACTCAGGACGGGTCTCCTTCTTGTTCTTCGGCTTGTATCCCTGAACCATTTTGACGAGTTTTTTTCCTTTGTTCTTCCTGATCTGTTTGGAATGTCGTTGTGATCTTCGTGGTTGTGTTGATCATTGTCCAAGGGAAGGTTTCGCGAAGGTTGTCTTGGCGTGGAAGCAGGCGACGGATGGCCCTTTGATGCGGACCCGAATCAGTCATGGCGCTTCCGCGGCTCTAGACCGCTATCAACAAATGGTGGTAGGGTGGAAATAGACAATCGGCGTTCGCGACGGGGCTTCGCTGCGAGAAGACACCGAGTGTAAGTGTAGTCACGAAGAACGACAACGAAGGACCTCATGCGAATGTTTCGTATTATTTCGCACCTGGGTGGTTTGGCGCTTGCTCTGCACACGCAAGTCCCTGTAGAGACGGTTTGCCACAGGGCAGTGAACGACCCAATCACTCCCGGCGGTCTGGTCGCTCGATAGAGTGTCTGCACAACGACGCACTGCTCGCAAGCCAGCATGAGCCAGCAGCTGGTGTTGTCACAGAAAAGAAGGAAAAGCACGAACGCGTGATGACTCAACTCAGAATGCTACGAAAAGCAGAGAGAGAGAGAGAGCGCGAGAGAGAGACGAGGTAGAGTGCGGCGGACCATCTCTCCGGGGAGTATCCGGTCGCCCCACGACTACCCCGTACTACGGGCGGGCGCAAGTCGTTACGTCGGAGGCGCGGCGGGAGCCGCGGCGCTGCCACACAGCAGCCGGGGGCGTTCTGGCTGGCGGGGGAGATCGCCTGGCGGGGGTGTGTTCTGATGTGTCGCGGGCTCTCTTCTTTCTGGCACCCGCGCGCGCCCAAGGCGGCGGCTAGCATCTTCCTGGTGGGGCTTCCATTTGAACGAAGGGTGCGCTTTTTCAAATACTCAGGCACGGCATCGTTCCAGCCGTCACGATTGTTTCCAATCAATCCCGCCATCCATTCCGCCTTCCGCCCAGCCGCAAAGCGTGGGCGGCGTGTGCAACCCGGCATAGCCGAAGGAAGCAGACCCCCTGCCGCCACATGACTTCCCGGGAGAGAAGCCCCCTGAATCGGCGCAACTTGAGTCGTGATGGCTCGCACAAGGTACCCAATCCGCAGCCCCTTTCTCGGCGAGAGACCCTTTCCCGGGAGCGTCTGTCTTGTATGCCGCGAGCCGATCACGCAGAGAAAAGACGGAAAAAGCACGAACGCGCGACCGTAGGAAAAACTGACTCAACTCAGAATGCTAAGAAAAGCATGCGGAACTATGATCATTCCTCGGCGTTGCTGACACGCTGGGTGAGGAGTCCCCTGAAGCCGTCACGGGGAACACGGATGTACGAGCAGACCTGTAGAGAGTGGTTGTTGGATTTTCGTAGAATAACGTGTCGACAAGTTTCACGTGTTTGCGACAGGTCTGCGCCCACGTATCCACACGCACAACGCACGACAGCATTGAGTTGCTACCAATGATCCGATGATACCGATGATACTTGAAAAGGTAACGAGCGTACCGTGTAGAGAGGGTGCTTGGCGTCCTCGTCATCGTTCTTCTTGCGCTCGATGCGGACGCGGATACGGGTCGGGCAGCCCTTGACGCCTCCGGCCCAGATCGCCTTGTTGAGTCTAACCTCAATACGGTTGTCCTCGGTGCCCATGAGCTGCTTGGCCACCCTGCGCACAACCTTCGTTGCGAACGGCGCCCTCTTCTTGAACGTGCGGCCCTTCAGGTACTTGTGCATGTGGATCGTCGTGTCGACGGTGATCAACTCAGGACGGGTCTCCTTCTTGTTCTTCGGCTTGTATCCCTGAACCATTTTGATGAGTTTCTTTCCTTTGTTCTTCTTGATCTGTTTGGAGTATCATAGACATAGAGGGGACAGAGGACAGACAAGTTCCCAATGGTTGGCATCGGGACTTGAGCAGCACCTGCAATCAGGGGCGAGGGGAGGTTCGCTCAATGTCGTCGTGGTTTGATGAGGCCAGCGCCGGTGTTGGCGCAGCGGACGGGAGCGCCGTGGGCTCTGGCTATGGGTAGAGTCGTCGCTTGAGCGTCATCAATTTTCGGGACCGGTGCATTCGGCAGGTGAGCTGTGACACACTCATGATCGGATGCCGACTTCCGTGCCACACGCACACCCTTGGGATCTGATGAGCGATCGCTCGGACACCGGAGGCCAGCTCTCGATTCGGCTAACTAGGCGTTGGATAGCGTTTTGATGCAAAAGTTCAGCTTCCATTGAACGAAGGATACGCTCCGCGGACCGAATCAGGCATCGACCATCAAGAAAAAGGCGGAAAGAGGCAAGCGGTGATCGTGACGGTGCTTCGCTGGAAACGCGAGAAGGACACCGGGTGTAAATGTAGTCAAGAAGAACGACAACGAAGGCCCTCGCGTGAATGGTTTGTATTTCTTACTTCGAGAGTGGCAGAGCGAACTTTGGTGTTTTGGCGCTTGCTCCGCGCGCAAAGTCCCCGCAGAGACGGGTGGCCACAGGGCAGTGAACGACCCAATCACTCTTGGTGGCCTGGTCGACCACCTGCACAACAGAGGGCGTTGCTCGTCTGGAGAGAACATGCAGATATTTGCGGACGGCAAACCCGAATTGCAATCCAACAACCCCGACTAGCGCACGGCTCGCAAGCCGGCAAAAGCCAGCGGCTGGCGCTGCCGGCTTTTTTCGGGGCAAGACATCGACGGGACGCCGTGGCACGCGCAGTAAGCGTTCGGCTTCGCGCACCCCTTGAATATCTTGCGGTGGGAGAAGCAGAACGAGTGCAACCGGTCGTAGTAGCTCCGCAGCGCGTGCTGCACGTTGTCCCGCTGGATGCGGCTGATGTAGTGCAGGCGGATGCGCAGGAGCCGCGCCCGCGCCTCCCGCTCCCGCGTGCCCTCGCCTATCCGCCGCTGGTCGACGAGCGCCATCCACAGGTGCCACTTCCTGTAATACGCCCGGAGCACCGCCGTGCAGCCGTCGACCCACGCGGACAGGGCGTGGACATACCGCAGCATCCGCCACGCACTCCGCACCTTTTCCAGCATCTCGTGGTTCAAATCCATCAACACGACATCCGTTCCGGAGAGCGGGCGGCGCGCGGGCGAAGCTGCGGCGTCGGAGCCCGCGAAGAGCGAGTCTCGCCGGATGAACGTCGTCAGCTGCAGGTGCAGCTTCGAAGGGTGCGCGACCGACGAGACGCCCGTGTACAGCCGGTGGAGAGACGACAAGGCCGCCTGCAGCTCCGCGATGTGCCGCCGGGCGCGCGCTTCGGCCGTCACCACCACGAAAACGAGCCACGTTCGGTACCGGGAGGCGTAGAGCCCCCGCAGCGTCGACCCGAGCAGGTCGTCGACGCACCGCCGGCGCAGCGTGCGGACGCGGCGGACCCTCGCGAGGGCTGCCTTTCGGTGGAGGGCGCGCCAGTAGCGGCTGAGCGTGACGGTTCGGTACGACGCGCGGAGCCCGTACCAGAGCTTCCACCTGCTGTAGTACTGCAGCCGCAGGCCGGGGGGCACCGCTATCTTGGCCAGCTGCTTCAGCCTCGCGGTGCGGGCCGCCCCGTACTCGCCCCTGCCGACCCACGCCGCGAACACGCGCACCCGCAGCGCCCGCTCCGCGGTCCTCGCGAGCGTGCGGAGCCCCCGGAACAGCGCCCGAGACCTCACGTGGCGCGCCACCCGCCGCTGCCACAGCAACCCCCGCACGGCGGCCACCGACGAGGCGACGTCGGCCGCGCTCCACGTCCACCCGCCCCGCGGCTGCTTGCCCGCCGCCGCCGCGTGGCGGGAAGCCCCGGCGGTCGGAATAGTGCCTTGGGACCCGCGGCGGGAGTGCGCGAGCGGCGCTTGCACCGCCGCCGGGCCCAGGGTTTTAACCCGCGGGGGCGGGTTCGGTTTCGAAGGACCGCCGGCGCCGGCAGTTTGCGCTTTCCGGCGCTCGGACGCCGCCCGGGCGCGCTCGAAGCGGGGGAGGAATTCGGCGGTGCGGAGAAGGCGGGTCGGAGGGTGCGACGGCGGCGGCGGCGGCGAACGGGCACGCCGCGCCGCCGCCGCCGACGCGTGCCGGCGCGGGGGCGGCGGAAAGTCCGGCGGGCCTGTTGACCTCGGCAGCGTTGATCGACCCGAAATAGCAGCGGCAGTCGGCGGAGAGAGGATCTTCCCGGCGGCACAGGCATGGCTGGACGGCATGTGCTGGTCAGCCGCGGGCGAGGTCTCGACGGCGGAACTGGCGATAGACTTTAAGGTCTTCACCGGCGGGGACCTGCCGGGCCCCCTGATCGCGACCTCCTTGAAAGTCTCGCTCTCTCGGGCCCCGTGGTGCGTGTTCGGGCGGCGGCCGCGCGCGGCGGCGGACGGGAACGCCGGCGCCTCCGGCGGGCGCGGCGCCGGCGGGGCCCGCTTTTCGGACGCGGGGCCGCCGACGACGGCGGGCAAGCCCCTGGCGTCGTCGTGTTTGCTGGTGTCGCTGTTGGTAATGATATTGCTGTTGTTGTTGCTGCTGCTGTTGTCGTTGTTTTTGTTGCTGTTCTTGTTGTCGTTGCTATTGGTCACGTCGTTATTGTTGTTCTGGTTGCGGTTGTTGCGGTTGCCGCTGTTGTTGTCGTTGCTGGCGTTGCTATTGTTCTTGTTATTGGTGTTGTTGCTTTTGTTGTCGTTCTTGATATCGCCACTGTTCTTGTTGGTGGTGTTCTTCTTGCTGTCGTTGCGGTTGGTCTTGTTGTTGTTGTTGCCGTTGCTGCTGTTGTTGTTGTCGTGGTTGCGTGCGAGTGGCGAAACGACGACCCTGCAGCGCCGCGTCCACGGGCCCTCCGCCACCTCCCAGCCGCACTGGTGGGGCAGCATCGGGCCCCCGCCGCCGGGGCACCCGCGCGCCCGCAGGGGCAGCAACCCGGTAGCGATATCCGCGCGAGCCGCCCCGTCGTCGACGGCCTCGACGAACTCCGCCAGGGCGCGGGGCCCAACCTCCAGCACCCAACAGCCGCCTTCCCGGCGGACGGTCGCCTCGCCGGCGGCGTGGTACACGGGCCACCCTTCGCCGCGGCACCCCCGGAGCAACGGCACCGCCAGCCGCAGGCTTCGGGACGAAGACACAACGCGGATGGCAACGCCGGCGGGCACCCGGCTAGACGCGACCAGGAACAACGGCCCGGCGGAAGGACACGACTGGTCTGTCAAGTACGTGTCCAGCTTGTACCGAGAGTACTCCTCCGCGGAGACTGACACGTCGTTGACGCTTTTGACGACCATCCCCTTCCGGAGACCGGCATGTTCAGCGCGGGACGAAGCGTCGACCTGCACGATCCGCCCGGTCCCGGCCACGCGGAGCCCGAGCCGGGAGGCCCCGGCGGCGACGACGAAGGCGCCCTCGACGGTGCCCCCGCCTTCGTCGTAATACTCGGCGCGCGCGCCCGCCGCCGCCGCCGCCGCGCCGCTCTTCCCGCCGCAGGACGGTAGCCCGAGCTCGTGTGCACACGCGCTTCCGACGACGGACGTCGCGAGGTGCCGGACTACCGGCGGGATGTCATGCATCAAAATCCATGTACCCTCCCCCTGTTTCAACTGCTTTTCCCTTCGTTTTGTAGCTTGGCGTGTGGAGGAAGAGTGTGATGTGTGTCAGGCGAGTTCCGCCCTCGTTCTCTTCCCTCATTTAATAGCTTGACAAGTGCATAACCCTAGGATCAGACGCGGGTTTGCGAGCAAACGTTCTGGACGAACCTATACCTTGTGTGACGAGTTCTGCCCCCGTTCTCTTCCCCCATGTAATAGCCTGACGAGTGTAGAAACTAGGATCAACTCCTGCGTGAACGAAGTGAAAGAAGTTCTGGACGAACTTCTGTACCGAAGGGCGGACTTGGCGTGCGGCAGAAAAAAAACGCGCTTCCATCGAGCGCTGGACGACGCTTTCAACGTGCTGCGCTTTCGGTCGCGTTTTACGAGAAAAACGCCACCCGCTGCACCTCCTGTTTCGACACTCGGAGACGATATCGTGTGACCGGCACGTTAAAATGGCAGGCTGGAACACTGGCTACCCCGGTCACCAAGAGTTGAACTGGTTGGACCATCCGCTGGTCTTCTGGCCTGGATGCGATTCATGGCGCAAGTCGACGACTGTTTGGGGTCGTAGTGCGTCGTGTCTGCAAAGGGACGTGATATACCAGAGCCATCCAGTGTTCGTGTGAAGGGTATTCCGCCTACACACGCACGCGATCGGACAGTGTGCAGCAGCAGAGAGTGAAAAAGGAACAGCCGAAGCCTACTGGGCACCGACTACCTTCATCTAGCGCTGAAGTGGCTAGGTACTAACGCAAAGTTCTGTGAAGTAGCTAGGGGCGTGCGACATCAGGTGTATACCGAAGCTGCTCGTGGCTCGAGTATGGACGCGGACCGACAAGCCCTGCTCCTCTACGTGAGTGCGGTTCTGCCTACGTGTTGCAGTCGACAGCAAACGCTTTGAGCCGTGAACTTGCAACCGAGGGGCATTTTCTCGAAAACCATTTCGTCCGCATCACGCCAGATGCAAGCTTCGTCTTCGGGCTTCCCAAGGAGGGCCCCTCCACATGCCCGATCTGAAAAACTTGAGCACGACAGACCACCGGCAGTGGAATCTTGACGAGCGCCGAACTGCTCGGTGGTCGTCGTCGCCTCTGCCATTGCGCCGTCTCCTTCACTCCAGAGATCTGTACAGCATGCGTGACTCCGCCTGGCTTGGAATGCTGTTGCGAGTGAGGAGTCATCGGCATGCCGATGAGTAACACACTATGCCGCCTGGCTTAGTACGTCGCGGGTATCAGTTGAGGTGCATCCGGCCCTTCGTCAGGTCGAATCGGTTTCGCGCTTGACGCTAGTTTTTTCCGGTTTCGTCGAATGTGGAAGTAGGGGTCAGTTGTCCAATGGCCACGGGGCCTCAAAAGGGGCATCAGGAGGTTTGAGAGCATTTTTTCCAGCCGGCTGACCAGCCCGATGCCGACGTCTGTTTCACTCAGGAAGAAATACGCGGTGAGCATCCACGCGGCGGTGCTCAGGCCCCACCATGATGCCAACGCCCGCAGGCGCTCGACGACAAAATTCATTAGCGTCATTCCCACCTGCTGCAGCAGCAGCACCCAACCTGTGGCAAGTAGAAGTAGGTACCTAACCCGCGGCAAGTAGCACCAACCTGTGGAAGCGTACAGGTGTCGGATAGCTGAATTGGGCTGCGCGTTGGATGAGAGTTCGGCAGTGCATAATGTCACGAGCTGTCGCGTGATCCGTCCGCAAAAAAAGAGCCAGGCAAAGGAACAAGCATCGGTCTCACCTGCGAGTCGCATGAGATTCTAATGAAGACATGGGGCTAGGCAGCGCATCTCAAAGCTAGGCGTGTCGGCTCTGACGAAGCCAAGGGTCGGCGAGAACTAGTGTTTGCAGCAAAGCGCATCCGCAAGAATCTCGTCTGCCGCGTCGTCTGCGGCGCGGTGGAGAACCGGCCGCGAATGTCGCCCGTCGGCGGCGGAAATACCGCGTGTCGCGTCGCGAGCGGTGCAAAGCGCCTAATCGCCGTCGTCGTCCTGCAGGAGAAATGGGGGGTTTCAACAGCCAGGTGTGACAACACCTGCTGTCACCGCGCTCGTATCGTTGGAATGCAAACACACCGGGGGAACACTGCTCCGTTTTACTCCCGTATCTGCGGGGATGAGACGACTACCACTAGTCTATCGCCACATTGCTGCTGCATATCAGGTTGACACTACTTTAATATACGGTAAGAACTGGAAGCAAAGCGCATGGCAGATTGAGCGCACCACCCGAGACTTAAACAAGAGAATTCGGGTAGGTTGAGGCGGGTCTTCTACGACTGAATCCGTGGGATGGAATGTGATCTCGCCTGGTTGGTCCATTGACATGGTCAACAGGCACACTCTATCCATTCTATGTTAACAGGGTTCTGTCTGAGTTCTCTCTTTTCTTCCCCCTTTCCGATGATGATTAGTTCGGATGGCGTGGCGAACTCGATTTACTCACGCCAAGATCGGAGTGCAATGACCGAAGACTTAAGCCGAGACCGAGTGCGATGAGGCCAGAAGCTAGCTGCTACATACCACAACAACCAGGTGTGCGCGAGCGCTCGGCCTCTGAAGCGAACTCTTTGAAGAGAGGAATGTGCTATATAAAGCTCGTTGGGGCGTACAATCGCCTCGAAGTCGGTCAGCCCCGAGTGGCCTCCGGACGAACTTCCCGATTTCGTTTACCCCGCAACGACCAGCACCGTCAGACGAGCCCATCCGGAGACGGGTACATCGTTTGGCATCTTGTCTCTACCGGCGGATGTTGCTTGAATTTGCGTTTTGCTTCGAGTGTCGCCGATTGCCACCAGAAGCCCAAGGAAAAACACATTTCCGTTCTTCGAGCGCGGTCACCGCTGTGACAAGATGTGTCAAATTGAAATGGGCATACCGCAGAAACTACTTCAGCCGGCTGCACGAGGTCGGCCTCTGAGTCCCCTTCGCTCCCTTCATCTTCGAGGAGCCGAGTCACGGCGTCCGCCTGATTGGTGTGCATTGGGTGCGAAGAAGGGATTGTCTTGACAGGGAGAATGCAAGAACGTGCGTGGAACGGCAACACCGGAGCTATAGTTATTTTCCACGCCACGAAAAATAGTCAGCGCGGAGCCGGTGTGCGTGCAGACAGGGCAGCGCTGGTATGGGTTGTCAGGAGGTTTAACTAAAGGCGTTAGCTAGATCCAAAAATCCCCACGACGGCGGCACGGCCTGCGGTACAGAAAAAAAAACGATCCGCTTCGTCCACCTGTGACATAATCGGAGTCGTCGTTTTGTCCACTTGATCGACTTTCCTGTTGGTGTGCCCCTGTCTTGTTCTCAGGGTAGCAATGTTTTGGTCAACCTTGGAATCGGAGTCGTCGTTTTGTCCACTTGATCGACTTTCCCATTGGTGTGCCCCTGTCTTGTTCTCAGGGTAGCAATGTTTTGGTCAACCTCGGCACCGTCAAAGAAAAGGAAACTGGGTCACACCATTCGTCGCCGCTTGTAGTTGCCATCGTCCACCGTCGAGTTCTCGTCGCCTTGCTTGTTGAGTTCCACGCAGGTATCCATCCACTCACAGTACACGTCGATTTCCTTGGATAAATGTGTGATACGGGTTTCGGCCCTGCAATTGACATTGTTTATGATAACTCCGAAGACTATCTAAGCCACCCGTACGTGAGGTGGAGTGAAGAAACGTGGCTCTACACGCACAATGAAAAATCGATAAATACGACGCCCGCCAGCACACCCACGCCGCTGCTACACGGGGAGCGAGTGACTGATGCAACCTGTGAAGACGCGAGCCGCGAACGGAGTAAGGCTTCATGAAAGATTGACATCTCGCACCTGGCACCCGGCCAAAGTGGAACGGGAATCACGCATGGGGAACCGCAATTCATTGGAACATACTTTACGCCGCAGACGCGGCACTCCAGCTTGCCGATTTGACTCGTGCGCCCCATCTTGACGACGACAGTTGAGTTGTGATTGCAGAACGGACAATCGAAGGTCGACGGCAGCTTCTGCACTGCCTTCTTCGGCGCCGCCTTCCTCGACCTCCTCTTACCCATTGCGGCGCGCTGCTGGTCGTCGAGCGCTGGTTAACTCGTTAGCTTCGCACTTTTGACGGTTTTCCCCCTCTTGCTCCTGTGGCAATCAGCTGGGCCCGATCGGCTACGCGTGAATGGATCCCAGCAGGTGTGCTGGCTCAAGAATAGAGCCGGACACACGCGCAAACGTTTCACGTGGGCGGCGGGAAACTGACAGTACACGTGATCGCCGGTCCCTCGACGAAAATCATTCTGGACGTCGCGAGCTGTGGGCTTGAACATTCCGAAGCCTTGCGTGCCGTGAACAGCAACGGTCCACGCCTCTTCTGCCGCATTCCGATAAACAGCGACGGGAAGCGAAAAAGGGAGATGGGTAGGGATTGCGTGTCTACTCTATCTAAATACAAGAGGCAGGCGCGCCCCGAAGCGGGCTAGTGATGTTACAACGGTTGGGGGCTGATCTGGAAAGAACAGCCCCCAAGAGCGAGTCGAGCGTCAGAAAAAAAACGGGCGGTTTGGTGTTGTGCTGCGGCTGCCTTCCGCGCGGGAAACCAGCAGTTCCTCGGAACCGCGACGAAGGCAACCGAGCGCTGCTTGCTTGGAGCTTCGGAACTGCCTTAAGAAAGGACAGCGCAGCTTTTGCTGCCGAAGATGTCCACTCCTCAACATGCAGGGCACTGGGCGGCCGAAGTCGCATGCCACCCACCAACGCTGTGACGAGGCGGCATGCTGCGCAATCAATAAATTGGAGTCCTGTTGATGTCGTGACTGTCCCCAGCAGACACTTCATTGCAAATCGTCAGCTCCCGGTAGCATCACAACACCCTCAGTCCGAGGGTACAGTCGCTGTGTCCTTCTGGCACCCAGAGACGGGTTCACGGCACCTCGACAGAGGCAGTGCTCGACGGTGTTTCGACGGTAATGCGCGGCAAACTGGCGGTGCCTCTCGCGCAGGACGAGTCGTCGTCGAATCCGGACGACAGACCGCGGCCGTTTGGCCGCGGGATCTCAAACCGATCCCGAAGGCCCGGGCCGGCGCACCGTGCGCACTGCGGGTGCTGCTTCGTGTCGTCCGCAGCTTCCAGCAGCGCTACGCGGACGCGGAGCTGGTCGCACTCGCCTTGCCTTCTCTGCCGCTCGCCAATTTCGAACCGCGCCTTCAGCGCTGCGCCGCGCGCCGCCTCCTTCAGCCGCTGCACGTCTTGCTGCTGCTGCCGCGCCAGTTCGTCGCCGGCTTCCTTTGCGCGCCGGACGTCCCCGCGGAGCCGCTCCGCCTCCTCCTGCACCTCCCGCAGCTGCTCCTCGGCTGTCCGCCTCTGCCGCGTCTCGCCGTTGAGCGAGTCCTTCAAACTGCTCACCGCTGCACGAGCGATGTCGAGCTCAGCTTTGAGAGAAGCGCATCCGGCCACGTGCTCGTTCGCCTGTCCGGTTTGTGGATCGGTGCATTTTTGCATCGCTTGGTTCACGTGCACTACTGCCGGTCCACTCATATCCCAACTGCGCAAAATTGCTCGGAGATGTGTCTATCGGTAATGCATATTATCGCCACAGATTATGTGCATCCAAAATATCACGGTAGGTCTATCAGGAGGAAATGGACCGGTTTAACATGCACCACATAACCGCCCGCCGACTTTTTCTGGATGCGTGTCAGATTGCTGCAAATTGGGGGGGTTGCAGTAATCTCCGCGACGATTGCAATCTGAAGTCCCGCCCTGGTCCGAAGGACAAGGGCTGTGTTTAGAATGTGAAAACCCGCTCGGCATGATGGGGACAAAAGAAGGGGGAAGCGTGTATGGTGCTAACATCGAGTTTTAAAAGGATGTTTCGAGACTGGCGGTCCTAAAGGGTCGTCAAATAATAACAGTTATTTGACACACGTCTGGTTGTCTAAAAACACTACCACTACTTGATCCTGCTACTTTTCGGCTACCCGGAACCTTGTTTAGGATTCGACAAATCGAATAATGACACAGGTGTTATTATTCGACCCCCCCCCTTTATGAGCACGCAATGTGAATAGCCTCTATTCGAGCCAACCCGGCTTTTCTTGCAACAATAATGAAACTGTATTTTCATAATTGTTGCAAGAAGGGCTTGCAGAGCAAGCTTTTTTCCCTCCTGCCAAAATACATAGGGGTGGCAGAGCGGCCCGGGTTCGAACCCCGCCCCTCACACTTTTCCGGCCGAAGATTGTTTTCGAGGTTTGTTGCGTTTCGGGGTCTGATGCGCTCGAAATTTGCGTTTTTTGCGGAGTTTCTCAGTATCTCGCGGTATTTGGGCACCACGGGAAACGGGGGCGGGGGGGTCTCCCCCCCGGGTACTGGCGCTAAACTTGCTACCACACGCCTAGCTCAGCGTCACCCGAACTTTGCTTCGCCTGCACTTTGCATTACCAGAACTTCCTCCACCAGAACTTTGGTTCACTGGCACTTTGCTTCGCCCAAACTTAGCATCGCCCGAACTTAGCTTTGCCCAAACTTTACTACATCCCGAACTTTATCGGCTGCCTCCAGTCTCGCCCCGCGCCTGCCTTTAGCCGAGCGCACGTACTTTATGTCTGATAGTCAACCTCGGCGACTGGGTCAGGATGGTTGCGCATCAACCACCTCACAGGGTTGAGCTCCTCCGCGCCGATTCCACTCGCAGGATATCCGTGAAGAATCTAGAAATCAAGGAGAACGGAACGTTCAAAGAATTAGAGGTAGTCCCAGAAGTAAAGCAGAAGCGGAGCCCGGGGGGTGGTGAAAACCCTACCTTCGAGTCACGGGTAGCTGCCAGCACGCTCCTCTGAGCTTCCACGTCTGCGAGCAGCGTTTTCACGCGTCGGCGCTCGGCGGCGAGGGCCACCTCGAGCGCCGTGGCGCGGCCGCTGGCGGCGTCGACGGCTTCTTCCCAGCGGCGGCGCTCGGCGTCGTGCTGCTGCCTGCGGGCGGTGCACGTTTTGCAGGCGGCCGGCTCGGCGGCGGCCGCCGCCGCCAGCTGCTTCTGCAGGCACACCCTGTCGCGGATAGCGGCGTCCAGCTCCGCCACCGTGTGCTCGTGCTGCTCCCGCCACCGTTCCTTTTCCTGCAGCAGGCGCCGTTTGTACCACGCCTCGAGGTCGCCCGTGCGGGCTCCCTCATCAGTGTCGCTGGCCAGCTCGCAGGAGCTGCGCCGCCCCTGCTTCCATGCGACACTCACCGCGCGTTTGCGGCGGAGCACCCGAGTTTTCTCTTCCGACGCTCTGTCCCTCACGGCCACGTCCGTCCACCGACTTCTCCGAAGCGGCCTTCGCTCGTTCCGGCCGCGTCCGTTCAACCCACGGCTGCACACCGTTTCGTCGCGTGTAACCTGCGGTTGCCGTTCAGTCTCCGACGAGCTCGACTCGTTGCGGCAGCGGGCGCTCTCGACAGCCAAGGGCTCCTTCGCCTGGGCTTCGGGCGGCGACGACATCAAATGCAGCTTCGAGTTGGTGGATACCAAGTCGACACCGCCTGAGTTGCCAGCGCCGCGCGTCGGCAATCGGCGCGCTGTCGACGGCGTTTGCGGCTTCAGACACGGCACGCGGTCAGGCGAACGATCCTCCGTGCCAACGCTTTCGGTATCGCGTCGTGGCAGATTGGCTTCCCAGCTGATATCGGAGCGCGGTAGATCTACTGGTTCAGCGGGGTCATTCACTCGCAATGTGGGTTCGTTGGAGCTGAAGGCATCACGCTGACCCCTGCTGAGGTCGCACACTTTGGGGCGGCCGTCTTGAAGCAAGGCATCAGAAGCGCCGGCGGGAACTCGCGACCCTTGCGCTGGCAAGCGGTTTTCCGGTGTCCGGGCCGCCGGAACAGACGAGCTGGTGTCGCGGTCACGGGCGGTGGAAGCCATGCTTGTGGATGAGGCGCGAGAGCCGGCTGGGAGAGCCGCGCCCGTGTACCCCAGCAACGGGGAGCAGACGGCTCCGCCTTGATCGTACCTGTTCCGGAAGCCGGGGCGCGTCGTTCTGTCGGTTGCAGTGCTGGTGACCGAGGGCATTCGGAGGTGCTCGTATACGTCTCCGTGTGCGTCAACATTCGCTGCAGTGACGGAAGGAGTTGCAGTCGAAGTGCATGCGGCTTCAGCACGCCGCCGAGGGCATGCTTCTCCCTCCGGCACCCCGCTTGCGACGAAGCAATGCAGACCACCGGCTTGCTCAAGTCGGGAAGGTGCCCGCTGTGTGCGGATAGTGGATTGGCTCAACCCTCCGACTACAGTTGTGGGCCATGGCTGCGTATCTTGTTCGCGTCTGAAGCTAAAACCCACACGATCCCTACCGGCTGAACTCCCCCTCCCCGACGGTCCGGAGGTGCAACGCAGCGACCTTGAATCCGGACTTTGGGCGTAGCCGAATGATGAATCCATGGCCGCATCGGGACGCGTGTCGCACGGTTCCACACGCTCGTGTACCGGCCGGTTTGCCCTGGCAACTTCACTTACAATGGGATACGCGTGGCTGGTAGATTGCCTGTGGACTTCCTCGTTGGCACCGCGGGCTGCTGCCTCATAGACGCGGTCGTCCGGTGCTTGCTCGTATGGAAAAGAGCGTTCCATGACCTTCCGCGCCAGAGCTTGCCCGATGGACGGCACTCTGGTTGACGCCGACTCGGGCTCCCGCGACACTACCGCGCGAGACGCGTGACCAGATTCCGAGCGGGACATGGTGTCGAGTGTCTCTTTCCGGCTGGTACTCTTCTCTCGGCAGGGAACGCGGGCTTCACTGATGAATTTTGCGACCTTTGTGCTAAGCTCGACGGGCATGCTGTCCAGTGACTTCGCTTCCACATCGCGCAGCAGGTTTGCAATCGTATCTGTCAAAGTATTCCCCGGAGGCATTCTCGTTTACTTCCACCACCCCGGTTCCCGCCCCTCTTTTGAGACGCAGCTGCAGAGCGCAGAACTCATGACTGAAAGAAATGCCTGGTGCTCTTCAGTGCTTATTTTTTTCCCAGCGGCAGCAGTTTTATGCAGGCAGGTTTTCTCCACCAGCGGTGCCCACGCTACAGAAGTCCCGTAACCTGAACGTACTCTGAAGCACCCCATCTTTCGTGAGAAGACACGAGAGAATAAAAAAAGCCTTGTCCGAGTCTGGTCCATGCACCAGACAAGCAAGCTCGCCCGGGCCCATGTCTTTCGCTGGCTCTGCTTCGAGTGATGAGATCAATTGTTGGATTCGCGTTTGTGCCAAATTGTAAGAGGGGAAACGTATCGCTGGAGTGCCATCGTGCTTGCACGGGATGTGAGTTAGAGAAGAGGGTTGGTCTGGTCGGTAGACGGCTCTCGAGTCGCAGCATCAAAATCGTTCCACCAAGATTTGTCCAGCAAGTTAAGATCGACCTACGAGGTTGGCGCCAATACTGGTTCACGTTTGGATGCAACGCCGATCGGCGCGTCAGTTGAGAAACAGGAAGACAAAAACATGTTCGGAGGCACGATACAAATACACCGCAACGGGCACAACACACACGGGTTTGGTTTAGGCGATGGTCGACCAGTAACTCAAGCCCGCACTTTCTTGTCTGCAGATGTTTCCCTGTTTCCACTTTCTGGGAGTACCAGCGCACGTGATCAAGGGGTGTAGGGAAGTGCTTGTTTTGTTCTTCGCCCGAGGTCCCTCGCAACACTTCCTCTGCGTCGATCGACCGCAAGGAGGCGTGGTTGAGCTGCGCTGGCAGTGTCTCGTTTCTGACACCGTCAGGGGGTGCTGAAGCGCTTTCAAGCTTTCCAGCCTTCCCACTTCTTCGCGGGGTTGCGGTCTGATAGTCTCGTCTGAGGTGGCTGATCGGATTCCGACTGGCTTTGCCATTCGTCCTTGGCGTCGTCCTTGCGACGCTGCCACTGGTCACCGACGAGGTCACGCTTTCGCGACAGCGGAACCGGAGGAAAGGAAGTGACCCGACCATCTGTGGAAGACCAGTGCATCTTAACCTGATCATCGGCGTACAAGCGGCCTGCACCGAGCGTTTGCTTCGGCGACGAGGGGTTCGGCACCGCGCCGGCGAATCCTACGTTGGCCAGCCGTACTCCTCCCTGCAGCCCTGCACCTTTGTACACAGAGTGAATGAGCCCGCCAGGCAGGAGATCGGGGACGAGGTAGTGTGATCGTCGCAGGATATCCGCACCGATCCGAATGTCCGGCACGCCATCCTCGTTGACAGGCATGTCCTCCGCAAACTGTACGTTGCAGACTAACGGCCGCTCGAGGCCGCCCAACAGGACTTCGAATGGGCCGAGTTCGAGTACGTTTATCCGCGAGGAGAGGTACGGTCGCTCGAACTCCCTCTGGTGGTGTAGGCGCGGCCACGACCTGAACACATCTTTCAGTAAGTGCCCCGACGCATCACTCTTCCGGAAGCGCTCGGCGCCGCTGGCAAATTTGATGCTCCTGATCAGTGCCGCTTTGTCGTCGCCAGCCTGACCTGTCCCGAGTTTCGAAGCAAGCTCCGCCAACTTCTCTCTCGGCTTATTCTCCAACGGAAGGCAGCTGTGTGGGTGAACGGAGTATAGAGGGAAACGGCCTCGTGCCGTATTTAGAACTGACCCTGAAACCGAACAGGAAACAACCGGTGAAATACCAAAAGAGTACGGTTTCCTGAGTTTTTGCCCAAACAGTACTTTGCCAAGTTTGTTCCCAAAACAGTACCTTTTCCTGAGTTTGTGCCCAAAAGAGTACTTTCTCTTTTATCACCAACACGACCTAACGGAGCTAAAGGATGGCCAGGTACATTGATGTTCACGATGCTTCCCTCTCAAAAGGCTAAGGCCCAGCCTCCGTTTGTTGTCCTAGTGAGCTCTATACTTCTAAAAATATTGGAACTTAAGATTGGGACCCAAACTTGGGTCCACAATTCCCATTATAGTACACTTCCTTATGTTTGTGCCCTTTCTGGCGCATTTGAAGGCCGTAACTTTTTTTCAGCCTCAAAATAAATATTTTTGTGCAGTTTTTCGCACGTAGCAGAAAAAAAGGGTTCGAAAACTTCGACGCATACAAGGCGATCCCTTCGCAACAGATGCCAAGATGTGACGGTAGAAAAACAAGCTGGGAACCTCCCCACCCATGCCACTAGGACGCCGCAGCAACCGGCAGCGAACACAGTGCGAAGCCCAACCATGCCTTGAGGAGAACACACAAAAATGCAGCAAACTCCCCCGGAACGCGGACGGGCGGGCACCGGCCCTGGCCCCGCCAGTTCCGCCGTCACCAGCAACGAAGGCGGCAGCCGGTAAAGCGAAGACGAGAAACGACGACAAAACATTTTGTGGAATTTTGCTGCGGTTTCGTGCACTTTGTCACGGCCCAGCAGCTCAGCATAAAAATATGCCATTTCTTGCTGGCTTGTACTGGGCTTGTACCGGGCACGTACCGAGCACGTTCCGGGTCTTCTCTGACCTCAGAACAGGGTCGCTGGCCACCGATGACCACACGCGAGGGCCCGGGAACACATTCTGGGGTTTGCTTCTGTGGTTTCGTGCACTTAAACACGGTTCCGGGCTGCTCAGCCTGAAAATAGGCCCGGTTTCAGGGAGCGCCAATATGCCTATTTTTTGCTCTTTTTTGCATTCTCTCACCAATTTTGGGGTCATACTCCATCAGAGAGCTGCTGCGGATTCAAAACCACCCCGGGATTCCCTAAAAGCACGGAAAAACAGCGCCAATAATAAAATGCACATTTGGCCCCACGTAAAAAGGCCTGCACGGTGGACCGGTCATGGTCATGACCGCATGTTTGACCGGTCAGTTTTGACCGGTCAGCTGAGAAAGTTATGCGGACATTGACCGCATACCTTGCGGTCAATGACCGCACCCTTGCGGTCAATGACCGCAACATTGCGGTCATTGAACGCATCCTGTGGTAAGCCACAAGGATTCCTGCCTTTTTGGGTTGAAAATCACCCGGTCTCGGTCTCTCTCTTTTCTGGTAAACGTGCTTCTGCGTTTCGGGGGTCAGAAACGCTGGTTGGAGAAAAGGTATGTTGGGTGTCACATACAGGGCTTTTTTGTGGGATTTCTGAGGTCACAATCACACGGTGTGCTCCAGCACCGGGTGAACTGTGCAGTCCATTTTGTGGGTGTCACACCTGCACCTCGATTGTGTAAAGTTTAGATGGCTTCGAAGTTGTAGACGTTGGAGTGCCGCGCGGTCTTGACCAGGACCCTCGCCTGGCCGCTCGCGCTCCGATCTGTGCCAAGCAGTCGGGGAGCGGAGGCACCAAACTTATGGCCTCATACGCCAAGGACCTTGTGCGCCCTGGACGCCCGCATACTCGAGGTTCTAAGCAGCGCCAGAAACTCGCCCAGAATCTGCGGAGCAGCGCCGTGGTCATGGACGGCATCGAAGATCGTCCTGAACTCCTTCACGCCCGGCGGCTTCGCCCGGCGGCTTCGCCCGCCGTGGGTCCGGCGACTCCTCCTGAGGACAGCCATCATCCTACTCATGCTCATTCATTGAGCGGGTCGTCGAAAACACACGCCGCCGCTTTGTTCTCCGCCAGCACGGACGCCATGATGTTTAGGGGGCACGCCATTGGCCCAGTCGCCATCAGCAACAGGCGACCACCGCCACCGTAGGGCCCGACGCCCATGCCTCGACACTTGGGCCTGCTCTCGGAGCTGGGACCCCGGGGCTGGTCGGTGCCCGGGGCTCAGCCCCGGCGCTCCAGGAGCCCTACGGGGATGGACATAGAACACACTTTCTACTGTTTTCCAGGTAGGTCCGTTCCCAGCCGCGAGCGAGGCGCCTCCTCGACTCAGAGCGGCAGAAGAGGGGTGCGGCGGCCATCACTCAGCTGCCACCCGGACGGTGTTACCGAGTTTCAGATTTTTCTGGACTCGGTGTCGTCGCCGTCCCAGAAGACGACAACCGCCAGATGAAGCTCCGTGAAGCCCAGGAACAGCACAGCAAGTCGGGATCAAAAGTACCTTGCAGCAGGTAAAAAAATAGCTAATTACTGCCGGGCAACTTACTTTTCTGCATCACCGTGAGCTACTTTTCTACACTCCAAGCTTACTTTTCTTACACTCCAAGCTACTTTTCTTACACTCCAAGCTACTTTTCTTACACTCCAAGCTACTTTTCTTACACTCCAAGCAAAACTGGTTTCCAGTGGTAAATAGCCTGTCATACTGACATCTTAAGGGGGAAAAAGCGGGCAATCCGCGAAGAATCTACCTCAACGAGAGCATTTTTTGCCACACCATGCTCCCCGCCTGCAGACCTGCCGGGCCCGCAAACATGAACCAAATGCGAAGAATGAGTGATAAGTTTGACAATCGGAAGAGAAAACAGGCCAAGTCCACGAGGTTGCTACTTGAAATTGGAAAGCACATCTGTACATCAACCTGGCAAGCAGATTTGCAAAAGCTAGGAGTCAAACCTGCACCTACTACTATGTTGTCGACACAGCGTTGGCGGGCTGTGGCTGGCCGTGTAGCTCACTCGTGGTGCAGAAAAGTAAGTTGCCCCTGGCAGTAAAGCTATCTTCTTACCTCGAGACCGTTGTTTTCTTGCACTCGGGTTTTCCAGATTGCCACTCGAGCCCTACGGGCTCTCGTGGCAATCTGGAAAACCCTCGTGCAAGAAAACAACTTTTCTCTCGGTGAATAAATAGCTATTTTTTTTCTTGGTCGCTGCTGTGGAAACCACCTTAGAGCGGTCACCACCCTGCTGCACACAGGCCCTGCAGGCATGCAGGGCCTGCAGGGGGGGGGTACCCACCCACCCCTCGTTGCCGTCCGGCTGACAACGATGCCGAGTTTAGGGGCCTTAGCATCAGCACTGGGGGGGGGTCGCTCAAAAACGGAAATGAGGCGAAACCCATGGTTTCTACGCGTTTTTTCGGCATTTTTGCCCCCCTACCCCAGGGTTTTCACCAAAAAAAAACTTTTCGAAATCTCAGCCATTCTGAGCCATCGAGCCATCGAGCCACCAGTGGCTGGCCAGCCAGTGACTGCCCACTGGCTGCCAGTGGCTGTCCCCCACACTGGGTAGGATAGCAACCAAATGGTGCAAAGGTTTGGGGATAGTAATAGAGTGGGCAAAAAAAGTTTCAAACGTCGTTTTGAGGATAACCTCCTGGGTCACAGCTTTGCCGAGACTCGCTCACTCGGAAGAGTGCAACGAATATGACCTGTCGTCCAGCGAAAAGCAATTGCCGAAACTGAATGAGTTTTATTTCACACCTTCTAACAAGCTCTCGGGCCCACTTCGCGGTGTGGACGACGGCAGATGTCATGGGCAGCACCAAGCCTGATGAGGTCGGATCGACCGGAACATTGCTGATCTGCGATGATAAGAGGTGTGGCGGGCAATTTAGCACTCGAAGCATTGACGGCTCCCTCTGTATTCGCCAGGGTCGGCAACATAATACACGGAAAAGCACGCAGACTACCGGCATACCTGGAACTTTTCTGCATGGGGTTCAAGCGTACTCCACAGCTTTACATCCAAGTAGACTCGTCCGCCATAAACTTTGTAACATGTTCGAACAGACCGGGAAAACATGGCCCGGTGCAGCCGCACCGCCCTTCCCGCCAGCCCCCTTTGTTGCGTTTCAGATCAACTTCGAAGATGAATCACACAGTCTATTATTGTTGCGTTTCAGATCAACTTCGAAGATGAATCACACAGTCTATTATATGGTACGATGCCAAAAGGGGGGGGGGGGGTTTTGGGCGGAAAAATCCCCGCATAGTTCACCAGGGTCTGACGGGTACTGAGGCCCCATACCCTTCCTAAAACATCATTCTGCGTTCAAATACGCCCTCAGAAGCCTCCGGAGAGCCTTCTATGATGTCCCAAATGCGATTTTGTGGGTTTTTAGGGGGTCCCCCCGCCTGCTGGCCGTAAACCACCATAGAAGACACATACGCAACCTGATGCTGGGTCGCTTCTCTGTGCAAGATCCCAGCCCAAACACACGTTTTCGGCGTTCTCTAGCACTCTCCAGGTGCATTCGACCCTCGGGCTTCGTGGTTTCTTTCACTCACAGGTGTTCCGGGACGTGCGAGAATGGCCCCCTGCATTGGGGACAGACCGAACTACGCCCTGCCTGTCTATACAGGCTTTGGGGTCAACCTGCACTGGCTTTGGCGCCACATCCACCGTTTCGGGCTTCGTTTGTGCTGCTTTGGAGTCCATTAAGAACTCTGGTCTGATTTGCGGGACGCTTTCCTCGGTTTTGGCGCCCACTTTCACTGTTCTAAGGCCTGTTCAGGCTTCTACCTGCATCATGTTATGCTATTCTGGTGATTCTGCAAGGCTTGGTGAACGAAGTAGGACAAGCGTTAAGTAACAGGCGATCATCAGCCGTTCTCAAGCGGTTGACTACGACGCGTTCACTTCATGATTTTGAAGCAGGCTTCACCGCTTTCAGGGCAGGCTTTCAGAGCTTTCCTGGCAATGTCTTCCCTTCTGGCATCTTTCTCACCCATGGCTGCAAAGTGCTTCTCGCTGGATGTCTTTGCACAGGCGGCACATGACCCGAGGGATGTGTGGCAAGCTCCTGTGCAGTGAGCTTGGTCAGACAAACTGTGTGGCGCACACACCTGCCATGGTCGGCAGTATCACCTGGGCCACAGTTTGAGTCCTGTTCCGAGACCCGCTCACGGTGAAGTGGCGCCTACTGGGTCGCTTCCTCTCCAGCTTCGGCGCAAAGTCTTCACCACTGGATGCACTTTGAACGGTGAAGTGGGCACCAAAACCGAGCAAAGCGTCCCGCAAATCAGACTAGAGTTCTTAGTGGATCCCAAAGCAGCACAAACGAGACCAAAACGGTGCACATGGCGCCAAGGCGGCGCAATTCGACCCCAAAGCCTGTATAGACAGGCAGGGCGTGGTACGGTCTGTAGGGTCCATTCGCCTTGTTTTTGCACACCCCGGAACACCTGTAAGCGAGATAATTTATGAAGTCCGAGGGTCGAATGCACCTGGAGAATGATAGAGAACGCCGAAAACGTGTGTTTAGGCCGAGATTTTGCTCCGAGGAGCGACCCAGCATCAGGTTGCATATGTGTCTTCTATGGCGGTTTACGGCCAGCAGACGGGGGGACCCCCTAAAAACCCACAAAAATTGCATTTGGGACATCATAGAAGGCTCTCCGGAGGCTTCTGAGGGCGTATTTGAACGCAGAATGATGTTTTAGGAAGGGTATGGGGCCTCAGTACCCGTCAGACCCTGGTGAACTATGCGGGGATTTTTCCGCCCAAACCCCCCCCCCCCCCTTTTGGCATCGACTCATATGGTACACGGTGCAGTAGTCAAGGCTTTCACTAGTAAATTTAGTAAATTTACTAGTGGTTTTACAAGTGAGTTGAAGTATGGTTAAAGATAAAGTGGTGTCACCTGAGGGGGTAATCTCAGGGCCGCCCACGTGAAGCCGTTAAGCATTGAGTTCTTTTAAGTACATGAACCACATGGATTAGCACGCACTGCCTTGGAAGTCAGTTTATCGGATGACGTCGTCACCTGCCATTGCGTCGTCAAGGTCGAGCATTTGTGGAGCTAGCGGGGTTTGGCTTTCTTGCGATTCCAAAGACTGAGTCGGCGAGTCCGAGGGCAGGCAGGAGTGCCCGTTTTCCACTTTCGAGGGCATTGGTGTGCCCGTGGTCCCCGGTCGTTTCTGAGAGCTGCTTGCCCTCGGAACCTTCTTCTTCCTTCGATGCACCCCTGAGTCGGGTGTGGTCGCCTTCGTCTTCTTCCGCTTGCGGCCGGCGATCAGGCCTTCCTTCGGGGTGCCGAGCACCCTCTTCTTCAGCGCTGGTCGTTCGCTGGTTCCTGGCGTTGGTGGCGGCCTCTTGGTCGCCCGTCCGGTCGTCGCCGTCTCCTTTTTAGTTGCCGCGAGCGGCGCTCGCGCCGCTCGCTTTCCTACTGGCGTTTCCCGCTGTACACCCACCTGGGTGGGTGAGGAGGGCCTCTTCTTCTTGTTGCGTCCGGGGGTTGACTCGACGTTCGGCTTGTTGGACTGGTGGTGGCCGCGGCTGCAACATGCCGCCGGTCGCCTCTGCGTCAGCGTAGGGAGCCTTTTGCACTCTTGGCAGGTCCCTCTGCCATGCGTGCGGCAGGCATGATGCCCGCTGCGGCAACACGCCGCCGCCGTCTTGCACTCGCCGCACTTCGTCGTGCTGTGCTCTGTGCACACCGCGATCGGCTGCCCATCGTTCGCGTGGTGATGGTGCCGGCAGCACATCTCTACCGTGGGAACGTCCCTTCGGACGAGTGCTCTGCACGCCTCACACTTCCCTTTGTGATGGGTAGCGCACGTGACGAGTGCCTTCTCTATACCGACACCCGGCATATGCACGGGGTCTGGGTGCATTCCCAGCCCTTGCTGTGCCGCCAGCTTGTCCAACGCGCTCATCATGCAGCGCAGGACGTTTCCCCGTTCTCTCACCCCCTTCGGCGCATTCCCGTGCAGCGGCATGCTGAGGCCCGAGAAGAGCTCGAAGTCGATCGCAAGCTCCAGCATTGACGCCTGCCCGTTCTCGGTCCATTGCATGTCCGACAGCCACGCTACCAACGCATAAAACGTCGGTAGTCCCCAGGTCTTGTTCCGCTACCACGTCCATGCCGGGGCAATCCGCGCGAAGGGGTGGTCAAATTTCTCGGTAGGCATCGCATTCGCTCTCGACCAGGGGGTCGTGGGGTTCCTGGCCACCCAGCCACGTGCTTCGAGCCCAGCCCGTTCCGCAAGGATTTCAGCCATCATCTCCTGGAGCCGCCTCGAGAATTGGGCATTCTCGGGTACTACCACACCGTGTTCCAGCGTGCATCTGGGCCAGTCGGCCCGGTTGGCTGCCATCAGCTCGGCATGTGCCTCTCGTCGCCGTACGTGCGAGTACGCTCCGCAGTCCCAGAATACGTGTTTCTCGTCCTCGGTGTCGCCGCTTCCACAGTGCTTGCAGCTGGGCGCCTGCGGCTCAGCTCCGGCCTGCCTCATCCGCGACGTGTACTCAGCCGTGTTCACCCCCCCCGCCAACGCTACACGTATAAGCCTCGCGGTGTGCGCGGGACATTCACGCATCCTCCAGAAGGAGTTCGTCCGCTCCAGGTCGGCTCTCTGTATGCCCTCAAATCCCGGCCGCCTCGCCACCAGTCGGGACCACGTCTTCGCCCTCAAGTCCGCCCTAACTTCATGTCCCCTCTTCGAAGGTGCCGAGGTTAACGGGTCATACGTTGCTCCATTCCTCAGCGTGCGAGACAGGGGCCCGGGTCCCCATACGTGTCCACACTCCTCCATGCTCCTCATCGCCAGTCCAACTGGCCCCAGGGGTAGGTCCCCCTCGGCGTATCTTCCCCGGATGCTCTCCATCAGAGGCAGCAGTCGTGGCAACCTCTCGCACGCCGCGTAAAACGCTGTCGTCACCCTCTATGCTAGGCATGTACCGGGATCCGTCAGGTGGCCCTTCTCCTGAAAGTTTAGGACCATCTCCCTCGCGCGCTTCGGGTTGGATCCACCCCAGATCAGTCCCATCACCGACGTCGTCAGCCGTTTCATCGCCACCTTCGATACAGGCGCGAAAGAGCAGCCTGACAGCGCCGCCGGTAGCACATTCGACTGCACAATCCGGACCCGCTTTTCGTACCGGAACGGCGCATGGCGGAGGCCTTCCGCCAGGGCAGCCGCCTCCGTTAAGCATTGAGTTCTTTTAAGTACATGAACCACACGGATTAACATGCACACAAGCCGTTAAGCAGTGTGAACTTGAAATGCAGGTACCACAGGGGTAAGCTTGCATTTGTCATTATGATTATAATGCCGTTAAGCAGCGGCTGCCGGCTTATCCCGTGACACCTTTTATATGTACGTTGTTGAAAGAGTAGCGTTGGCACTCTTACAGGTTCGTTCCCTCGTAGCTCGCTGGGAACGGGCACTCCAGTGAAACTGGGTATGATACCGTTTCAGGTTTTGATTTTGGGAGCATTGCCTCATGTGAATTCTGAGACCAATTTCTCCCACGAATGGTGAACCAGCTTTGGTGACCGCTGTTCCGCAGTGGATACATCGATATGTTTCCCGACTTGCGGATCGTGCTCGGTCATTGGAAGGGGCGCGGACAGTCGACGAGTGGTCTGGTTGAGACGAGGAAGCTCCTCGTTCGGCTGTGGATGTGGTATGACTGGACGTGGTTGTGGTTGCGGATGCGGTTGAAGACGGGTCGGTGAGGTCGCTGCGCTGGCGCTGAGGTTCCGGTGAGGCTCGCACATCCAGGTGGTCACCTTCGTCTCGCGCTGGGCTATCAGCCGGGTTACATAGGGTTAGCGTCAGTTTCAATTGTGAGGCAAATCCTCACATTTTGAAAAATAATACTCTCCTCCTCGCCCGTCTCGCTGCTCCGTACTCGCTGCTCTCGTCCTTGCTGCTGCGTGATGTCAGATTGATGGTGCGTAACAAACGTAGAAAGGTCATGCAGAGATTCTCGTGTGTATGCCACGAACTTCTTCGTGACGCCTCAGGACACTGGACTAGAAGATAAAAATGGGCAAGGGTGGGTGGGCAAGCGAGGGGTAAAATTACGGTGTTCTTCTCGAGAGCGACGGGGTAATAACCTTTGTACAAGTGTTAGTTCTCGTCGGAATAGTATTAATCTTCTAAGATCTTCGATCTTATACGACTAATACTCTCCTCCTCGCCCGTCTCGCTGCTCCGTACTCGCTGCTCTCGTCCTTGCTGCTGCGTGATGTCAGATTGATGGTGCGTAACAAACGTAGAAAGGTCATGCAGAGATTCTCGTGTGTATGCCACGAACTTCTTCACGTGCGCGGAGTCGCTGCGTTGACATAACAATGATCAAGATGTAAACTTTCAGAGAAGTGTCCTGGGCTAAAAATCCATTTCAAAACCATGATTGCGGCGTTGGTAGACCGCGCGATAGCGGGTCGGCGAGCTGCTCCTTCGTGGAAACATACGCCAATTCCAGCCGCTGTTCTCTGAGAGCGGCAGTCCTCTTCGCCGACCTGAGCACCTCAGCCGTGAGGAAATCGCGGCATCGCCCGCGCGCCGCGGAATGAACGCATACGGTGTTGTCCACCATCGCCCTTATAGTCGCCCTTCGTGGAAGGAGGGGTGAGATCCGCACTACGCCTTTCAACAAAGCGCGGGCCTCCAGCCTGTGTATTGGCTCGCCCGACTCACAAGCATCCCATGTGCCCCCTTCAGCGAAGAAACCAGAAGCTAGAATGCCCCAACCGGAGAGGGAGGCATCCGTGTAAAGGAGGAAGACGCGCCCCCGGGTCTTCTCTGGCACGCTGTGCCACTGGCCAATTTCCCGTGTGACCGCCCGGAGCGCCGAAGCAAAGGAAGGCCATATCGGACAAGCCGTGTCCCAGAGCCGCGGTTGGTCAGCTAGGAGCCTGCCGAAGCGCGACTGGAAACGAGACAGTGTCGGGTAGTCCCACGCATCAATGCCTAAGAAATACATGTGGAAATTTACCGTGCCCAACACCCGGTAGGCCTCTCTGAACGTGCAAGCGCGCTCCGCCGCGGCGACGGCGTCCGTGAGGGCGTTTACTACCTTCGAAGGGGCTCGAAGAAGGTTCTTGGCGAGATCGACGTCGAGTCCCAGCCACGTCACACGCGAACGCGGAGCATACTCCTCGTCTTTCGTCTTCAGGCCAACAAAACTGGACACCGCTTTCCAAGTTTTCCACACACTCAGCATCGTGCGTGAATCGGGGGCTGAAAGGAAGAAATTGTCCACCCAGGGAGTGACGCGTCCGGCGGGGCATTTCTGCCTAACCACTCGCGCTAACAAATCGGCCAGGTTTGTCGCGACACCCATCGACTTGTCCCAACCCATGGGCATCACTTTGAGGACCCTCTTCCCATGTATCGGAAGTCGCATCCCAAAAGCTAGAGAAATGGACGGGTGCAAAGGAAAAGCGTGGAAGTAGCTCACGGCGTCCACCTCGAGGCCCATCACCGATGCACGTATTGTGTCCCACACCTCTTCCCTTGAGGGTAGGACCGTGGGGGGTCCGGGGTCCGGTGTGGCGTGCTCGTTGAGCGCCTTCGGCCAACATATGAGGCGCCCCTCGTCCGGTGTTTTCTTCGCGACGGTGAACAGCCTCATCTCGGTGATGGGGGTGGCCTTCGGCACTCGTCCGGTGATCGACGACATTGCCACGTCGGCAGCGTGGTTTGGGTGGAGCCTTGAGAGCGGCTCGAGCAGCCGTCGCCCCCAGAAACGCTGATAGTTAGCATAAAAGAAGTCCGGGTCGCGGATCCACCTCGACGCCTCGATCCATGCGTGGCCGCCGACGCTGTGCGCTAGAACATCTGCCCGAACAAAATTTAGCAGAGGTGGTGATGACTGAGCGATTCTAGCAGTCGGAAGTGCGGGAGGGTGAGTCTTACACGCCTTGCTCGCGTTTGAGTCCCATAGCAGGACCGCGTTGCTCACCGATGGCTTCACGGCAGCATCATCGTGAAGAAAGGAGGCAAGTTCATCTCCTTTTAATTTTCCGTCAGGGCTCGGGAGGCGCCGAGCTGTGTCCGCACGTGACACCTGGGGGCGTAGCGGATGAGTCCGTTGAGGGTGGCGTGGAGGGTCAGGGTCCTGACAGCCTCGGGATCGGCAGCTGTGAGGGCGTGTTGTGCGGCTCCTCTCCGGATGGAGTGAGCCGTGAGTCCCTTCGGCAGAAGTGCTGCGTACTGCGCTGTCGTCCTGTCGCCCCCGAGTGTTTCGTCCGGCAGCTTCCGGGACAGGTACGTCGTGATCATGTGCCGCAGCTTTCCGGACCAGACTTGCGTCACGATCCCGACGTTCCGCCAGTCCTTCCTCTCCGTCCACTCTATCTCGAGCACGCCGTCTGAAGAGCACTTCACCGCTCCCACGCGCTGTCTCCTCACGTCTCCGACTCTCGACGCTGTCAACCATGCGACCGCGAAGATCACCGCCGCCTGAGGATCGCTCTTGACCAGCCGGTCCACCGTCCGATACAACACGTCTTTCGATATCGGCGCCGCCTGTCGGGGCACGCCAGCTTTCAGCTTCGCGAGGCCTCTCTGAGCCATCGTGATCCGATAGTCGTTGAGGACAACGCCTTCCATGCGCAGTGTCGCGCGGATGTTGGCGACCTCGGTGAGTATCGAAGTGGGCTTTAGCCCCTCGGCGTGGCACCACCCGATGAACGCCAGCAACTGGTCTGCCGGCGGGTGGCTCTGGAGTCGGGCTTGGACCACAAACCTCGTCCACTTCGCGGCGGAGTACCCCATGTTTCGCCACGTAGCCTCGGCGTAGGAGGCGCTGTACACGCGGTGGAGGGCGTGTGTGATCCGCTCTTGCGTCGCGTTTCGAAACGTCTTTAGCGGTCGTCCCGGACGCGTGCTGCGGCTTCTTGGCCCCAGTGGAACGACGCTCATGAAGGGGTAGCCTTCACCAACGATTACCCCTCCCCGAGTTCCATCCGCCTTTTCCGCCCTTTCCGTTTTTTCGTCCGTCGCCCTTAAACGACGACTCGCGGGGCGCGCTGTGCCCCCTGTACCCCTTTCCGCCGTGCCGTAGACGGTGTTCTGCGCCCCTGGACCGGAAGCGGGACGGCATCTTCTTCATCTCCTTGTCGTAGGCGTCCTTGAGCTCCGAAATCTCGGACGGGAACTCCGCCCACTTCGCCCGCTGTTCTGCCGCCGCCAACGCCCTTGGGTTCCATCTCCTTGTGATGGCATCGCGTATCAGGCCGCCTATGACGTCCTGAATGGCGGGGTCGCGCATACCGGGGACGAGCTGACGAATGACTTCAAACGCACGCGCCACCTCGCGTTTGGCGCTCGCCGCTCTCAGCGTGGACGGACCCCAGGTCCGCTTCGCCTCTTCGAACGCGCGCCAGGGATCACGGAGCCACTCAGCGGGGTCGGCCAGTTCCCCTTCCGAGAACGGGGGTCTCGTATGCCACTGCGGCTCAGGGTGAAAGGGTAGGGGGGCCTGCGCCTGGCTCGCTTCTGCGTGCGCAACGCGCGCCCTTGCCTCTGCCTGATCGTCGGCTTGCCCGGCTGCGTCGTCCGAATCTTCGTCTCCGTCTGTCTCGTCGTCACTCTCCTCTAGCGGGGCGCCGTCTTTCTTCTCGACGATGCGAGCGGCGACGTCGGCCTTCGAACGCAGGCCCTTAACGTCGACCCCGAGTTCGGCCGCGATAGCGCGCAACTCGACGAGCTTGAGGGTTGCCAGATATTCTGCTGTGACCTTTTTCGGCATCTTTACTTGAGGCAAGCGAGGGGTAAAATTACGGTGTTCTTCTCGAGAGCGACGGGGTAATAACCTTTGTACAAGTGTTAGTTCTCGTCGGAATAGTATTAATCTTCTAAGATCTTCGATCTTATACGACAAAAAAAAACGGAAAAAAAAAAAAGGATCCCAGCACGAGCTGCTGTTGTTGACAAAAAAAAATCTGGGAGGAAACTGGTGTCACATCCTCTAGTCCACCTTGGAAAACGGAAAAATCCAAAAGAAATATGCGTTTTTTTCGGGAACCCTGGGGGCCAGCCCCGTGGTGTATGGGTCAAACTGGGTCCAACTGCTGGTGGGGCCTAGCTAAAGTCTCATCATCAGGGGGGGACAGTCATAAACACGTCACCAAGAAACATACCCAAAAAAAAATTGCCGCTGCGCGGGGCCAAGAAACTACCCCCCCCCTCACAAGTGTATCCAAAAAAAAATTGCCGCTGCGCGGGGCCTGAGTCAACAATACAAAGCCAAACCCGTTCTTATACAAGACGGGGAGGACACGATCTGAAACACGGGGGTCCTCGGTGGAGCGCCCCTGGTCAATGTGAGACTTAGCTAGCTATTTGGCCAGCTAGCTATTTTAGCTATTTATAGCTAAAAAATAGCTAAAATAGCTGCCCAGACGACTGAAAATATGTTCACGTCTTTTTCGTCAGAAACCTCAGGTAGGTGCCCAAAAATGCAAAAAAATTGCGACGAAACCAGATTTTCTGCCTCGTTCTCGTTTTCAGAGTCGCCCAACCCCCCCCTGGTACCCCCCCCCGCCCTCTCCGGGCCGTGTCACGGCGTGTGCAGGGTATCGATTTCCTGGCTGGTGACATTTTCCCGCTGGTCCATGTAGCAAACCTTTTTCGACGAGTTTTTGCTCGTTTTCAGCTCCGATGAAGAGATCCGTGAAGAATAGACCCGGAGACGAAAAACTATGTGCGTGGTTCGGGGCCCTTTACAAGTTGCAGGGCGCCGGGCGTGGAAGCCGCCACGTGTGGATTGAGAAGGACGGGAATCGATCCCCTGGGTGGTGGCATTTTCCCGCCGGACCACGCGGCAGGCCTTTTTCGACGAATTTTAGCTCGCGATCAGCTGCAATGAAGAGATCCGTGAAAAATAGACCCGAAAACGAAAAAGTATGCGCGTGGTTCGTGGGTCCGTGCATGATGCAGGGCACCGGGTGTGGAAACCACCAGGTGGGCATCGAGCAAGACGGGTATCGACCCCCTGGTTGGTAACTTTTTCCCGCTGGTCCATGTAGCTGACCTTTTTCGACGAATTTTTGCTCGCAATCAGCTCCGATGAAAAGAACTGTGAAAAATAGACCCGGAAACGAAAAAGTATGTGCATTGTTCGTGGGTCCGTGCAAGATGCAGGGCACCGGGCGTGGAAACCACCGGTGTGCACTGGGAAGAACGGGTTTCGATCCCCTGGTTGGCGACATTTTCCCGCTGGTCCACATAGCAGACCTTTTCCGACGAATTTTTGCTTGCGAACAGCTCCGATGAAGAGATCCGTGAAAAATAGACCCGGAGACAGAAAACTATGTGCGTGGTCAGTAGTTTTTACAATTTGCAGGGCACCGGGCGTAGAAACCACCAGCCTGATCAGGTGTGCATTGAACACGGACGGTATCGATCCCCTGGCTGGTGGCATTCTGTTGCTGGTCCGCGTAGCAGACCTTTGTCGACAAAGTTTTGCTCGCGATCAGCTTCGATGAAGAGATCCGTGAAAAATAGACCCGGGAATCAAACACTACGTGCGTGGTCCGTGGGTTCTTACAGGATGCAGAGCACCGGGCTTGGAGACCACCCGGTGTGCATTGAGCAGGACGGGTATCGATCCCCTGGTGGTGGCATTATGTTGCTGGTTCACGCAGCAGACCTTTTTCGACGACTTTTTGCTCGCGATCAGCTTCGATGAAGAGATCCGTGAGAAATAGACCCGGGAATCAAACACTACGTGCGTGGTCCGTGGGTTCTTATAGGATGCAGAGCACCGGGCGTAGAAACCACCCGGTGTGCATTGAGCAGGACGGGTATCGATCCCCTGGTGGTGGCATTATGTTGCTGGTTCACGCAGCAGACCTTTTTCGACGACTTTTTGCTCGCGATCAGCTTCGATGAAGAGATCCGTGAAAAATAGACCAGGGACCATCCAGTATGTGCGTGGTCCGTGGGTTCTTACAAGATGCAGAGCACCGGGCTTGGAAACCACCCGGTGTGCATTGAGCAGGACGGGTATCGATCCCCTGGTGGTGGCATTATGTTACTGGTTCACGCAGCAGACCTTTTTCGACGACTTTTTGCTCGCGATGAGCTCTGATGAAGAGATCCGTGAAAAAGAGACCAGGGACCATCCAGTATGTGCGTGGTTCGGGGGTCCTTACAAGATGCAGGCACCGGGCTTGGAAACCACAGGTTTGCAGTGGGAAGGACAGGAATCGATCCCTGGCTGGTGACATTTCTTGGCTGGTCCACCGTGACTCCACGTGGCAGACGTTTTTCGAATTCCTGCTCGCGATCAGCTCCGATGCGAGAAATGGACCCGGAAATGAAAAGGATTGTTTGTGGTGCGTCGGGTTTTCCCCCAGGCACTACGATACAAGTCTACCAGCATTGTTAGCAGAGACTGCCAGAGTGCAGCAAGCCAGACCCAGGTCCAGTCCTACTGTGCAGTAGTCTACAGGGGGGAAGCCCGATGAAGGGGGGGGGGGGGGGGGGGGGGGGGGGGGGGGTCAAAAGCTGTCAAAATAGGTCATTTTTTTGGGAACCACATAGGGGCTCCTAAAAGGCAATAAAATTTGGTAAACCGCCCCAGAACCGTATAGAAATGCCTAAAACATGCTTTTTGGCTGCTGAAGTGCCCCGAAAAGGCCTTTTTACGAGTGCCCAATTTTTGGACTCAGGGTGGACACCGTTTGGTACCGGTGTTCTTCTTTTTAGGTGACAACCCCAAAAATAGTGACAGCATGAACCGAAGAAGGAAAACAACACTGCCCAAACCTATGTATTTTTACTCAAACGACTTTCCTGAGAGTTGGGGATGGTGGGCTTCGTAGGAGGCATTGACAAGCGACTCAATGAGGTACGGCTTCGTAACGTGCCGCCCCCTCGAGTCCTTGACGTCAGCGCCAGCTTTCGTAGTGGCCTGTGTCGTGTAGCGTGCTACCGCAAGCTGCAGATACCCTGCCCTGAGCTGCTATGTCGTGGCAGTCCTATAAATCCACCGCCGAACCTTTTCGTTCAAGTCCAGTTTCCTATTTTTGTTCAAGCTCAACGTGCGTTGGAGTTAGGTACCAGAGATACACCCCGGTGACCAGTATTGTCTTCCGTGCGTGTGCAACGCGACCCTTTCGGGGTGGTGTACGAAAGGCGAACTTGAATAAAAGACACTGTCGCGTGCATCCCTTCAACAAAAACGTTGGGATCTGGAAAATCCCACTACGGATGAGAGCATCTCATTGTTTTTCTCGGAAAGACATCGAACTTTGTGAATATCGCTCCAGCAGAAGTTCGGGGAAGAGCTGCTGCCTGCGGTGTCAACAACACCTCAGCTTGCGCAAGACTCAGAGAGCCTTTTGGGACGTTGTTAACCATCCAGACGAGCAACGTTCATAGCTGCCTTCCTCCTGGGTGTCGTTTGCCCTTTTGTTGCTTCCATTTGTGGCTGCCTGCACGTGATTGTAGCCTCATCTTTGCATGGTATGAACAGTGAAGCACACACACAGGCTGCTAGCCGGTACCAAACGGTGTCCACCCTAAAACCATCAACTAATACACCCCCCCCTGGGCCATTTTCCATGAAACTTCCCCCAAAAACACGTTTCCGGGCATTTCTAAGGCGGGTTGCATGTTTTTTTAGCCTTAAACTGCCGTTAAGTCTACAGGCTGAAAATGTCACCATTTTGACGCAAAAAAAGACCTTTTGACCCCCCCTAGGGCTATGTAGGATGGAAACGTTGGAAACGTTTCCGTTTCCGTTTCCGTTTCCTTCTTTTTGGCGGTGGATGGAAACGCCGTTTCTTTTCAAAAGAAACGGCTGGTATGCCACTAGTATACTGGCTGAAGGTCCGACCGGAAATGTGTTCCGAACGGCGGACCCCGCAATCCAGTGGACAAGGAGGCTCCGAAAAGAGGGAGGAAGACAGAAAGAAGAAAATGAAAAAGGCCGTTCCTGGTCCAGGAACGTGACGGTCAACCACAGCTTGCAAAGCTTGAGTCGAGGCAGCACAGTGCCACAACCCCGTCCGCTTTGCCCTGTGGCTGACCGCCTCGACGAGCTTGTGTTCAGCGCGAGCGCCAAGCCCCAAGGTGCGCCAAGCCTTGATGCTTTAGTTTGGGAAATCGGTGGCCGCTTGGCCCGTGGCTCTGCAGTACCGCCGAACACGTGAAGCTTGGCTCCCGTGTAGCAGGTTTTCCCTGGTACCTAAAGAGGGAGGAAAGAAGCATAAGAGTTGCGACCGCGTGGAGCAGACGCAACCACACGCATCCGGTTGTGCTGACTTTTGAGGTCTGCAGCTCTTTACACCAATGGCTGTTGTGGCGACGATGCTCTGTTATGCGAGGCTGTTGGCCAACGCGCTGAAGACGATCGGGAAAGCACATCCGCTCCAATAAACTACTATAATAGACTCTACAGATACGATCGTTCAGCGCCACAGGCTACAAGACGGGTCTTTCGGCGGTGTAAGACAAAGAGTGAGTGCAATCAGCATCAGGAGGTGAGAAGGGCACACGTATGCCGGGGCAATGTTGAACCCGCCAGAAAAGCGATGGCCACGCAGTAACGTGTGCGTTAAACATCGCTTGCCACAGTGCACCTTGCATACGACGACGGGTGGCAACCGTCACCGGAAGGGGCGGTGTTGTCGGAGCATAGACAACGACGGCAGGAAGAACCCACCAACAGTGCAGAAGAGGACGGCAGATTCAAAAAGCCCCACTCACATGAGAACGTGGGTTGGAAGCATCAGAAGACGAAGTGGTAGGCACAGAAGAGTGGAATCTGGTGTCAGAAAACATCCACATGTGACGACATTCTGCATCATTAGCTTGTGGTTACCTATTTGCTCGTGTCGGATCGCCGACGAAAGAAAGCGGTGAGCACCGGCGACTGCTCTGCACAAACGAGACCGCGACGACACACAAGAAGGGGCCGAGCCAAGTCGAAGAACAGCCCAGGAAGGGCCCTGAAGAGTCAGAGAGCCCGCCAGAAGACGGAGGAAGAGAAGTGCCCGCTGATAGATCAAAAGAAGAAGGTGATCCCGCCCTCTGAAAGGAAAGCCAAAAATTGGCTGGAAACGGACACCCGACGGACACACAGAAGGACCCGCGAAGTGGTATCTTATAGGACCCCTCAGCATGAAGGAGCCTTCCGGCGTTTTTTAAAAAACGGAAACGGCGTTTCCATCCAACTTAGCCCTAGGGGGGGGGGGGGGGGGGGGGGGGGGGGGGGGGGGGCGGGTAGCACGCACGGTGGACTTACAGGGGTTCCTGTATGCTGTACAGCATACAGGAATCCTGTATGCTCCTAGCATACAGCCTGTATGCTACAGCATACAGCCTGTATGCTACAGCATACAGCCTGTATGCTACAGCATACAGCCTGTATGCTACAGCATACAGCTGTAAGCTGTAACGTTCAAGTTCTAGTAGATTCCAGTGAGTAGCGACCGGAAACTTGGAAAAAAGAAAAGGGGAAAGCGCACCGATACGACATTTGTGAGCAAAACATTCGAAAGCAAGACCCTGTTCAGGTCTTTCACTGCGCGTTGTGCACTTCACGGACGTGCTTGTCGCGGGCTGTTTGCGATGGTAACCTTTCAAAACACAACGGGCAGCAGTTCGGGGTGAGCTCTCCCTTGTGGTTGGAGAAGTAATGCTGTGATAAGCCGCGCACTGCGATTGAGCTACAGCAGATTTTGCAAAAAAAAAATTTTGTGCAGATTTTGCACTTTCCTTTGCAGAGAGGACAAGGCTTGTTGCTATTCTCACGGTGTTTCTGGTCGTAGTGCGCGTAGAGGGATTTCAGATCCGGAAAAGAGCATCTGCAGATGAGACATTGGTCGCCAGGGATTGGATCATCCTCTGTTTTGCCGACTACATCAGCGACAGTTGCGTCGGGGATTTCCCAGGGTTCTTCGTCGCAGACACAAAACGTGTGCACAGCATCACTGTCTTCACCTTTAGGGAGGAAGACTTTCATTCCCGAGGAGTTTCTCACGTGCCTCACACCAAGTTTTGTGAGTCGCGTTTGGAGGTTTGAAGTCAGTGTCCGAAGTTCGCGACGTCTATCTTCTTGGTCAACATTTCTTCTTCCGCATGTGAGGCACTTGTGAAAAAATTCAGCACCGCAGCTTGCAATGTCAGGCTTCGCGTTACTTTTCGGTAGGCTGGCTTGTGCATTGCGCTTCCTGCCGAGTTCAAACTTCATGAGGTCGCGCTCGATGTGGTGTTGGTTGCACTTCGCTACAACAGCTTTTCTCTCCCCATTCTCCCTCTCGAACGCTTCATCTGACAGGCAAAGCGGTGCTACATCCTCTGGATCAAACCAGTGCGATGCACTGTGGAAGTAAGTTCCTGCTTTGTGCCACGTACTTCCCGGAAGCGCCCATTCCAGAATGACAATGGCTGCGTGGAACGAGAGCAAACCAAGTACGAAGTACTTACTTTTGGATTGGCGCCAATGGTAGTACAATGGCACGTCGTTGTATCTGAAATAGACCAGGCACTCCAAAGCTTGGGAGATGAGCAGCTCGGATGAAACTGTCGAGTTGTGGAGCACCCAGCGCACCATGTCCCTGGCCTGACTACCCGTTGCGTTTTTCTCGCTTTTTGCCACGCCCCGCTGCGCCTTCTGCCCGTTTGGGGACAGCCGAAACACTGCAGAGATGATCCCCTTGATGTCGTGCAGAGGTGGACTTACTAAATAACAATCACCTTTTAGAGCGCTAATAAGGTGACAGTGGAACCCATGCTCGTGCAGTTCTTCGACAGAGAGTCGTTTGCACATGTACAGTTCCTTCAGCCAATTCGGTGCAGAGGTAGTACAGTACACGGAACGATGGCTTCTGCCCCCCATTCCTTTAAAGTAAGACCACTTGTCAAGGTGGTCGCCGTGTATCCGCAGGGGTGCGTTGGTGTCCGCTCGCAGTGCCTTGATCTCGTCGGGTAGCGAAAAGGCTGCCCAGCTCGAGTAATCCCGCTTCTGCTTGTCAGCTGCAGTGAACAGCAAACTCGAACTATTCTTGTTCGTGATTCCCAAGGCCAGGCGGTACCTAGAACAGCACCGAAAAGCATTTCCCGGTGTGTAGCCGTCACCAACAAGAGCGAGTTGAACTGGCAGGTCGGACTTGTCTGCCATCGTGTCGTAGGCTGTCCAAAACACCCTCACGAAGTTGCCAATCAGGCTGTCCGCCGTTTGTGTCAGCTCGGTTTCGCGCTTGCGCATCGCATCCCGGCTTACGCCCAGCGCTGGAGATCCTTCTCCCCGACTGGTGCTTTCTCGTCTGATCGCAGTGCCTAGTTCAGCACAATCGCGAATCGACATCCTTCTGCTGAATCGGGCCGCAGCGATGCCATCACCCACAGCTGAAGCAGACACATGTTCTGTTCTTTGACGTTTTGGCGCGCTCATTTCTTCTCACACGATTTTTTCTGATTTTTTTTTTCAGCGCTTCTCCAGGATTTGCGTTTTCAGAATTTGGGGGTATGGCCTGGGGTTTGCGGAGGAATTAGAATAAAACAGGGGGGTCTCAACTGGACTCACTTCGGCTTTTCCTTCGCATCAGACTCCTCTCTGTCGATATCTACTGCCTGTTCACCCGCCGCCCGTCGCTGAGCCACCCCATGGTGCTGAATGGATCTGGAGTTCTTCCCATCGTCGCACTTGTGGATGACCTTCAAATACGCTACCTTTACATTCGTCTATGTCTGCTTCATTTTCGCACCCTGTGCTGTCGTTTCGTCTTCCTTATTCTTCAGATCTGCAGCTGCCTTGTCCAGCTCGTGCTGCGCCCAAGTGCTTACGGTCTCCGGATACCGCGAGCAAGTGACTAGGTGATCCTTGACCCGTTTCATCGATGCTGCGGAAAACACGGCCTTGCAGTGATTGCACTGGTACCGTGTGTCCTCAACATGGGCCACGTATGCATGTGACCAACACTTCTCGCGCACCGTGGTGTTGTTTAACTGAACTGGAAGGGACGAGAAACTGTAAACCAACAAGCTGAACTCCTCTTCGCCATCGAAAATCCCAAAAAGTATGGCGACCGCGGAAACCCGCAGGGGGGGAAAAAAAAGTTCTGAACAGGACCCTGCAGGAAGTCCTGGCGCAAGCTTTTACGGAGCACAGAAAAGACTGCGCAATGCGAAAGCGAACCCGATAGAAAAGGTCACGATGAGAACCGGGGTGGTTGCGAGCAATTGAAAAGCAGCAAGAGTGATGGTCAGAAGAAGATAGTACCGCCAGGGAGGGGGCAAATCTCACGAACTAGAGTCGTCATCGTCGAAGAGGGCGCCTCTAGGTGGACCTTCCGGGCCTTCACCGTCCGAATCAGTCTTTGACTCCGGCACGGGAAGCTCCCATGTTTTCGCGTCCCTCTCGACGGTCGCTGTCACAACCTTTTCCACTTCTTCCGTAAGCGGCACGTACACCAACACGACACCGTTCTTGTCGACGACCTTTGGCGGTGCGTTCGGGCTCACTCGGAACTTCAGGGGGACGTTCACGGTGACTGGAAACGTCCCAGATCCGATGTCGGCGTCCCCGCCCACATCTCTTACAATGCTCAGGGACACATTGTGCCCTGTCCTGCTTGGGGCCTCATCGCTTACGGAGCCCAACCCCGTCTCCAAGATGGTGACGTAGTCGGTGCCGACCTTCCCTCGTCGAACTTGCAGGGGGTACTTCTTCTTTGCTTCCGCGCCGGGGGCAATTTGCTGTACCGCCCCGCGGTAGATATCAGCGACGTTGGTTTCGAGGGTATAGCCCGGCAGAAGGGTCTTTTCGAGGACAGCGGCATGTGCTTTGTAGCCGGCTGCTCGCTTGTCAACCCTTGTACGCACGCAGATACCGTGGTACACGGTTTCGTTCGCCCCCCTCACTTTGTAAATCGAGGGAAGGTCATCCCCCCCTTCCCGCATCTCCTTCACCTCGGTTGCCTTCATCTCGACGGGTTTCCACTTGCCGGTGACCGCTTTCTGCAGGGCACCGTCCTTGTTGCTGCTGTTGGCTCCAGCAACCATCTTCTCGATGGTGCTCCTGAGAGCCGGCATCCGGATTTCACCTTCCGGGTCTTCTCTCAGGAACAGTGCCACAAAGGCATTGATGGCGTCGTTCCTCGGCACTTTGGGCGAGGAAGACTGCTCTTCTCTTTTGCGCTTCCCCGCTTTAGCTTCTGGTGTCTGCTGCTTCGCTGACATTGCTTGTCTTTTTTCTTTTTCTTTTTGACTCTTACTATTTTAGAGTTTATCACAATGAGCTGAAGCAGTGATGGATGGCAGATTGGTAAGCACGCAAGTGAATGTAAATAGTAGCGTACGTAGATGGCCAGTAAACGACAGGTTTTCGTAAACTAAGCAGGGGGATGCCACTTACACGCCAATACACGGCCCAGCGCTGCCCTAGTGCCATCTCTGGCGCGCGCAAGCCGCCACACCACCGCTAAACACAGGAATCTGCTATGCCACAGCATACAGCTGTATGCTTGTAGCATACAGCTGTATGCTACAGCATACAGGCTGTATGCTGTAGCATACAGGCTGTATGCTGTAGCATACAGGTAGTTTAGCATACAGCCACAGCATACAGGGACCCCTGTAAGTCCACCGTGCGGTGTGAACCTCATGCTGATCATCTGCCTGAAAAATCCCGGTAAACTGTGGAAAACGGCACAAAATCCGAGAAAACAGTCGGAATAGTGACATTTCCGTTGAAAATGCTCAGTCAGCTATTTTAGCTATTTTAGCTATTTTCAGCTATAGCTAGCTAGCTATAGCTAGCTATCAGCTAGCTATAGCTAAGTCTCACACTGCCCTGGTGCCCCGGTGCAGTCGGTCGGGGGTCCAACCCACTGCACCGGGATGGGCACGGTGCAACAGCGAACAGAGGCTTTTCTTCCGCGCAAACTGCGCTTTTTCTGAAGAGCTTCTAGCCGAACCTTTTCCTGTTGTAATCATGAACCAACCAATCTTTGGCGCGTCTATTTCTTGTGCAAAATTGACTTTGGTGGCCAGATTCAGCTGTTTCATGGCCTTTCATGTAGGAAAGGGTAGCCAACATGCTCTTTTTCTCGTCCTTTTCCGCAATCGTGCGCTTTCTAGCCCACTCAAGGATTATCGACATGTATCCTTTCCAACTCAACTCTGAGGCTGGCGGCGTAGACTGAAGGTTTGCTGCTCATCGAAGTGCTTTTTCTACTTATTTGTGGACTCATCCTCGAACACTAGCTGCAATTGCGCTTCCCAGCTGTGGCTTCTCCCGCCGGATGCCCTCGGCCGCGCTCCTGTGCTGTGGCGGCTTGTGGCAACTCTTGACCAAGCCAACAAGTTTCTGCTATTTCCAGCTTCTTGTCCAGCTCGTCCGTTTTGATGTACTTCTTCATGATTCCTGGGGGGGAAAATCTTAGTTTCGTGTTCAGGCGCTACTTGCCTCTCGCAAGTGCCTGCAGCCAGACTATCAGCACACTGACTGTTTGAAAACCCTGTTTTCTCTATCCTTCCCCTCCAAATACAATATTATACTACCTACCCCCCCCCGTGTTTAAGATCGCGTTTTTCCGTGTTTAAGATCGCCCCCCAAAAAAACCGATCTTATACACGGGGGGGGACGATCTTAAACACGGGGGGGGACAAAAACACCCCAAAAATTTTTTTTCCGCTGCGCGGGGCCTTGAACCCCCCCCCCACCCCTCCATCCAAACCAGACTACACCGCTGTCCTGTCTGCAGACACTCAGGTTCCGCGCTGATGATGGTCCGCCTTATGTGTCCGTGGCTTAGAGGACCGAAACACGGCGCAGACGGGACCAGTGCGGTGTTGAGCACATACCCATTCCAAGCACGTTCTTGCAATCCCCCCACCCCCCAGTGCTGATGCTAAGGCCCCTAAACTCGGCATCGTTGTCAGCCGGACGGCAAGTGGGGCCCTTTTGAGGCTGTTTTTGGGGTGTTTCCCAGAGGAGTAAACGTTGCTTCCGTTTGTTTGGGCTTTCTTTTGTGAAAGTCAGGGTGCAAAGACGAGCCTGCCCACAGAGCACTTTTGAAGGCAGAATCTATGTCTGCATGTGATTGCCAAGTATGAGTCCGCGAGCCACTTGCACACCTCGTCACGGGTTGGTGCAGGAAGCTTCGCACTGTTTTCTGCAACAAGCTGTTGCGAGGACCAGTCTATCCACTTGGAACGAAGAAGTCGTCGCACCTTCAGATTGCAGGCGCTCTGGTCGCCAACATTCAAGTGACCTGACGTGTTCGGAGGTACAATGAACACCAGCCAGCCCCGCGATCTCGCCTCCTTCACGACAGGAATGCTGTAGTGCGACTTGTACCCATCCACCATAACGAGAAGCCCATACTTCCCTGAGGGGAAGCTGGGTAATGTACAGCTGTACTCGAGCATTACTTCGTAGTCGCACACCTTCTTTTTGGCACGTGAAGTGCACGTTGATGTCGTGCTTGTGCCTGTTCTGGTAAAACGTGGGGCGGCCCCGTCCTTCCGTGATAGTTTTTGGCCCCTGCCAAACAACAAGTGGGTCCATCCTCACCTTTTCCGACACAGAGATGTTTCTTTGGGTGTGCACCCCCCAGCTCAGGATAGCTGTCATGTTCCGCTTCTCGTTTCCAGCGGTGCATGCTCTGACCCGGGGCTCCACACTCTTTACTGAGCACACCGTGGACTTCGCCAACGGGAGACAAATCTTCCATTGCGTGTATCACTTCGAATCTCTTCGAATAAACGACCGCATGGATCGCTTGGCGGGCAAGCGAAATAACCGAGTCTGTTCCTGAGAGCTGGAGAGTGGCATATGAGCCAATCCTCCTTGTTGTTATCTTGTGTGTTCGCCGGAAACGCGACCACCAAGTTTCTAGATTCTTTGGCGGGTCCAGGTGATGCCCTTCGTTCCCCTCATATTCGTGCTGCGACGAGAGGCTCTTCTCCGTGAGACGGGTGTGTCAACTTCAATGAACTCAATAGGACGGCCAGGATCAAATACCCCTTGATTCCCCTTTCTGCAGAGGTTTTGCATTCGGAAGACCAGCAGAAGGAAAAAAACCGCAACTTACCACGGGCAACCAAGGATCTGTGTATCTCCCAACTTGGGGGGCCCAAGAGATATTTTCCCGCCAGAACCTCCCAGAGAAAAGTACCCCAAAAAAAAAAAAATTTCCGCTGCGCGGGGCCAAAATCCCCCCCCACAGTAAAACACCCAAAAAAAAAAATTTCCCGCTGCGCGGGACCCCACCACTCCCCCCCCGTGTATAAGATCGCCCTCATTTCTCAAAAAAACCGATCTTATACACGGGGGGGGAGGGCGCGATCTTAAACACGGGGGGGGTAGGTACCTATTGTATTTGGGCCCCCCCAGTAGGGGCTGGTGCCCATTACAGCACGGTTTTGTTAGATTTGCCCATTACAGCACGGTCTTCCTTAGATTTGCCCATTCGGTGTTTTCGAGTGCCCATTACAGCACGGTTTTCTTAGATTTGCCCATTCGGTGCCTCAAAAAGTGTCACTCGCGGGATTGGCTTTTTTTGAACCCGAAAAAGTGTCACATGCAGGACTCGAACTCACGACCTTCAGACCTTCCTCTGCGTTGTGACGGTGACATCCACATTTTGGACGATGGACAATGGGCTGTCACCGGGCATAGCTGTCAGCCACATTGTGGCCCATTTGACCACAAAGTAGCCACAACCTTGTGGCTACCTTTGTGGCCAGGTGGACACCTTCAGTCTGTCAGAAGTTCAGATGAGGTTGACGGGTTTTAGGGCCAGCATTTGGGCCAGCTGCTACGCCGTTTCTGGCTGAAATTCTGCTGGACCACGTCGCCGGCCAAGACTGAAAGAAAATGGCAGTTGTTGTCAACATTCATCCAAAATTCCGGGCCAAATCATCCCAATGTCACCTTCGTAGTGGCCGCACGCTTCGCGTGTTCCGCGCACTTTTGACGAGCACGTGCCGCAGCGACGATGTAGTGACACACTGCAGGCGCAGCGACGCATTCCGTTCGCATCCCGCATCCACCCGAATGATGAGAGTCCGAATCAGCTACCAGCTCAGCTGGAACTGTCAATTTCATCTCTGAAATCTTTCTCCCTACAACACACAGGAACGTGTGCACAAGGTCAAACAGCTTAGGTTTTAGGTTCAAGTTTTGGGTTCTTTTGGTTCCCGGTTTTGGCACCATTTGGGTCCAAGTTTTGGGTCCTTTCAAGTTGCGGCCCCTTCGCCAGGCTGACGTTGCACGCATTTTCTGCGGAGCAAAAACTCTCGCCATTTTCACCGCCCCCTGCCAGCTTCGACCATACCTTTTCTTTGCAGCTTTCTAGTATGATTCAAATCGGACTGGCTGCTGTGGTACTTTACCGCTCTCTGCAGCGGTCTCGAGGTCGCTGGTTCTGAAGAGGCTATCGGACAGAAATCGTAAGAAGAAGTGGAAGTCGTACTACAGAACTGTAGAACGGGTCTGTCGCCCGCGCGAAGTGAATTATGCACGAATCTGTGCATAATTCCTACTACTACCGGGACAAGCGGGTCGGCCGCGGGACCACCGAACGGTGAACGTGCAAGCAACATGGACGGACGGCGCCTTGCTCCCAGCGGAAGCGCGACGCGCGACGCGACGACGAGCAAGCAGGGGGAAGCGCCCGCAAGAAGCCGAGGCCGCAGCAGCCGCCTGCGAACGAGAAGCAGGTGGCCGCCCACGAACCCACTGTTACCCAGCTCGTCTCCGCCGCGGCTCTGTCCGCGGCTCCGAAGCGGAGCCGCGGAGACGAGCAGGTGAAACAAAACACAGGGGAGTCGAGATCTCGGCCGCGGGGACAGTGGGAGAAAAGGAAGTGCGCCGAATCATCTGGTGGTTCCTCGAGCTCGTCGTCAAACTGCACATCGGGACGTGAAGCGCGCACCGGAGACAAACAGTACGCGGGGCAATAAGCGACCGTGCAGTCTTCACAGGCATCGTCACAGATTGCCTACTACTACAGAGGTTTAGTAAACCGTTTACCGCCAATGAGTGCCGCACCAGGATAGGTGTAGCAGCTCCGTCCAAAAACCCCATTTGAAGTTGTGTCCGCCAGTCGGTTTGTGGCTACTTTGTGCCCGCCACAAAACGAGCCAAGGTTTGTGGCTACTTTGTGGTTAGATGGCCCAAAATGCGGCTGACAGCTATGCCCAGTGACAGCCCATTGTCCGTCGTCCAAAATGTGGGTGTCACAGCCACAATGCAGCGGAAGGTCTGAAGGTCGTGAGTTCGAGTCCTGCATGTGGTACTTTTTCGGGGACGAACCCTGCAAGTGACACTTTTTGAGGCACCGAATGGGCAAATCTAAGAAAACCGTGCTGTAATGGGCACTCGAAAACACCGAATGGGCAAATCTAAGAAAACCGTGCTGTAATGGGCAAATCTAAGTACGTGCGCTCGGCTAAGGCCGGCGCGTGGCGAGACTGGAGGCAGCAGTTAAAGTTCGGGGAACGGTAAAGTTCGGGCTAAGCTAAGTTCGGGCAATGCTGGTGAAGCTAAGTTCGAGAGATGCTAAGTTCGGGCGTTGCTAAGTTCGGGCGTTGCTAAGTTCTGGTGCTAAGCGCTCAGGCTGCGCTGGTACTAAAAAAAAGTTCCGGCACGAGCGAAGTTCGGCCAGGGTGGTAAAGTCCGGTGAAGCCAAGGTCGGTGCTCGTGCCCGGGGGGGGACACCCCCCGGACCCCCCCCGACCCACCGAGTACGGGAAAAGTTTGGCGCTGGTACCCGGGTTTGCGCCCCCCCGGACCCCCCCGCCGCCCCCCGGCGAAGCAGAGTTCGGGCGCAGCTAAGTTCAGACGATAATAAGTTCGAGTGATGCTAAGTTCGGGCGCAGCTAAGTTCTGGTGAAGCAAAGTTCGGGCGCAGCTGAGTTCGGGCGAAGCAACGCTCGGGCGAAGCTAAGTTCTGGCGAAGCAAAGTTCGGGCGCTGCAAAGTTCGGGCGATGCTAAATTCTGGTACGGGCGCAGCTGAGTTCGGACGAAGCAAAGTTCGCGTGAAGCTAAGCAAAGTTCGGTTCTCGTAGCAGTTTGGCCTGTGATGGCAAGCTCGGCCGCCCGACTCCGTTTCCCGGGGTGACCAAATACCGCGAGATACTGAGAAACTCCGCCAAAAACGCAAATTTCGGGCACATAAGACCCCGAAACCCAACAAACCTCGAAAACCATCTTCGACCGGAAAAGTGTGAGGGGCGGGGTTCGAACCCGGGCCGACCGGCCTGAAGGCCGGCGCCCGCTCACTCTGCCACCCCCGTGCATTTTCCCTCTCAATTTCAATTTCAACATTCGGAAACCGCGCCCGGGTTAGGCTTGGGGATACGGTGCTAAGGTTCCTTGTGCCTTCTCTTCATCCTTGGGGCGTTTGTTTGTTTTCTGTTTCCTTTCGTTCGTTCTTGGTATGGTTGTGGGGGGGTTCAGTGGGATTGTTTCTTGCCCGCCCTCCCCTTGTTTTTTGCCGCTGTTTTGGTAATGATGTCCTGGCGTGCCAGGCTTTACCAGTCGCGGTCGGTGTGTTTCCGGCGATTGTCGTGCAGTCAGTTGCCTGTGATAATAGTTTGTCAAAAGGGTTGCTTTGGTTCGCTGCTGATCTGCTGCTTGGCTCTGCGTGTTGTGTGCAGTGATGGTTTAATTTTTTTTTCCTTGGTTTTGTTGTGGCTTCGTCCTTCGCTCGCCCTCCCTTTCCGGTGCGGTGTTCTGACGTCTTTTGGTAACCCTGGCGTGCCAGGTTTGCCTGTTGAGTCGGTCTTCCGTGTCGGTCGGGGGGGGTTTGCTTTCGCTTTGGCTTGCGGGTCTTTCCTGTTGTTGTCGGGCGCGTGGCGCTGTTTCGCTGCCGCTGCCCGTCCTGCTGCCTTCGCTCGTGTGGGTTGTTGTTGAGCGTGGTGCGTGTAGCACTGAAACGGGGGCTTCTCTTGCGTGCATGGGGGGGGGGGCGTTGTTATTGGTGCTGGTTTTGTGGGACGGTAAGGGAAAGGTATTTCTTTTTCGGCAGTTGGTGGGGGGAATTTCTTGGTTTTGTTGTGCGGCTCTCCCTTTCCGGGCGGTGTTCTGACTTCTGTTGGTAAACCCTGGCGTGCCAGGGTTTGCCTGTTGAGTCGGTCCTCCGCTTCGGTCGGGGGGGGCTGGTTTGGTGGCGCTATGCGTGTCGTCTGTCTACCTCTCGCTGTGACTTTTGTTTGCGGGGGCTGGGCGCTTCGCCTGCCTCTACTTTGTGCTTCCTTCCGGGGCCTTTGAGCTTGCTGCTTGTCTCTGTTTCGCTTTGCGGCGCTGTTGCGTGGTGCGGTCCGTTGGCCTGGTCGCTTCCGGCAGCGTCAGAAACACCGGGCTGGTGTTTCCGACGCTGTTCTATCCCGTGCTCATTGTCCGCTCTCGGCCCGGAGGGTTGTCTTTTTTGTTTTGGTTGCTAATGCACTGTTCTTGTGTTGCAGCTACCTATCTGCCTCAGTGACCGCTCCAGTGCTCACTCCACCCTTTTGGACCTTCCTATGGTCAGGTGGGTGTGCTGTCGGTGCACCGAGTCTACCCTTCGTTGGTAGTCGTGTTCGGTCGCGGCGCTGTTGCGCTGCTGCGGTGGTACTCTTGTTTGCTGCCAAAAAAAAAATTTTTTTTTTTTGGAGCGCGGGACACTGTACAAGCCATGTTGGTACAGCGGGGCTGCCGGTATCCGGTTGCTTCCGGAGCGGGAGCCCAAAAAAATGCTTCTTCAGCACACAGTGAACGCCAGTCTCACTGCGACCTGGGCTGGCCTGCTAGCAAGCAGGTCCGACCAGGTAAAAAAACCCGCGATGCAGTGACACTACCCCCTGCACCAGGGTGGACCGCTTCGTCCGGTCGCGCCCCGCCAGATGAAATGACTATTCTTGCCACCCCCTGGGCTACTTGAAAGCTCAATTGGTGGAAGAAGTCCTGGCAGGCGGCCGAAGCGGTCCGGTCTTCACGGAGGGCGCTTTTGCGAGCTATTTGCCGCAACTCCGTGAGTGCTCCAGGACACCACGCTCCGAAGGTGTCCACGACTAGCGGGACAGCGAGCCATTCCCGAGGGTTTGGCTCGTTGTCTATTATGCCGCGGTACTTACCTTCTTTAACAGCTGTTGCGTAGGCTGTCGCCGCCCCCCCTGGCTTCTCCGCCGCCCGCTTAGCGTACTGGGGGTTCGAAGGCTGCAGGGGGAAGGTGACGGCGACGTCCAGCACAACGGTGGTGCCGTCCCGGACATAGCTGATGTCCGGGCGCTTCCGCTCCGTGTTCGAAAACACGGGGCGCTCGACCGCCGGGGCCAGCAAGCCACGGCGGGCGAAGTCAGCGATGACATCGCGGAGTGCGTTGTGCATTCTCGTCCGGCGCCCGCCGGAGAAGCAACTTCGCGCATGCACTCCGTCGACGTCTGCCGAGCCTGTCCCGCAGAGGCGACAGATGCTCGGCATGGGGGCGATGGGCAGCCCCAGCCGAAGCCGGATGGCCACTGCGAGCTCCGCGGGAGAAAGCCACAGCCTGGGGTCCGCCTCCGCGTTGCCATAAAGCCAAGCGGACGCATGTTGGGCGGAGCAGCTTTGGATCCGCGCCCGGACTTGGACCTGCTTCAGAGCCAGCGCCGACCCTTGAAGCCGGCCTGACCTGCCCAGCTCCTCAGTCATCGAGATAAGGAGGGCCTTGCGTCGCTCGTCATGAACTGTCGCGGACCACACTTTCTGTCCACGTCCCCCGTAGTTATCCCGTGCCTGCAGAACGTTCTGGATCTTCTCCAAAACGGATTCGAAGGGTGCAAGGCGCGGGTCTTCGAGGGACGCTAGGAAAGTGTCGTCCTCGTCCAGAAGCATGGCGTGCGGCAGCACGTAGGGGGTCACCAGGGACGGGAGGCAAGCCTCGCCGTCAAAGGTAGCCGCGATGTGCGCGATCGCCGCTGTGTCGGCGCAGGAGTGCAGGCCCAGGCCACCGAGCCTGACGGGAAGGGAAGCCAGAGCCCAGGCGGAAGCGTCCGTCTCGATGCCCGTGATCGTCGCCAGGCAAGACTGCGTGGCCTGATCGATGCACGCGAAGTCGAAGACAGCCCCCACAGCGCGCATGAGGTGGACGACGCTGACGAAGCCGGCGCAGAACTTCAGCAGAGTCAGAGCCACATGTGCGTCGGGGAGGGAGGCTATCATCCGCATCTTCCGCTCGGCGCTCTTGGCCGCTTCCTCCACGAAGGCGCGCATCGTCTCGGGGGAACCGCAGGGGACGCCGAGGTGCTGGATATCGTCCAGCGGAAAAGTCTCGATGCCTTGCAGGGCCTCGGGGATTGTGGCGCCGGGGGCAACGGACAGCCTGCACTTCCCCCGGTTCAGACTGAGCCCGACCGCGGCCGCTCTGTCCTCGAAGCCCTGCAGCCAGTGACCGAGGGTGTCGAGCTCACCCCCAGCCGCCCCGTCGTCCAGGAAGAACGTCAGGAGGTCAAGCCCCGCCTGGCTCAGCGCGCCATCCGTGGCCCTCGGGGCCGCCGGGGACCCCACCGGCGGCGGCGGTGGCACCGCTGGGTCCCCCGAACCTGGGGCCTGAGCCGGTTCTGGAGGGGTGGGCCGCCCCCCGGCGGCATCGAGAGGCTCCGGCTGGCCGAGCGACGCGGGGGCGGACTCGACGGGCGCCTGCGACGAAGCCGGGGCCGCCGGGACGGGTGGCTGCTCTCCGGGGTTCGGCGGCACGACGACATCGTGCATGACGAGGCTGAAGAGCAGCGGTCCCAAGGGGTCCCCTTGTTGGACTCCGCACTGGGAGGAGATACCCCGGTCGCCCACCACAAGCGCGGAGTGTTTCTCGTACGCCGCTAGTGCGTACCCCAACAGCTGGGGGGCGTGTCGGTTGACACTGCAGATGATCGCTTCCCGCCGCAGCGTGTTGAAGGCGTTCGCGAAGTCGATCTGCAGGATGCCCCTGTCGACCACGTCCCTGTCGCGGTACAGGGCCGCAACCCTGCGGATGGCGTGCACGCCAGCGTCGGCCCCCGCCTTAACGCTGACTCCGACTTGCCCACTCCGCAGAAGGACGTTCGCTCCCAGGTCCTTGATCGCCCGGTCGGAAGCGAGGACCTTGCCGGCCACCCGTCGCAGGATCTCTCCACACGCAATGGGCCTGATCCCGCCGGACTTCTTGACCAGCGGAACTAGCCTCGCCCCGAAGAGGTACGGTCGGGCGGCTGAAGCCACTCTGCCGGAAGAGAGGGCCCAGACGGCGTCCGCCACTGCCTCTTTGAACGACCCGGAGACGTCCCACAGGTCGAGCAGGTGCTGCGCAGAGAGGCCGGACGGCCCAGCGGCGGTGCCCTTCGGCATCTTCTTCAGCACGCGGCGGATAACGCCCGGGGAGGGCCTCGCTACGGCCACGGGCCGCAAGCTGCGGTCGTCAGGCAACTCGGGGGCAGGGGGGTGCAGCTCCCTCAGGGCCGCCAGCGTGGCGTCGTCCGCCGGCGCAGTCTGCGCCGCGGAAAGCGCAGAGACGGCCCGCGAGTAGCATCGGTCGCGGGCCCGCCGGAGGACCTGCCGCACGGTGGCCCCGTCCAGGTCGTCCACGGACTCGACGTCCGTTTGCAGCTCGAGCCTGTTATCGGCGTCGTCTGCGACCGGGTAGGCTCGCCGGCGCGCGCGGCGATCGCCCTTCCCGGCTGAGACGGCCCGGGCCTCAGCCCACAGGGTCTCCAGCTGCCCCGCCCTCCAGAGGCGGACGCGGCGACGGAGGGCCTCCGTCACCGCTTTCCGCCCCCCCCGGTGGGTAGCCGAGAGGACGAGGGGGGCGAAGGCGTAAGCCCGCAGCCACCCGGCATCATCGGTGGCTGCCCTGAGCACGGTCTCGAAGAGAGCTGAGACCTGCGGCTTCGCGGCCGCCGGCACCCGCTCCAGGGTGCGAATGCCGGCAGTCGCGACCTCCTCGAACGAGAAGGGGATTGCGCCCCCTTGTTGTCCGTCCCGGCCTGCGGCACTGGGAGCGCCCCCGGATGGCTCCACGGGAGTCCGAGGCGGGACTGCCGCTGGCTCCCTCCCACCGGCCACGGCCTCCCGGTAGGCCCTGGAGCAGGGGCACCACATTCGGTGTCTCCCCCTCCGTTCCCCGGTCGTGCGGCAGATGCACACCGGCGCCGGTGCCCTCTGCGACCCCGCTGCGCTCTGCCGACCGGCCGCGCCCGGCCCCGTGCTGGCCGGCGCCGGTTCGGCGACCGTGGGGGCCGGGTCCTGGGCGTCGCTGACCGCCGGTCCTGGGTTGGGGTGGATGTCCCCATCCACGCAGAGATCATCTCCACCCCGCCCACGCGAAAGGACACAGACGGTCGCGGAGCTGCAGCCCCCCGAGGGGCCCCCCGGCAGCGGCCCCGGGTGGCGCTGGACGTCCCCGTCATCGCAGGGGTCGTCCCCCCCCCTCCCCAGGGAGACGTGCGTGTGCGGGGGCACCGGGGCGTGAGCGGCCCGGACGCTGTCCGGGAAGAGGACAGGCGTCAGGGACGCGGAGGACGAAGCCGGGGGACTTCGCCTCGCCGCCGTGCCTCTCCCCCGGCCGGCCGATGCTGGGGCCGGTCCTGGAGGGCTGCGCCGCCCAACCGCCAGCCGAGCGGCCAAGGCCCGGGCCGCCGCCGCTATACCCAAGCCCCGGCCTCGCCCCATCCCGGCGAGCGGCTTCCGCCTGACGGAGGCCGGAGTCCCCACTGGCGACCGAGACGCCGGGCGCTTAGCAGGGGTCCCCGGTGTTCCGCAAACCGCGTTCAGCAAGTCCTGGCAAGCTTGGCTGACGGGTGGGCGCGGGTCCGGCGAGCCGGCTGCCCCCGCCGGGGTGTGAGCGTCGCCGGCCGTCCAAGCGGCGGGGGTCGCCGTCCCCAACGGTCCTCCCGGTCCCGGCGCGGGGGGACTGGGGCACGGGAGCTGCGCCCCCTCCCAAGCACTGCCCCCTGTCGGGGACGACGCTTCCGGCGGTATGCCCCACGTTAGGCCGGAAGGGGGCGTTTCCCACCCGGCGAGGGGGTCATCGGCGCTGTGGGGCTGCTTGCGGCGCCTGGCCGCCGGCGTGTCGACCGGTGAGCGCGACGCCGGGCGTTTGTCGCCGGGGGCCAAGCCAGCCCCCGAAGCACCGGGCTCGGCCCCCGGGGACGGGCCGTTCCGGGCAGGCCCGGCCTCCGCGACCGGCGGCAAGAAGCCCCCCTCTCCGGGGCTGGCTTCCGCTGGGGTCGCGGCCCGGCCGGACCTGTCGTTCGCGGCCGACCCGTTCCCGAGGCCGGCCTCCGAGGGTGCCTCCGGTAGCCCCGGTTCGGCGCTCGCGTCCGGCGCTTCGCTCGCCGGCTGGCCCGCCTGCGGACGGCTGCCCCCGGGCCCCCCGTTGCCGGAGTCCGGGCCGCTCTCGTCGTCCCCGTCGCCGTGTCCGTCGCGGCCCCCCCCGTCACCCGACGGGTCCGGCCCCGATTCACTGTCGGAGTCCGACTCGTCGGAGTTCGGAAAGGGCTCAGCGACCTCGCCGGGCGCAACCGGGTCCGCGGCGTGACGGAACCGCCGACGCTCCCGCCGGAGCCTGCGCTCCCCGATCTGGGCGTCGGCTGCCCTGTCGTCAGCCCGCTCCGCCGGCGCTCCGGCGGGTTCGACCTGGTCGGCCCCCCTGATAGCGTCGAGGGGACCGGCCTGGCCTGCCACGTCGTGGGCTGCGGCGGCTGCGTCCGGAGCGGCCTCCCTGTGGGGCGCGGCAGGACCTACCGGGTCGCCCTCGCCGCACGGGGCGGCGGGGACGGCCTGGTCTGCCCCACCTGGCCCAGCAGGGACCGCCTCTTCCCCCGCGTCTCCGGGCAACGACAGAGCCCTGGGCCGGGACGCGGGCGGAGGCAGGCTGCCGTCCCGGGGAGCAGGGGACGACGCCGACCTGTTCGACGCGCTGCCGAACAGGACGCGGTCGCACGCGGAGTCCATGGACCTATCGCGCTCGACCGCGGCCCCATCACCCTGTTCTGCCCCCTCCGGAGCAGGGTGAGGGGCGGCGAGGCCCGCCTGCAGGGCTGGCTGGATCGGGGCCCCGAAAGGGCCCGGCGCCGCGAACGGGAAACCCTGATGGGGGCCGCCCTGAGCCGGCCGGGCCTGGGGCCTCTCAGCCTGCCACTGCAGGCAGAGCTCGCGCACGTGGCGGAGGCCCTCGTCTCCCACCGCCACGTGGGCCACGACGAGCGAGTCGCGGCCTTGGGTCACAGCATCCTTGCGATGCCGGGCCCGGTGCTGGGCCTCCTCCCCGGCGGTGGTGCTGAGCCTACCGCACACGAGGCAAAGAGCCTCCACCGGGGTAGGGGCCCAGCTGTTGAACTCGCGGAGGAGCTGGGCTTCCAGCTCCTCCGCGCGTTCTTGCGCCCGGCGGACCTCCCGCCGGGCGGCCAGCACCTGCGGGAGCAGCGGGCCCTCCGGCAGGTCGTCGTCCGCGTACGGCCCGCGGCCTGTACGCCTTGGCTGCGCCGAGCTGGCGCAGCCGTCGACCGTGCTGTCTGTTGTGTTTGTTTGGGGTGGAAAGAGAGGTTGGGGTATTGGGGGTGAACAGGAAAGCGTACCTGCCCCGGGCGCGGGTGCCGATTCGGGCACCTGGCGTCCCTGCATCTGCCCCGCTGGAAGGCCGGGCAGACCGGGAGAAGCCGGTGCACGTATCGGCACTGCACCCGACGGCAGCCCGCGCGTCGGAAGTTGAAGTCTCTGCAGACTTCACCTTCCCGCGCGGATTGCGCCGGGTGCACCCGGGCCCGGGGGACGGCTGCGGCGTCATCGGCGGCGGCGGCGGCGTCGTCAGCGGCGGCGGCGTCGACAGCGGCGGCAGCGGGAGAGCTCCGCCTTAGCGCCTCCGCAAAAGAGCGGGGCAGCGGAACCGGGCCAGCGGACGCGGCGGCGTCCGCACTCCTACCGGCGGCAGGGGCCGCCTGCCCCTGACCACCCGGTGGCGTCCGGGGGGGCCGATCCCCCCCCGGGGACGGCGGCATCTTCTCAACGATGATTTGTGTGTTTTTTTTTTTTTTTCGGGACTGACAATAAAGTACAGAAACTGTAGCTTTTAAATCGTTGGTGGATGATGTCGCTTCAGCCTGAACCCCTGGCATTGCGGACGTTAGTGCAAGGTGTTCACCAGGTTCAATTC